>VFSX01000454.1:42500-90000 GCA_016618255.1 Chlamydomonas sp. UWO 241
CAAGGCGAAGCGGTACCACGGTATTCTTCACACCAGCCTCTCTCACGCACACAGAAGCGGCGTCGCTGGCGTGGCTGCCGCGGCTCTGGTGCTGCCAGCGGGGGGCAACGCGTGTGCTTGGCGCGATGTGCGGCTGTACGACTTGCCAGGTGTGTGTGCGTGTGTGTGGGGGGGGGAGGGGGGGGGGGGCTGCGCTGGTATGATTGAATGAATTAATGGTTGATTGATTGATTGGTTGGTTGGTTGGTTGGTTGATTGGTTGATTGATTGGCTGGGTCAATGATTGAGTGAGTGGGCGCGTGAGTGCGCGAGTAATGCTCGAGTGAGCTGGTTCAATGATTTTGTGAGTGAGCGCGTGAGTGAGCGTGGACTGAGTGAGTGAGCCGGGTCTGCTGCATGCCTCATGCCCTGCTGCTGGGCCAGAGTCCCTCCTCGCACTCTCGGACGTCCTCTCTGGCGTGACCTCCCTCCGCTACGCTGTCGGAATCGACTGGGCACTGGACTCGACTCACTCCGCCGCGCTCCTCCACCCCCGAACACCACAGAGCTCCTGGGCCGCCCTCGCACCAGGAGGCAGGTGGTAAAGAAAGGGAGTAAGACAGAGTGAGAGAAAGAGATGGTAGTGCAGCGCAGGTGGCAAAGCTAGTATACCTGCGCCACGCTCCGCCTGCTGCCTGCTGTGTTGCAGGGCCGGGATCTCTCCTTGCGTTGAGCGAGCCCCTAGCCCCAAGTCACCTCCCTCCGCTACACCATCGGACTCGACTCGCCCCGCCGCGCTCCTCTACCCCCCACCCCCTCCCATTTACCTGCGCCACCCTCCGCCTGCTGCCTGCCAGAGGGGGGGGGAGGACAGGGCCAGGCGCCCAGTGGGGGAGAGAGGCCAGAGAGGGCGGCAGAGCCCCGGCGCTGGTCATCCCCGCTCTCCATCTGCCTGTCTCTCTCTGTCTGTCTCTCTGTCTCTCTCTTTCGAGAGCGCTCTCTCCCTCTTTCTCTCCTTTCTTCCCTCTCTCTCACTCTATCTCTCCCTCAACTCGCCCTCCCCCCCCCTGCTGTGTTGCAGGGCCGGAATCTCTCCTTGCGTTGAGCGAGCTCCTTGCCCAAGTCACCTCGCTCCGCTACGCCGTCGGAATCGACTGGGCGCTCGACGACTCGCTCAGCGCGGCTGCCGCTGGGCACGGCCTGGCGTCAGCTCTGGCGCTGGTTTTGCCTGTGATGGCGCGCATGGACGCGGATCCGCGGTGGGGGGAGGGCGAGGTGAGGGGGAGAATGAGTGAGAGAGAGGGAATGAAGGAGGAGAGAGAGAGAGAGAGAGAGAAAGGTAGACGGAAAACGGGAATAACATGTGCCTGGGCCTCTGCCGCCCTCCATAGCCTCTCTCCCCCCCCCCTGGGCCCCTGACCCTGCCCTCCCTCCCCCCCCTCTACCCTTACCCGTAGGTGCGCATGCCAATCGGCTTCCACTTCATCCTACAGCAAGCAGGCAGTCGCGGCGTCACAGCAACGCGCGCGTGCGCATCCGATTTCTCTCTGGCCTCTCCCCCACCTGGGCCCCTGACGCCTGCCTCCCTTCCCCCTCTTTCCTCACCCCAGGTCCGCCTTACGCTCGGTTTCCTCGTCGTCGGCGGCGGCGGCGGCGGCGGTGGCGCCGTCGCCACAACGCGCGCGTGCGCCTCTGCTCTCTCTCTGGCCACTCATCTCCCTGCCTCCCGACCCTCTCCCTTGACCCCGGCCCCCCCCCTTCTGTTCCTTCACCCCAGGTCCGCCTGGCGCTCGGTTTCCTTGGCGGCGGCGGCGGCGGTGGCGGCGCCGTCACCGCAACGCGCGCGTGCGCCTCTGCTCTCGCTGGCCTCTCCCCCCTGGGCCACTCGCTGCGCGAGCTGCGCCTGAGGGGGTGGCGCGTGGACGGGGAGCTTGCAGGTGCGGTTCGGGGTTCAGGGTCCAGGACTCAGGGTCCAGGGTTCAAGGTCCGACACTCAGGGTACAGGACTCGGGGCTCAGGGCTCAGGCCCTGAGGGTCCCAAGACCTCATGTCAGCAGCGCAGGTGCTGTTCAGGGTTCAGGGTCCAGGACTCAGGGTCCAGGACTCAGGGCTCAGGGTTCAGGCCCTAGGTGACCCAAGGCATCATGTCAGCAGCGCAGCGACGGCCAACACGATGGCGCGTATGGCGACACGCTTTGCACGAGGGGATGGTGGGCTCGCTACGCGGGGCAGGGCTGGCCCCAGGGCCGTACTGCTTCTGGCATAGTAGCTAGGGAGGGGCGGCGGGCACAGGGTTCACTCGCTGCGCGCGCTGCGCCTGAGGGGGGGGCAGAGGGGGCTAGCAGACGAGGTGCAGGGTTCAGGGATTCTTAACACGCCTTGCACGAGGGGATGGTGGGCTCGCTACGCGGGGCAGGGCTGGCCCCAGGGCCGTACTGCTTCTGGCGTAGTAGCTAGGGAGGGGCGGCGGGCACAGGGTTCACTCGCTGCGCGCGCTGCGCCTGAGGGGGGGCGCGTAGACGGGGAGCTAGCAGGTGTTGGGTTCAGGGTTGGGGGTTCAGGGTTCATGACCGAGGGTGCAGGGTGCAGGGTTCAGAATTCAGGATTGAACTGTCAGGGTTCAGGGATCAGGGTTCTGTGTTCAAGGTTCCGGACTGAGGGTGCAGGGCTTAGGATAAACGCAAGGGCTCAGGGTTGACAGTTCAGGGTCCAGGGTTCACGGTTCAGGGTGCAGGGTGCAGGTGCAGGGATCAGTGTTCAAGGTTCATAATCGGGGTTCGGGGTGCAGGGTTCAGGATTGAGGATTGGCGTGTCAGGGTTCAGGGATCAGGGTCCAGGGATCAGGGTTCAGGGTTCAGAATCGGGGTTCAGGGTTCAAGGTTGAGGATTGAGGATTGACGTGTCAGGGTTCAGGGATCAGGGTTTGGGGATCAGTTTTTAAGGTTCAGGGGTTTAGGGTCCAAGGCTCAGGATTGAGGATTGACGTGCCAGGCTTCAGGGATCAGGGATCAGGGTTCAAGGTTCAGGGGTTTAGGGCCAAGGGTCACTTGAGGGTGGAGGGTCAAGGGGTTTAGGGTCCAGGGTTACGCGTTATGTGTTCATGGTCGAGGGTCTCGAGGCCTTGAAACAGCGATGCGGCGACAAGAACACCCAGTGATTTCCTTTTCATGATGTTGAATTCATTTTCTGGAGCCATTTGACTGAAAATCCGGCTCCATGGCTCCAAACGCCGCAAAGGAAATCACTGATAACGCCACACCACCCCAAATCCGGCTCCAAACGCCGAACGGGAAACCACTGAAAACACCACATCAACACAACCCGACCACATTCCCACGCCACTCCTGGCACTATTCCGCACCCCCCCCCGCTCAGGGTGTGTTTCCACTCACGACCTGGAACTCCCTTCCAGCTTTCTGTCTCAGCCTTTCAGTAGTGTTCGTTTGATTACAGTCACGTGTGACAACGGTCACGGCTCGGGGCAGAGCCTGACCTCCACCGGCCGCAGATGGTGACCCGCCGTAAGGCATGGCAGTCACCACCCACGACCAATGTCGAGCGGCCGGACCCTGCAGCTAGGCACCATTCTCTCTAACTCGCTCAAACTCAAATGTAAGTAGGACACCACGATTCATTAGGGTGGGTGGGTGGTAGATCAAAGGCTGACAACGGAACTGGAAGCCGAAAAGGACGCGGTGCTAGTGACCCAAGAAGACGGAAAGGAATCTTGGGGTGCTAGCACCAATAAGAGGCGCTCTGTACTTCACACTCAGAAAGTAGCTTACGGCAGAAACTCCAGTTTTCTACCCATCTAGGGATTAAGTAGAAAACCACCACTGTCACATGTGGGTGGGAGCGACTTTTGACTACAGCGTTCTCGACGTCGCTAGCGACAACGACTGAACGACGTTCTTCTAGATTGACTGGACTAGGGGACCGCCCGGGGGCCCTCCAGCGCATCTGGAAAATTCTGGATAGTTCATAGTGCGCAGAGTGGAAACATACCCTCACCAACCTTAACCCCCTTCTGGCCCCCTGCTCGCAGGATGGGTTTACAGGGTTTTGATAGCATTTTGAGCGTTGACCGAGCCTGTTAGGCTAACAGGCTCGGTCAACGCCTAACAGCCTAACAGCCTCACAGGCTCGGTCTTTTAGGCTCACAGGCTCGGTCAACGCCTAACAGCCTTACAGCCTAACAGCCTAACAGGCTCGGTCAATGTTCAAAATGCTTTCAAAACCCTGTAAACCCTGTCAGGGCATCTTGTTCAAGATGTGCTAACAGACTCGGTCAAAACTCAAAATGCTATCAGTTTTACATAGACGCGCCCTGAGGACCCCGGGGTGTGTGAATTAAGGCCTAGACTGCGTGTGTAGATCCTAGTAGACGTGCACGGCCAGGAGGTGGGCCCCATTAGGAGAGCCCGCAAGGCAACGCAGCGCCAGCCTACCAGGGAGTCGAACGAAGGAAGTTGCCCTCCTCCCAGTGATTTCCTGTTCGGCTCCACACAGCCATTTGGCTGTTTTCCGATTGTACTTTGACCTTGAACACAGCTCAACCCATTCAGTGGATGCAAAGTCTGGCGAGCCTGCCAGATAGAGCTCGTCAAGAGCTTTCAAATGACCTACATGTGAGGACACGCGGTCAACAGGAGGTCAACGGTCAACGCGGTCAAATCAAAATCCGGCTGTGGAATAATTGATTGCAATTCCTGAAAAGAAAATCCATACCTCCTCCGCCCCCCCCCCCTGGCAGGGTGCCTCTCCCGCGCGGCGCCGCGGCTGGAGGTGTTAAGGCTCGACCGTTGCGAAATAGCGGGTGGTGAGTGTGTGTGCACGTGGGGTGTGTATGTGGGGGCAGATTGAGCGTTATTGTGAGTGATTGTGATTGTGATTTACAATCCGCTCCTGGAGAGCAGCCCTGAGGACAGCCTTCATGTTTGCCATGCACAAGCCCTCCCACTCCCTCCCCCCCCCCCTCTCTCTCTCATCTCCCTCTCTCATCGCTCTCTCTCATTGCTCTCTTTCTATCTCTTTGCCTCTCCTTTCTCTCTCTCTCTCTCTCCCTCTCTCTCTCTCCCTCCCTCCCTCTCTCGCACTCCCTCTCTCTCTCTCTCTCTCACACACACACACACGCACAAACTTGCCCGCAGGCTTCTGGCCCGCCGCCCTCGCGCTAACATCCCTCCGCGAGCTCGACCTGCTCTCCGAAGTGCGCCTCGACGACGTGTCCACCTTCATGCTGGCTTCCTGCGCTCGCGCCGCCGCCGCGCGCACCACCGCCGCCGCTGGCAGGGCCGCCGAGGGAACCCCTGTTGCAAGCGGGCCCGCGTGCGATCTCTCCGAGGGGGACAGTGAGGCCGAGGGCGAGGGTGAGGCCCGCCCCCCGCCAAGGTTGCGGATTGCAGAGGAGCGGGCGGAGGGCGGCCCGTTTGCGCGCGCCAGGGCGCAGCTGGGCGCGTACGCCGCGGCGCTGGGGTGGGCCGACCCACAGCTCACGCGCGCGCGCATGTACTGAGGGGGGACGGGGGGGGGCGACGTCTTGTTGCGAGGTGCGTCGCGGCAGCGTGCTGGCTGACTGGCAATGTACTGCGTGGAGGGAGGGCGCAGCTGGGGTGGGCCGACCCGGGGCTCACGCGCGCATGCATGTGCTGATGTGGTGCTCGGCGTTGTGTCGTGGCGGCAGCGTACTGGCTCCACTGGTGGTGCGCACGGGGACCATCCGCAGGTCATGGGGTGGTCGGGATGTTGTTGCAGCCTTGTGTGCGCCCTACCACAGCCCCCTGTATTGTTACCGCATAATGCACTGACATCTTGCGCAAATTGTAGTGCATTGTAACAGAGCCATTACACTGTGGGTGTAGCTTGTAACGCCGGGGTGATGATGGATTTTACAGTCGTGTGTGACGCACCTACCGGCAGCGTATTCGACCTTGCTCGGCGTTTAACGCCCAAGCGCTTCAGACGGGTGGCTGGCTACTGGTGATGAGGGCTATTGGGTCGGGGCTGGACCTAGACAGCAAACTCGCCCCCCACATCTGACTCCTCCCCGTGGGGCCACGGCCGGGGTTCACAAGCCCGCGGGATTGTATCCCCTAGACCTCCACCGGGGGAACAATATAGGGGGCTGTGGCAAGGGTGGCAACAGCGTACTTCTGGTGGGAGGGTGCAGCTGGGGGCGAACGCTGTGGCTCTGGGGCGGTCTGACCCGCAGGTCATGTGCGCGTGCATGTGTTGATGACACTGATTGTCAGTGCGTTGTCGCAGTCGTGTGTGGCGTTGGCGGTGGAGCGTGGGTGGAGGTGGCAGTTTTATAAATCCACTGAAGGGGAGAGAGAGCGGGGGAGGAGAGGGCGCCGAGGGGGGGGCGGCGCTGCTGATTTGTCGTACATTCGTGTGACGCACCTTGTTGTTCATTCGTGTGTGCGCGCAGGCAGCCAGCCAACACGCTTGGATTGTTGGCAGGGCTTGAGTCGATGAGCGAGGCTGCGTCGCACCCACCCCTGCGTCTTCGCCTTGCGTGCAGCTGGCGAGCGCAGCACAGCACCGCTACCCACTATTCTCCCAAACCAAGGAACTGGATGCGATTCTGGATGCCCCTGGGTCTGTGTTTACTAGCTGTGTTGACTTGCTGTGTTTCGGGGGTTCGTGTCGCGCACGCTCGTGGTGGTAAGTGAACTGTCACTGTCTCATGGCAACGCAGATAAAAAACAGCGCGACCTGTAAGCCATTAGTAGTGCCCTGTTGATCTGCCCATCGGCATTCGTGTCGAGCGGGGTGAGTAACTCCCAGCTTGGAGTTACTGAACCTCTTACACTCGACAGTAACACGTCACTGCACACAGTACACACACTAGTGACCCAGCAGCCCATGCGCGCGTAGCAGTGCAGCAAGCCATGCAGATGTCCCAGTCCGTGTCCCGCGCGCTCCTGTTGGCCGGGTCCTCTGCCCCCCGGACACCTGCCCTGGCTGCACTATTAGGTTCCCACGTCAGCGGCATGGCGTCGGTTTCGTCCGTGCACTCTGGCGCGGCTCAGACATCGCACTTGGTCGTTGAATGCCATGCTGCCCATGCCCATGTGGCATACAGCGTGGGATCAACGTTTTGGTGGGCTCCGCTGCTGCTGCTGCCTCTCGGGGGGGCGGTTGCAGCGCAGTCCAGCTTAGCGGAGTCGCCGTCGGTGGACGAGGGGCCGGCGTTGTCGTCTTCGAGTTCAGAAGGTCAGGCGAAGGCGTCTGGCGAATCACGCGGGAGCAGCAGCTGGAATCACTTGCTGTCCCTCTCCACACGACAGAGAGTCTTCTTCAACTACGAGAAGCGCATTCGGTGGGTGGATGGTGGCGCGTGGTTGGCGCAGCATCCATGCGTGGGATGGCATGGGGATTCCGCATGGGGGGTACGCGTGTGCGCCCAACGCACGCTTACCCCCCCCCCCCCCCCCCTCTCGGCACGCGCAGCGACAAGTCGTCGCTCGACAAGGTGTTCGACTACTTCAGCTCGTCGAAGGACGAGCACGGCATCAAGACGATGCTGCCGCAGGACCTGCTGCAGGTAGGCAGCGGGGCAGCATGGGGGAGCTCGTGCGTGGCGCGTGCCCTACCACATTCCCAACGCCTCAGGCGGCACCCTTACTTTTTTTTTGATGATGATGTTTGTTTACAATCCACTTCTGGCGGTCACACGTACGGTTCCAAAGCTCCAGTGGGACTTAGAGAAGCAAGGCTCAAGGCCCACAAAAGGTCTTACTTGTGCGGATTAGGCGGCGCCTCAGGCGCTCCGATACCGCGTGAGGCGCACCCCCGATTGCCTGAGGTGCCGCCTCAGGCGCACCCCTGACCGCCCCGGGCGTTATGACCGCCTCGACTTGCGCGCCCCAGGAGTTGGGATTGTGGTAGGGGGGTGGTGCTTACACGATGGGCAGTCAGGGAACAGTGGCAGGACAGGGCTCCGTCAGCAACCTCACACCCCCACTCCACAAATGATAACTCAACACCCCTTCTCCGCAACGTCCTCCGCAACCTCCGCAGCCCTCCGCAACCTCCCGACTGTGAGGCACAGTCAACGCGGGTAGGCGAGTCGACAAGCGGGTGTAGATGCCATACCTGGGCCCCCGATCTCTCTCCGGGGCTCAGCACCCCCCCCCAAACACCATCAGAGGCCATGGACGCGTGTAGCGGGTACTCTGGGTCCAGTCTACGAGGTTCTGAGGCCCTTGCGTGTCTGGAACAGGCCGTCTCACACTTTCCGCAAGCCCTCACACTTTCCGCAACGCGTTGCGGCAAATGTCCTCGCCTCTCCACAACCATTGCGGAGACCTCTGCAAGGTTGCGACTTGCGGAGGTTGCCATCTCGGACGGAGCCCTGTGGCAAGAGCAACGGCGGCGCCAGTGATGTCCTTAGCATCCCCGCAGCCCCCGCAGCCCCCGCTGCGGGGTCAAACTGGATAATTGTGGCAGAAACTGCGGGGGCGAATCGCTAGAATTTCGCTCTGGAAAGTGTGAAGTTCGGCTATTTTCACACTTTTCCGTTGCGTGGGCAATTTGGCATGTTCACTCCAATGTTGCGGGGGCAAACACAACATTATCTGTTTCCTCAAGGACACCACTGGGCGGCGCGCCTCTCGAGGCACGTGGGGCGCGCACGCCGCCCTCACACAGTAACAGCAACAGCAACAGTAACATCGGCTTTCCAGCGAAGACTACCTTCTAGTCCTAGTACCACCGCCTAGACCCAAGCCCAGCGAAGACTGCCTTCTAGTCCTAGTACCACTGCCTTGACCCAAGCCCAGTTCTGACCCTAACAATTACTTGGGAGGAGCGCTAGCCACCAGCTGGCTGCCTGCCAATGTGTTGTCCACACACACGCCACACAAACGCGCACAGGCGATCGTCCCCACGTTCCCGCCCTCCAAGAGCGACACCATCCGGGCGGGGTACCTCGACGGCGAGCGCACGCAGCCGGCCGCGCCGTCGGCCAACTCGAGCGAGTTCTTCTCGAACTTCGACATTGACGGTAGGCGCATCAGGGGTGTCATCAAGGAAACCAAGAATGCCCTGTTTGCCCCCCCGCAACTTGGGGGGGGACATGCCGAATTCCCCCCGAAGGAGGCTTTTTTTTCCGCGGAAAGGGGCCTCCCCTAGTGAACCTTCCCCCAGGGCGGCCAAAAAGCGGCCAAACTGCTAACCCTAAAGTTTTAGTATTTTTTTCTCGGCCGTGAGGGGGTCAAACAGAGCGCTCCCGACGTAATTCGCTTGCCGATATGTTCATATCGATGCCTTCGTCGTGGGAGACTGTGCGATGGAGAGACGGCGAAATGCGGGGCAAAACGGCTAAGAACATGGTTATTTTCGACACCGTCTCATTCATTCCAAGCCATTTCGCCCGTATTTCGCCGTCTCTCCACCGCACAGTCTCCCACGACGAAGGCGTCGATATAAACATATCGGCAAGCGAATTACTGCGCTAAGTTGCGCGGTGATTGCCTGTGCGCGACGCCCAATGAAGTTAATCTCTGCATGCACCAAAAGCAGGCGCCTCGCCTCGCCACGCCCCACGGGGACCAGCCCTCCGCCAGGATCATGTTATTGGTGGTACGCACCAGTAGGGGGCGTCGCGAGGGGGCGGGAGGGGCGCGCAGAGAGTTTGGCCATTGGAGGGTTGCATGGGGTCGTGAAAGATGCCGTCATGCGGCGGCCCACGACGCCTCCCACCACACGCCATCGACATGCATGCGTAGATCATGTATATGAAAGGCAATCCTGCATGCGGGGAGCAGCGAACGAGGCCGTTTCGCGTTTTTTGTGTGGCCGGTTTTTGGCTAGAGGTTCACTGGGGGAGGTCAAATGTGAAATCGTGAAATTCCACACTTTTTGGAGCAAAGTTCCTGCGATTCGCCCCCGCAGTTTCCCCCAGAATGACCCGGTTTGCCCCCACAGCGGGGGCTGCGGGGCTGTGGGGGCGCTAGTCACACCACTGAGGAGGTTGCATTTTGCACGTGCCTCAATCTCCCCGCCTCTCCCTGCCTTCCCCCCTGTCCCTCTCTTGACCCGCCCCGACCCAAATACACAACAGGGGTGGGCCAAGAGTGCCCATTCACATCTCTCCATCCCCAAGACGTGCACGTTATCTTTGACACCACGGACGCGCACTCGAGCACCCACAAATCACCCTCTTGAAACACACACACACACACACAACCAACCAACCAACCAACCGGCAATGCCTGTACCTCTAACAGCAGTACACCCCGGCAATTGTTACGAGGTCTGACCCGTGCACTGGGATGTCTTTCGAATAGCGGGTGACCGACCAGCGCCTAAATCGAGTGGATAGTATCCTAGTATCCTTGCACACACACACACTCACACACACACACATAATCTTTGACATCACGGACGCGCACTCGAGCACCGCCCTCTCCACACACAAACCGCCCTCGCCTAACACACACACGCACGCGCACACACACACACACGCACACACACACACACACACACATGCACACACCCCCCACACACACACGCACACCAGGGGACGGCGTGCTCGCCTTCAACGAGTTCCTCCTCGTGCTCACCCTCATCTCCATCCCCAAGATGGACGTGCACATCATCTTTGACATTATGGACGCCGACTCAAGCGGCTACGTCGACGCGCGCGAGTTCGACGTGATTGTGAAGCGCCTGCAGGACAAGGCAAATCTGCAGGTGCGGGATGAGTTGTGAAGCGCCTGCAGGACACGGCAAATCTGCAGGTGCGGGATTAGTTGTGCCACCGTGCTGCTGTATGTACTTTACGCCACAGTGCACGGCGGGCTGCCGTGAACTACGTTGATGCGCGTGAGTTTGACGTGGTCGTGAAGCGGCTCCAGGACAAGGCAAACTTGCAGGTACCGTGCGCGCCTCTATCCTTCGCGGGGGGGTTGGAAAATGATTGCTTAAATCGGTCCACAGGGGTCGTTTTTCGTCGATTTCAGTCGATTTGACGTCTAAAATCGCGATTTCGCGTTTTTCATCGTTTTCAGCTTAGCGGGGGTGTCCAAAAGTGTACATGGGAGGCGAAGGCAAATCTGCAGGCGGTTTGTTATTGCGATAGGTGATGTGGGGTGACTGCTGGGGACTTCAGGGGGCTTTGAGGGTTGCACTTGGCAAGTTTGACTTGAGTATGGTCAGCCGTGTATGCGCTCGACCGGCAAAACAGGCTGCTGTCGGACCGCGTGGGCGCTCCCCCCCCTCTCCCGACAACCATTCGCTCTGTTTTTTCAAGCCCCATCTTCCTGCCAACCGCCTACCAACCCCTCCCCAACCCCCCAACAACCTGCCATCCAGGTCAGCAAGTATGCGCTCGACCGGCAAACCAGGCTGCTGTCGGACCGCGTGGGCGCCCCCCCCCCCTTCTCCCGACACCCTTTCGCTCTGTTTTTTCAAGCCCCAACTTCCTGCCAACCTTTTGCCCCCCCCCCCCCCCCCCCCCCCCCCCCCAACCTCCTCCTCATAACCTCCTAACAACCTCCTCACAACCTTCTCACAACCTGCCGTCCAGGTCAGCAAGTATGCGCTCAGCCGACAAACCAGGCTGCTGTCGGACCACGTCGGTGGGCGCCCCCCCCCCTCCCGACACCCATCCGCGCTGTCATTTCAAGCCCCAACTTCCTGCCAACCGCCTACCAACCCCTCCCCAGCCCCCCAACAACCTCCTCACAACCTCTGAACAACCTCTGAACAACCTCTGAACAACCTCCTAACAACTGCCGTCCAGGTCAACAAGTACGCGCTCGGCCGGCAAAACAGGCTGCTGTCGGACCACGTCGGCGGGCTCATGGCAGCCTTCTTCGGGCTGGACCTGAGCCAGAAGCTGTCCCTGGCGCAGTTTGCACTCTTCCTCGACAACCTCCACCTGAAGGTGTGTGTGTGTGTGGGGGGGGGGGGGCTGCGTGTGTGCGTGTGTGTGTGCGTGCACGTGTGTGTATGTGTGTGCGTGTGTGTGTGTGTGTGTGTGTTTGTGAAGCTGTCTCTGTCGCAGTTCGCACTCTTCTTTGACAACCTCCACCTGCAGGTGTGTGTGTGTGTGTGCGTGTGTGTGTGTGTGTGTGCGTGCGTGTGTGTGCGTGCGTGTGTAGCTGTCCCTGTCTCAGTTTGCACTCTTCCTCGACTACCTGCAGTTGTGCGTGTGCGTGTGCGTGTGTGTGTGTGTGCCTGCGTGCGTGTGTGTGTGTGTGCCTGTGTAGCTGTAGCTGTCTCCGTCGCAGTTTGCACTCTTCTTTGACTACCTACATCTGCAGGTGTGCGTGTGCGCGTGTGTGTGTGCGTGTGTGTGTGTGTCAGGATCCAGATGATTGTCTACAGTCTCCACGGAAAGACGATAAAGTCTATAAAATAGTTTATTCTAGCCACTTTATAGCCACTATAATCCACACTACTTACACTCCCTCACACCAACCGCACCCCACACCATCCACTACACAGCTCATCAAGCTCGAATACGAGGACTACATGCCCAACGACGATGGCTGCATCCCCGGGATCGACTCTACAGCATTCCACCCCACCCCACCCCACACTTAACACTCCCCCTCCCCACACGTACCCCCAACCGCCCCCACACCAACCGCCCCCACACTATTCCGTACACAGCTCGTCAAGCTCGAATTCGAGCACTTCATCCCAGCAACGAGGGCCGCATCCCCGGGTTTGACTTTGAGCGCTCCACACACCCACACCCACACCACACCACACTCCAACACCCCTCCACTGCTGCTCCTCTTCCCTCACATAGCTCGTCAAGCTCGAAATCGAGCACTACATGCCCAACGGTGAGGAATGCATCCCCGGGATCAACTCGACAGGCATATCCCACCCCACCCCACACTGACACTCCCTCTCCCCACCCTCACACCAACCGCCTCCACCCCAACCGCCCACACACCACAGCTCATATCAAGCTCGAATTCGAGCACTTAATGCCCAACGACGACGGCTGCATCCCCGGGATCAGGGTGCATCCCACCCCACCCCACACTCCTACATCCCACACTGACACGCCCCCACCCCAAGCGCCCCCACCCCAAGCGCCCCCACCCACCGCCCCCGCCCGCACCAAGCGCCCCCACCCCAACCGCAACACAACTCGTCAAGCTGTATTCGAGCATTACATGCCCAACGACGAGGGATGCATCCTCGCCTCCCACCCCTCCCCACACTTACCGTCCCACATCCCACATCCCTCGTGTACACTCCCCCACACCAACCGCCCCCACACCATCCACTACACAGCTCATCAAGCTCGAATTCGAGCACTACATGCCGAACGACGACGGCTGCATCCCCGGGATCGACTTTGCGCGCGCGCTCGTGACGGCGGCAGACATGATGGCGGTCGACGAGCTGTTGAACAAGGTCGACTCGCTCGAGGTGTGTGTGTGTGTGTGCATGTGTGTGTGTGTGTGTGTGTGCGAGGGTGTAGGGGTGTGCAGCACCAAGCGTGTGGAGGGAGTGCGGCAGACATGATGGCGGTCAACGAGCTGTTGAACAAAGTCGACTCGCTCGAGGTGCGTGTATGCGCGCACATGTGTGCATGTGTGTGTGTGTGTGTGTGTGTCTTGGCGCGCGCACACACACACACACACACAGGGCCTCCTCTCCCACCTCAACATCTCACCTTTCCGGAGTGCTATTCCATCCACCACCACCTCTTGTCCGTCTTTTTTTACACACACACACACCTCTTTCTCCCATCTTACTAAATCCTTCAAAAACGTAACTCTCCCCCCCCCACACACGCACGCACACACACACACATACATTCACACACACACACACACACACACACACGCAGGGCCTCCTCTCCCACCTCGACATCTCCTTTCCGGAGTTTGAGTCCATCCACCACCTCGTCTTGTCTGTGTTCTTCTACACTCACACAACTCTCTCTCCCATCTTTCTAATTCCTTAAAAAAAACTGAACCATTACCCCGCCCCCCCCCCCCCCCCCCCCTCACACACAGGGCCTCCTCTCCCACCTTGGCATCTCCTTTCCGGAGTTTGAGTCCATCCACCTTTTCGTGTCTGTGTTCTTCTACACACACACAAATCTCTCTCTCCCATCTTTATAACAGTAATAGTAACACGGGGTTTCCAGCTAAGCAGGCTACCCTTCTACTAGAGACACCCACTGATACTCCAGCACACTTAAGTACTAGAGTACCGCCGGCTCCCGGCCGATAGACTACCGCTCCCGCCGGCTAGACTACCCCAAACAGCGGTCTCTGAGAGACATGTCGAGCAAGGAGCAAGGAGCATATAGGAGAGGACCTTCCTCAGGGTCACAGTAGTGGCCTTGTGGCCAGTCAAGCCGGCAGAGCCGACTGGCGCTGACTGGAACGGTCCCCGCCTGGCAGTGCATGGCTGTCCAGCTCTCGTTTGCATGGGGCTCAGCCGGCGCCCCATGCCTCATGCATGGCCAGGTCCCACCCTCCAGGGGTGCATGGACGACAGAGTTGTCATGGAGGCTGCCTGAAGACCTTCCAACGCCAGTCACCGGCAGACGAGCGACCCCGAGGATGAGCGCGGTGACGAACGCTGCGATTGGTGAAGCGGATTTACTCTGTGTTGCCTCGGCGGTCGCCACCGCTGAAGCCGTGATGGTAGCCCGCCTCCACGGGCAGCCATCTTGACCAATGTCCAGCATGCATTGACGGGCGCCAGCTCCTCCGCTCGTCGATCAACTCGTCGAGATCGGTGCCGCATGGCGTCCTGCATTGGGGGAGGATAAGGGCCGTCTCCCAGCACGGGCCGCGGCAGCGCCGCGGCTACTCGCCAAGCCATGGCAGCGCCGGGCAAGCCGCTCCTGAAGTGTTCCACCGAGGGGCAGTCTAGCAGGAGCCGGGCCAGTCGTATTTTACCCCGCTCGTCAGCGGCACGGAGATCCTCGTCACCAGCAGCGCCGCATTGCTGGGTCCATCTTTATAAATCCTTAATAAATAAAACCTGAACCCGTACCCCCCCACACACACAGGGCCTCCTCTCCCACCTCGACATCTCCTTTCCGGAGTTTGAGTCGATCCACCACCTCGTTGAGCGCATCGTACCGCACACAAACACACACACACAAACACGCGCACACACACACACACACACACGCACACATGCCTAGGGCCTCCTCTCCCACCTCGACATCTCAAACACACACATGCACACACACACACACACACACACACACACCTCCCCCCCACCCACTCATCCACACAGGGCCTCCCCTCTCCCACCTCGACATCTCCTTTGCGGAGTTCGAGTCCATCCACCACCTCGTTGAGCGCATCGCACCGCACACAAACACACACGCACGCGCGCACACACACACACAGACACACACACAGGGCCTCCTCTCCCACCTCGACATCTCCTTTCCGGAGTTTGAGTCCATCCACCACCACCTCTTGTCTGTGGTCTTCTACACTCACACAACTCTCTCTCTCCCGTCTTTCTAATTCCTTGAAAATTACTGAACCCTTACCCCCCCCCCCCACACACCCCACACACAGGGCCTCCTCTCCCACCTCGACATCTCCTTTCCGGAGTTTGAGTCCATCCACCACCTCGTCGAGCGCATCGACCCACTCGTGGTCGCTCTCGAGTTCATGGACCAGGTGGGAGTTACTTGCGGTTACTTTCGTGCTATGTTCATGTTACTGTCGGTTACTTTTGGTAATATTTGGTAACCTCTCGAGTCCATGGACCCGGTGGGGGTTACTTTCGGTTAGTTGCGGTTACTTTTCGTGCTACATTCATGTTACTTTCGGCAACCTTTGGGAACCCCTCGAATTCATGGACCAGGTGGCGGTTTCGTTCGGTTACTTTCGGTTACTTTCGTGCTGCATTCATGTTACTTTCTGCTACTCTCTGTTACTTTCAGTAACCTTTGGTGGGGTTCGACAGGCCGGGGCGGCACCCAATGGCCACACCCAGACACACACACACACACACACACACCAGTGATGCAGAAAGGCTATACGCGCATGCTTTCGCATAATTTCGGGTCGTTTGGCGGGACCCGCGCGTAGCGCGGCTGGACGCGGCGAAGCCGCGTTTTGCCTTGCGCGTAGCGCGGCGCCCCCAGGCGCCTTGCGCGTAGGGCGCCTTGGGCGGCGAGCATCGGATTCGATCAGCGCTCAGCTCGCGCAATGATCGGTGGAGGGGGGCGGAGATGGAGGAGGCGAGGTGGCTGGTCACACTTTTGCTTTATTTAAGTGTAACAGCCCCCCTGCCTGGCTCTGCTGCAGCAGCAGCAGATCATGCCATTTTCTGTTATTAAACACAATGCATCACTGGCTCGTATATCACCTGCGGGGGCTGCGCCCCCGCGCCCACTGCATGCATGCATGCAAACACGCGTGCGCCATGCAAACAAGCCACGTGCAACAGCTCGTCTGAGCGTGCGTGCTCAGTTGTTTTGCCCCCTCCAGACTGCTTCCATAGCCTGAAAACAAACATTATTAAGGATGCCATCAAATTCAGAATTCCAATGTGGCTCTGGCTTCCGCTGTTTGCATGCACGCGAGCCAGTAGGGGGGGGGGCGCCTCACGTCATGCTACGCCCAAGAAAGCTACTTCAGCTGTAGGGACAGATTGTGTGTGCTGAGCCACGCTGAGCCACTCACGCAGGTGCAGAGAGCGGCGCAGGCGCGGGGGTGAAGTGTTCATGCAGATTTGCATCAGGGGCACCCCTGATTTACACTGAGAATCGACACGCTTAGTGTGGGTTTGTGGTTGTGATGTTTGTGAGGCACAGGGAAAAGATAAAGTAGGAGAATTAAGCCAGAAAGATTCAAACAAAGAGACATGAGAGAGAAGCGTAAACAAAACTATACTGCCGTTCCACCAACAAGAACACTTTGGACAGCGGGGGTCCGGGGGCGCAGCGTAGAATCGCGCCACCGCCCGCGTAGAAGCGCGCCACCGCCCGCGTAGAAGCGCCGGTTCGGCAGGCTGGGCTGGGGCCTCCGCACGTCGTAAGACCGCCATTACGCCAACACACTTTCTGCATCACTGACACACACACACTGACATGCCCCCCCACCCCCCCCCACCCCACACACACAAATAAACCAGGTCGGACGGCCGGTTACGAAGGAAGAGCTGGTGAAGCAGGTGTGGGGGTGGGGGTGTGGGTGTGTGTGGGGGGGGGAGGGGGCGTGTGTGCGTGTGTGTACTTGTGGTGTGTGCGTGTGTGTGTGTGTGTATGCGTGCATGTGGGTGCGTGCGTGTGCATGCGTGCGTGTGCATGCGTGCACGTGCGCGCACGTGCTTGCGTGCACAGGCCTTACAACCTGAACCCTCTTCTTGTCGATCCGAACTCTCAACCATGCTCCACCCTGAAACCCTACACCTACGCAGGCGCAGCGGCTCACGGGCGTGTTGCTTTCCGACCACGTCGCGCGGGTCATCATCTCCGTGTTTGGAAACGCTGACGGCCACCTCAACGTGCCGCTCTTCCTCGGCACGTTGCGGTGAGTGCAGTGTTTCCGTTTGCCACCCCGCACCCCGCTAAAGTGCATTTGCGGGGTGAGATTGTGTGAACTTCGCGACTCAAAAAGTGTGAAATCGTCATTTCCACACCTGTTCAACCCCCCCCCCAATCACCTCGGGGGTCGTGGGGGGGATGTGCGTGAGGCTATTAGGCACGATGCGGTGAGTCAATTTCCGTCATGTAGTTGTCGGTTGACGACTTGAACCCCCGTCCCCTGGAGGTAGTTAACATCCATCTTGGAGGCGTCGCGTACTAGCTCTCCTTGTTGCTCTAGGACTGCGTGTTGGCGGCTTGCACCCCCGTTCCCTGGAAGTAGTTGACATCCATTTTGGAGGCGTCGCGTACTAGCTCTCCTTGTTGCTCTAGGACTGCGTGTTGGCGGCTTGAACCTCTGTCCCCTGGAAGTAGTTGAGATCCATTTTGGAGGCGTCGCATACTAGCTCTCCTTGGTGCTCCAGGACTGCGTGTTGGCAGGCAGCGGGCTGGCGGCTACAGCCCCTCACAAGTGATGTTAGGGCCAAAACTGGACTTGGGTGTAGGCGGTGGTACTAGGACTAGGAGGTATCTTCACTGGAAAGCCGATAACAGTCACAGTAACAATGACAATGACATCGGCTTTCCAGCAAAGACTTCCTTCTAGTCCTAGTACCACCGCCTACACCCAAGTCCAGTTATGGCCCCAACAATAACTTGTGAGGGGCGGTAGCCACCAGCCGGCTGCCTGCCAACGGAAGCCGATGATGCTGGTACTAGCTAGGACTAGCAGGTGTCTTTGCTGGAAAGTTGCGCAGTATACGGCTTGCAGGGGGATCACTGCGGCCTCGTCACTCTGTCACACAACCACCCGAACCCACGCGTGACACCTCCCCCCCCCCCCTTCCCCCCTTTTCAGACGCCGCGAGCAGATGGGAGCCACCTGACTTGGCGCCAGCTTCTTCTCTCGCATGGGCTCAAGCCCAAGCGCCCCCTCCTTCTTATCTTCTGGGCTTGCCCCCCCCCCCCTTTCCTCCTTCTTCCCTTTACCCCCCCCCCCTTGCCCCCTTGCCCCTATTCATGCGGCGCGGCCAGATGGCGGCCATCCGGCGCAGCACCAGCTTCTTCTCTTTTCTCTTCCGGGCTTGGCACCCCCCTCCCCTCCCTTTCCTCCTCCTCCCCTTTCCTCCTTCATCCCCACCCCCACCCCCTTCACCCCTTGCCCCCTATTCATGCGGCGCGGCCAGATGGCGGCCATCCGGTGCAGCGCCACCTCTCCTCTTGCGGGCTTGGCCCCCCCCCCATCCCATTCATCCTTCCCCCATTTCCTCCTCCCCCACCCACCCCACCCCACCCCACACACACCCTCACCCCACCCCTCGCCCCTTGCCCCCTTTTCATGCGGCGCGGCCAGATGGCAGCCATCCAGCGCAGCGCCACCTCTCTTCTCTTGCAGGCTTGGGCCCCCCCCCCTCCTCCCTTTCCGCCTTCCCCCCATTCCCTCCTTCCCCCCCCACACACCCATACACACCCCCTCACCCCACCCCTTGCCCCCTTGCCCCCTGTTCAGGCGGCGTGGCCAGATGGCGGCCATCCGGCGCGGCGGCAGCGACCAGCTGCCGAGGAGCCGCGTGCAACGCTTGTTTTCGTGCATGCAGGCGTGCAACGCGGACGCGGTGGCGCCGGCGTGAGGTGCCGGCTTCCGTGCAGCTACCGTGCAGCTTCTGTGCAGCTACCATGCAGCTGCCTGGCAGCGTGCGCGCAGCTGCCAGCGTGCAGAGCCTGTTTTCGTGCATGCAGGCGTGCAACGCAGACGTGGTGGCGCCGGCCTCAGCGATGGCTTCCGTGCAGCCGCCAAGCAGCTTCTGTGCAGCTACCGTGCAGCTGCCTGGCAGCATCCGCGCAGCTGCCAGCGTGCGGCGCCAGTTTTCGTGCATGCAGGCGTGCAACGCGGACGGCGGTGGCGCCGGCGTGAGGTGCCGGCTTCCGTGCAGCTTCCGTGCAGCTGCTGTGCAGCTACGGTGCAGCTAACGTGCACCGTGCGCGCAGCTGCCAGCGTGCGGCGCCTGCTGTCGTGCATGCAGGCGTGCAACGCAGCCGCGGTGGCGCCGGCGTGAGGTGGCGGCTTCCACGCAGCTGCCATGCAGCTTCCGCACAGCTGCCGTGCAGCTGCCTGGCAGCATCCGCGCAGCTGCCAGCGTGCGGCGCCTGTTTTCGTGCATGCAGGCGTGCAACGCGGTGGCGCCGGCGTGAGGTGCCGGCTTCCGTGCAGCTGCTGTGCAGCTATCGTGCAGCTACCGTGCACCGTGCGCGCAGCTGCCAGCGTGCGGCGCCTGTTGTCGTGCATGCAGGCGTGCAACGCAGACGCGGTGGCGCCGGCGTGAGGTGCCGGCTTCCGTGCAGCTTCCGTGCAGCTACCTGGCAGCGTGCGGGCAGCTGCCAGTGTGCGGCGCCTGTTTTCGTGCATGCAGGCGTGCAACGCAGACGCAGTGGCGCCGGCGTGAGCGACAGCCTCCGTGCAGCCGCCAAGCAGCTTCCGTAGCGGACAGGCAGCGTCCGTGCAGCTTCCCCCGACTGTTCTCGTGCAACGTGGGCGCAGTGGTGACGATAGCGATCGAGAGCTTTCAGCTCCCCTCCCCCTCCACCCCCGGCCTCCAGAGGTCATCAACTGGCCAGGGGGTCCATCGGAAGATTTGCAACACCTCCATGCAACACCTCCACGCGCACACCAGACCAAGCCACGCTATGTACTCCACCAGACCTGCACCGACGCGCGCATGTGACTGACTACGACCTTTGTACCACACACGCGTATGCACACAGCGCTTTGTCTCCCTCGCTGCCCCAGCTTTGCCTCCTTGCACAATTCCGATGAGGTGTCATCAAGGTGTTGTGGTGGCGGAATAGAGCCTACAAGAGCAAAGCAGCAACATTTTATTCGGGCGTGTAGCGACCCCACGCTGAGGCACGGCGTGACTACGGCATGCAGGCGCACCGCCTTTCTACGCGCTCGCTGCAACTTCAAAAAACCACCTGTTGGCGGCAGCCCTTGCCACGCGCGTTCACACGCGTGGCATACACACACATGGTGGTCCACCCCTCGTAGACGGAAGTTGTATTTTGTCGGCAGATCGGCGCCGTTGCGTCTCTAGGACTGCCCGCAAGCGGCGTGCATTGTTGCGGTGTAAGCCAATAAACGGCATTGACAGTTGACAAGCGCATGCCATTGAGCGTGCCCCCGGGAGTGAGACCCCTGAGCTTGCAGCGAACCCCTTCGCCTTCCCTGTTTCCATCCCTTTCCCGTCTCCCCGCACATACAGTGAGCCCGGCGTTCCCGCGGGGGTGTTTTGGAAGTACCACCAGCCGTGTATCAATCTCTCTCAGTATGGTTAGCAAGTGATTGACGATTGCCTGACACACGGCCAGTGGTCTCTGGTGCGCCTGCGTGCGCCAGCGCGCAGGCGCCCCTTCTGGATTCTGTGGCGCGTGCGCTTTTCCAGTCGCAGGCGCGCGCGCGTTGCTGTTTGTGGTTGTGGCATCGCGGTCTTGGCTTGACAGCGCGCGCTAGCGCGCTGGTGTCATGTCTGGCTGTATGTGTTGCAGGTGTGCGGGGCGATACCGCGATACAGGCCAGCATCGCGTAGAAGCTTGTCATTGCACCAGAAAAGCGCGCTTGGACGCTTTGCTTTGCTGTTCTTGAAGTAAATAGCAGCGCTCAATGGTGGGACCGAACGAGGGGTGACCCGCTCCCCACAGGCAGTAGGTGGAGGCTGGTGTGGGCCCAGGCAGCAAGGCTGCGCAGGAGCAGGCGTGCGTGTTCTGTTCTGGCCGCAGATCTGGGGCTGCGCGCGGCGGGGGTGCGGGGGCGCAGCCCCCGGTGGAGAGGCAGCCCATCCCACTGATGCGTGCTCAGGCCCAGGCCACAGGCAGTAGGCGGAGGTTGGTGCGTGCCCAGGCAGCAAGGCTGCCCATCAGCGGGCGTGCGTGTTCTGGCCGCAGATCTTGGGCTGCGCGGGGCGGGGGTCCAGGGGCGCAGCCCCCGGTGGAGAGGCAGCCCATCCCACTGATGCGTGCCCAGGCCCAGGCCACAGGTAGGCGGAGGTTGGTACGTGCCCAGGCAGCAAGACTGCCCATCAGCGTGCGTGCGTGTTCTGGCCGCATCTGTGCAGATCTCGGGCTGTGCGGGGCGGGGGTCCCCGGTAGAGAGGCAGCCCATCCCACTGATGTGTGCGTGCTTGCCCAGGCAACATGCAGTAGGTGGAGGTTGGTGCGGGCCCGGCCGGCTGCCGGGCCCGCGCCAACCCTGCCCAGGCAGCAAGGCTGCCCATGAGCAAGTGCATGTGCCGGACGCTCGTCCTGAGGGGAGGTCAGCGTCCTGAATGTACATAGGACGTAGGACGGTACCCCAGGACGCAGTACAAGGACGCGAAAGCGAGTGTGGAGCGACTAAGTGCCCACACCCCGTCACACATAACTCTGTCAATAGAGCTGATATGCGCTGACCCGAACCGAGATAGGTGCGTCATCTGTCCTTGGTGGTCCTTACGCACGCCTAAAAACGACCAATCAACGTCATCACTTCACGGGCTGTTGGTGAGAGCACCCACAAATATTTTTTTGCGCCTCATGCTGAATCCAGAGAGAGACATGGCAGCTGCGATCACGCACGCCCCAGGGTCGCAGATCCACGTGGTGCATGCGAGGACCCAACATAGCATAGGCTCACCGCATGGGCATGGGCAAAAGTCTGCATGGCGCTTTGATGCTGCGCTCCCACCACCACCACCACCACCACCCAGAGATCAGGGAGAGATCAGCCACCGACCCATGCCCATGCGGCTGCGTGCGCTGGCTGGTGTCCTGGCCGTGCTGGCAGCAGCGGCGTCAGCGGCGGCGAAGGAGCATCTCCGTGTACCACGCATCTATGTCTACCACAACAACCTGCCAGAGAGACTCCACAACCACAGCAGATTCGGGCACATAGCTGCGGAGATGGGCGACTTTTATACCATGGACTTTCTGTTCCCCGCGCTACTCAAAGACAGCCCCTACGTGACAACCGACCCAGAGGAGGCCGACTTCTTCTATGTACGTGCCATCAGCAGTAACAGTAACAGTAACACGGGGTTTCCAGCTAAGCAGGCTACTTTTCCGTCAGCACAACCAACCAACCAACCAACCAAGCGTTACATGAGGCCGTCAGCACACACACACACATGCACACATACACACACACACACACACACATGCATGCACACACACACACACACACACACACACACACATGCATTCACACACACGCACACACACACACACACACACACACATGCACGCACACGCGCACGCACACACATGCACGCACACACAGACACACACACACCCAGCATGCAAAACAATGTGTGCATGCACCTACACCCAGCACGTACCCGCATATGCGCATGAGCATGCCTCGTTGCATGCAGACCATGCACACGCGGGCACGCAAGAACAGCGTGCAACCGCCCCCCCCCCGACCTTGCCGCATGCACCTGTGTACCTGTGCATGTGCAGGTTGATGCCTGGTGCGTGAGGAGGGTGGGGCGGTGAGGTGGCAGACATCAGCGTCAGCAGCAGCAGTGTGAGCATCAGCATCAGCAGCAGCAGCAGCAGCAGCGCTTGCGGGGCGTGGTATCCAGTGGTCCCTGGGAAGGATTTAAGTAATTAGTTTTTTTGCCGGCTCCAGCAACTTTGACCGCTCACACCAGGCACAATACACAGCGGTTATTCATGCAACACATGCCGTTGTGCTGCTCTCGGCAACAGCTTTCCAACGCACCACTCCATGCCCTCTCCCACTAAGTGTGGAGTGGTTTTCTGGGAAATGGGAAATCCGGCCCGGAGCGGTATACGGCTCGCAGGGGAATCACTGGTGGTATCGCTGGCCATCGATACGGGGGGTCCTGGTGACACTGCCAGACGTTGCTGTGCCACCCTAAACCCTTAACCCTCAACCCTTAACCCTAAACCCTATACCCATGTGAAAACGAGCGGGGGGGCGCACTAAGCGCCACACGTGCATGCATGACGGCCTGCTGCGGGTACGGCTTGCCAGTGCCAGTGCGTGCGGCAGGTTGCAGTGTGTGACCCTAAACCCTTAACCCTAAACCCTAAACCCTAAACCCTAAACCCTCACAAACCACGGCGGGCGGCCCAACAATCACACAATGGGGAAGCACATGTGTACACAGCGTGGGGCCCGTAACCCCACACCGCGTGGCCCGTAACCCGTAAGCCTCAGAGCCCTTCCCGTAACCCTCCCGTAAACCCCTCCCGTAACCCCAAGTCAACGCTCTGTGGGGCCAGTCAACGGTGTGGGGCGCACATCCACACCGTTTCACACCTTTCTCGAGTTACAGGGTGTTACGGGGCACTTTGCGAGGGATGGCCCGTAAGCCCCGAAACGTTACGGGGAGGTTACGGTTACGGGAGGTTTGCGTGCGTGCATGTGCAGCGTGGGGCCCGTAACTGTCACGCGCACGTGCGCGCGACCCACGAGCATTCTCCGCATGCATGCACGCACACACATACAAGATATCCAACTTGTGCCAGGAGTTGACCGGGGTGGTTGCTGCGCTGCCACACACTCTCACACACGAATGCACACACATACATACACACACACACACACACACATACTGCCACCACTACCACCACTACAACAACAACAACGACGACAACAAAAACAAAAACAAAAACAACAAAAACAACAAAAACAACAAAAAACAACAAAAACAACAACAGCAACAACAACGACGACAACAACAACAACGACAGCACCCCCACCCACCCCCTTCAGGATGTACCACCCCTGGCAGGATGCGAGCGATGTGGTGGCTGCCCTGCGTGCAGCAGGTCCGTGGTTTGACAGAAAGAATGGAGCTGACCACATCTTCATGGTGGTCGCAGACCCAGGTGGGCGAGGGGGGCAGCGGGGGGGGGGGGCACACGCATTGAGCATGGGCGCAGCACACACACTACCACCCACACACAAAACACACACGACTGATCCAACTGCACCAGTGGTTCCGTTGAGGATCTTGGAAAAATGATGGCTCAACCCGGGCCTCGCGCTCATTTCGCCAATCCCAACCCGACGGAGGCGAATTTTGGCGGAAAAGGCGTGAAAAAGACGTTGTCACACTTTTTCGGGTTGGAATTCGCGCATTCTCAACCCGACGCGCCAGCCCGACTCGGCCAATCTCAACCCGAAAGTGCACTTTGTCGGGTTGGGATTTGGCTAACGGAACCACTGCACTGCACCCTAGACACTCACCTGGACAGCGGCTCTTGCCGCCTGTACTACCCTTAACCCTAAACCCTAAACCCTAAAACTTGTAAAAGTGTGGGATCCACACTTTCGCAGGATTCATCCGAACTCAAAAATTCCGGTGGAATCGGCCTTAGAATACGGCCAATATGTCACACACGCCCCCTGGAAGCCATGTCATGAATCAATCACCCTTGGATCTGAAGTTTGTTTGCGAGTGGTGCCCCAACCACATGCGCATGCGTACGAAAGGACATCCTCACCCCCCCACCCCCCCACCCACATGAGCACGCGCCGTGGTTTGACAATACACAGAGCAGCAATACACTAGAGGCTGTTCACCTTGGAGACCTGATGCGGTTATATGTACGACCTCGACAGATCGGTAGCCGCTCCCTCGCAGTTTCACGGACCGTCATCAGCGCGCCGGACACCGCGAGAACTGCGGTGCTTTACCTACCACTGAGCAGTAACAGTAACAGTAACAGTAACACGGGGTTTCCAGCTAAGCAGGCTACTCTTCTACTAGAGACACCCGCCGATACTCCAGCACACTTAAGTATTAGAGTACCGCCGGCTCCCGGCCGATAGACTACCGCTCCCGCCGGCTAGACTACCCCAAACAGCGGTCTCTGAGAGACATGTCTGGCAAGGAGCATATAGGAGAGGACCTTCCTCAAGGTCACAGTAGTGGCCTTGTGGCCAGTCAAGCCGGCAGAGCCGACTGGCGCTGACTGGAACGGTCCCCGCCTGGCAGTGCATGGCTGTCCAGCTCTCGTTTGCATGGGGCTCAGCCGGCGCCCCATGCCTCATGCATGGCCAGGTCCCACCCTCCAGGGGGCATGGACGACAGAGTTGTCATGGAGGCTGCCTGAAGACCTTCCAACGCCAGTCACCGGCAGACGAGCGACCCCGAGGATGAGCGCGGTGACGAACGCTGCGATTGGTCAAGCGGATTTACTCTGTGTTGCCTCGGCGGTCGCCACCGCTGAAGCCGTGATGGTAGCCCGCCTCCACGGGCAGCCATCTTGACCAATGTCCAGCATGCATTGACGGGCGCCAGCTCCTCCGCTCGTCGATCAACTCGTCGAGATCGGTGCCGCATGGCGTCCTGCATGGGGGGAGGATAAGGGCCGTCTCCCAGCACGGGCCGCGGCAGCGCCGCGGCTACTCGCCAAGCCATGGCAGCGCCGGGCAAGCCGCTCCAGAAGTGTTCCACCGAGGGGCAGTCTAGCAGGAGCCGGGCCAGTCGTATTTTACCCCGCTCGTCAGCGGCACGGAGATCCTCGTCACCAGCAGCGCCGCATTGCTGGGTCCACCCGCCGCATTGCTGGGTCCACCCGCCGCATTGCTGGGTACCACTGAGCCCTATCTCCGAATGATTTGATTCCATGGCCCCATCTTCATCTCCACGGTGTCCTCCGAACCAGAGTTCGTGTTCTGTTGACGAGCATCGTGCCGCTGCGACCCCTGAGGAAGGACGTTCACGACTAGATGTGTATGTATAGATGTATGTATGCTCCTTGGCAGACCTATCCCTGAGGGACTTTGTTGGCATGGAGGCTCGGCTGGCATGACGCAGTGAGGCAAGCCGACAGAAGCGGTGGTGGCGTTGGTCGGGAGTGAGCCGGTGGTTGCTATTTGTGCAGCTTGCTTTGTTGGTCCGTTTGATTGGTGAATTCCCCTACTAGAGAGAGAGAGTGAGTAGAAGCTTTGCGTCATTTTGCCTGCTGTTCTGGCCTGGCAGCCCCAAACTTCAGTGCCACCCATGCCTGCCTGGCTCTAAGTGACACGGTGAGTCACGGAGTGCTGAGCCACTGACTGACCTACTCACTCGCTGACTGGCCCACTGGCTGACTGGCTGCCCTACCACATTCACAACGCCTGAGTCGGCGCCTGAGGCGGCCCATTCCATGGCGCGGATGAGGCGGCGCCTCAGGCGCTCCGACCGCCTGAGGCCCACCTGAGGCGCACCCACGATCGCCTCAGGCGTCGCCTTGGGCGTTATCCAAACCGCCTCAGGCACCACACCAATCGCCTCATGCGCTCACCACCGCCTGGGGCGCACCCCGGACCGTCTCGGACGTCATGACCGCATTCCATGGCGCGAATCAGGCGTTGGGATTTTGGTAGGGCTGTCTGACTGACCGACCGACTGACTGACCCGTGTGCATGAGCCGGCTTCGCTCTGACTGCCACCAAACTGCAAACGGTCGATGATCCCCTCGCCCCCCCCCCCCCCCCCCCCTACCGCACAGCCAGCTTAGACAATTGAATGCGCCTCGCCCCGCACTGGGTGCCTCAAGGCCCTTGCCCACGGACGGTGACAACTGCAACTGAATCAGCACTGAGCCCCCCCCCCCTTGCCTCCCCCACACACACACACCCACACCCATGCTGGGTGCCTGCCCCCTGCCCGCACACACGCAGGGCGTTGCCAGTTTCCTCAGTCCCCACTTGCGAACGCGATCTTCATGCACCACTTTGGCATGCTCCGGGTGAGGTCAAACTCAACACACACACACACACACACACACACACACACACATGCACACACACACTCGCACTCACTCACACCCACACACACCACACCACACACCACACACACCACACCACACACACCACACACACACCACACACACAACACACACACACACAACACACACACCACACACACAACGCACACACAACACACACACTACACACACACCACACACACCACACACACACCACACACACAGCAAACACACAACACACACACAACACACAACACGCACAACACGCATAACACGCACAACACACACACACAACACACACGCACGCGCACGCGCACGCGCAAGTGCATGCGCGCACACACGTGCACACACGCACGCACACACGCACATGCACACACACACACACACACAATATGCAGCAGGCCGCTGATTGCTGAGATTGACAACGTCCATTGCGACCTGGTCCATGGACGCAGTGCACCCCCCCTTATCCCCCTCCCACACCCCACGCAGCGCCTCACCACTGAGCCATGCGACCTGTTCCACCAGTGGGGCGCTGCGTGCGACGTCGTTCTGACTGAGGCGATGGCAGCGCTGCACGGGAGTCGCAAGGAAGTCGTGTGCCACCGGCCGGGCCAGGTACAGCACACACGCAGCAGGAGGAGGCAGTAGCAGCATGATGGCCGATGCCACGGCGTCATGGCTGGTTTGCATGATGGCTGATGATAGATGCATGGTGGCTGACATGAGAGTTGTATGATGGCTGCTGATGCACGATGCTCGATGCAGCAGGGTGCACGATGCACAAGGACGTGCGCGTGCACTCGCACTCGATAACATCGACACGCCACACACACATACACACACACACGCACGCACACACACACTTTGATGTACAACTCGAGTGCATGATGTTGTTGTTAGCATGACTCGAGTGTGCTGTGCACTTGTTCTTATACTGTGCTGGCAGCACCACCACCCCCCACCCCCACGCCCCCCCCCCCCTCCATTGGGAGATCATCGTCCCGCCCGTGCCCTTAGAGTCCACACCCGACCAGGACCAGACCAGAACGCTCCGCTGCTGCTGACACACTCACACACCTACACACACCTACACACCAGGGGTTTCCGAGGGGGTTCCGTGAGGTCAGTCATCCTTTCTTTTTTCCCGAAAATAAGATTCCCGATTTCTTAGGGATTGGGATTTCGGGCTGCAGCCCCCAAACATTGTGCTTCCCGGACGCACCCTCCCCAAAACCATCGAGGGCGCGCCCTCGGCACAATTTTTTTTCGTTCTCCGATCGGGAAGGAACCCCCGGACACGCACCCATTCCGCCCCCGCCCCCCCCCCTCCCTCTGACCCTCCCCCTCACGTCACAGGACATCATCGTTCCGCCAGCGCCCTACGAGTTCACACCCGACAACCAAGACCAGAACGGCCCAGGGCGTCCTCATTTCCCGACGCCCTACGTCCAGAAAGAGTGGCTCGGCAAGCACCACGCCAACCGCACAGTCGTGTTGTACTATGCAGGAGAAATTGGTGAGGCTGCACTGCCCTACCACATTCACAACGCCTGAGGCGGCGCCTGAGGCGGCGCCTGAGGCGTCCCATTCCATGGCGCGGATCAGGCGGCGCCTGAGGCGCTTCGACCGCCTGAGGCGCAGCCTGAGGCGCACCCACGATCGCCTCAGGCGTCGCCTTAGGCGTTATCCAAACCACCTCAGGCGCCACACCGACCGCCTCAGGCGCCCACCACTGCCTGAGGCGCACCCCGGACCGTCTCAGACGTTATGACCGCATTCCATGGCGCGGATCAGACGTTAGGATTTTGGTAGGGCTGTGCTGTGCTGTACTGTGCTGTACTCTAAGCTGCACCGTGCTGTACTATTATGCTGACTCTATGCTGGACTATGCTGTACTCGATGATGTGCTATGCTGTACTCTGTGCTGTACTATGCTGTAGTCTTTGCTGGAAAGCCGACGTCACTGTAACTGTACTATGCTGTGCTCTATGCGGTACTATGCTGTACTCTATGCTGTACTATGCTGTACTATGCTGTACTCGGTGCTGTGCTGTACTGTGCCGTACTATGCTGTACTTCTGCGGGAGAAATTGGTGAGGCACGCCACTGTGTGTGTGCGATGCCACATCACGTGGATGCTCGTTGTGCGACGGATGCTGGTCACGAGCTGTCCAATGTGAGTGAAATAGTTCATATCAATTGGAGGGGGGGGGCAAGGGGGGGGGCAGAAATATGTTATCCAGACCCCAAGTTTTTTTTTCAAGTCTCCTGGTATGATATGTTTGAGCTACAAGTTGGTGTACAGCTTCACAACACCATTCCCTGTCCATGGTTTCATTTGTTGGATGTAAAACTCACTCCTGGATATCGCCTCACACGGCGGCCGCGCTCTAAACCCTGAACCCTAAACCCTTAACCCTTAACCCTTGACCTTTAACCCCAAACCCTAACCCCCAAACCCTTAAACCCTAAAACCCCAAACCCTACCCAGGTGGAGGAGGTTGACATCACCACCCCCCGCCACTACGCAAGCGCCAGGCCCTCAACCCACAACCCCAAACCCTCAACCCCAAACCCTAAAACCCTAAGCGCCTCGGTACAGCCCCACACTCCAAGGCCCCACCCACAACCTTCCAACTAATGAACCACATGCATGACCATGCACTTTGTATCTGTGTCACACGAAAGAATCCAGCGCGCCCACCCCTAGCCCAATCGGAGGTCCGCAGAGCATCCTGGCTGCTAGGGGCAGTGGCCCCTGGGAAGGATTTTCGTATTTTCCCCCCCGGCTATCATTTCCCCCCCCCGGCTAGCAATTTTGACCGCTTGCACCAGGCGCAATACATAGCAGGTGTTCACGCAAAGTATGCCGTTGCACAGTGGTCCCTGGAAATTCGTTTTTTGCCGGCTCCAGCAGCTTTGACCGCTCACACCGGGCACAATACACAGCGGGTTATTCATGCAACGCATGCCGCTGTGCTGCTCTCGGCAACAGCTTTCCAACGCACCGCTCCACGTCCTCTCCCACTAAGTGTGGGCTGGTTTTCTGGGAAATGGGAAATCCGGCTCGGAGCGGTATACGGCTCACAAGGGAATCACTGGTTTGTGCAGCTCTTGTCAACTTGTGCTGCCAACGCATGCTGCTCTTGTCAAGGGATTTCCAACACACCCCTCCACGCCCTTGCCCACCAAGTGTGGGTTGGTTTTCTGGGAATTGGGAAATCCGGCGCCGCGCGGTACACGGCTTGCGTGGGGATCACTGGCCAGGGGTGTGAACCAGTGATGTCCTTGGCGCCCCCGCAGCCCCCGCAGCCTCCGCTGCGGGGGCAAAACGGGAAATTTGGGGAGAAACTGCGAGGGCGAATCGCGGGAATTTCGCTCCGGAAAGTGTGAAATCGGCAATTTTCACACTTTTCCGCAAAAAAAACGTCTGCGGGGGCAAGTCGGCATTTCCCCTCCAATGTTGCGGGGTCAAACAGGACATTCTCGGTTGCCTTAAGGACACCACTGGTGTGAACCAATGGTGTGGACCAGCTGCCTGGTGTGTGACCCCCCCCACACACACACACCACTGCACTCGATATTGGGTGGTTGTGGGATCTGACGGTGGATTTGAACTCCTCTTGGTGAGGAATCCAACGCGCCCACGCCCATGTTGAACAGAGGTTGGAGAGGAAGTGGCAGGATTTTACTGAAGCACCCCGAGCCCCCCCTCCCCCCTTGGCGGCCCGTTTTGTGTAAGGTGGGAGGGGAAGGGCACGCAGCAGGTCCGGTCAAGTTTTCGCGCGTGGGGTCGAAAATCTGCCTTCCTTGCCCCCCCACCCCACCCCACCCCACCGGAACATGATTTGTTGCCGACTTTGTGTCTCCACTCAAAGGCACACTGTCCTGACCAGTGTACGGGGACGCGTGTGTAGGTACGCTCCCTCACATGCGTAAAAGTAACAGCAACATCGGCTTTCCAGCGAACACTACCTTCTAGTCCTAGTACCACCGCCTAGACGCAAGTCCAGTTCTGGCCCTTACAATTACTTACGTACTCCCCAACCTGGAAAAATCATTTAAGTTTATAAATTTTGTTTACAATATCAACATTTCAAAATTGTTCAAGTCAACAGTCACTGATTCCGGGATGAGATTTGGACTTGCAACCGGGAACTGGGGCATCAAGACTAGCAAGACAAAGCAAGGAGTTGCACAAGTTCTCAACCGCCTCACATACAATGCTACACTTTCCCATCTTTGCCGGATCAACACTGCCCCACAGGGCTGCTGCTTTCTAGTGATCCGTGATCGTCGATTGTGTGCTGGTCGATCTTGTCAGGGCCAGGGAGCGGAAATCGCAGATGCCCAACCGTCCGCACAAAACACGGCGCGCGACCTTGTGACACACGGGGGTGCCGCCGAAAGACCCTACTGTGTGTCGCACGCCACAGCGCCCCGCCTTTCTGCATCTATCACACACACACACACACACACACACACTCTCTCACACACACACGCGCGTGCGCTCCCCCCCCCCCACCCTTCCTGCCTGCCTGCCTTCAGACGTGCACGCGACCGCGGGCGACGCTCGTAATGTGACCACGCCCTGGAGCGACGCCCACTACAGCTTTGGCTTGCGCCAGCTCTTGTACCGCCTGCACCACGACGCCCCCGGCTTCAACATCCGCACGACGCACGCACGCGCGACCTACTGGGAGGACCTGAGCAGCTCCATCTTTTGTGTCGCTGCGGCCGGCTGGGCGTGGGGCGGTCGCATGAAGGTGGCTGTCACGCGTGGCTGCATCCCAGTCATTCTACAGGACGGGATCCGTGTGGAGTGGGAGGAGCAGCTGCCGCTGCACGACTACGCACTACGGGTGCCCAGCTGGATGGTGCACAAGCTGCCGCAGATACTCACACACGTCATACATTCTGGGCGTGCCGCACGCATGCAGCGGGTGCTGGACTGCGCGTGGAGGCTGCACTGGTGGCGGCGACCCCACGGGCGCGCATTTGAGATGGTCATGTGCGAGCTCAAGCGGCGCGCACTCGGTGCAGCGCCGGGACACGTGGGCGTGGACTGGGACAAGTGCGAGCTGCGGTGTGGCGATGACGTGCCAGTGCCGCTGCGACACGAGTACAACAACGTGTAGCAGCAGCCGTAGTCTAGGCACACCAATGCACACACACACACACACTGTTATTCACCCACGTCCACCAGTGATCTATGGCAGTAACCCGCTCGGAGCAGAATCTGAACGGAATTTTTTATTGATTGTTTTGTAGGCTATTCCGCTTTTCCACTTTTGCGCTTGGGGAAAAAGTATATTTGTGCCGGGAAAAAGGGGGGGAAAATAATTGTGACGGGAAAAAGCCGGAAAAAGCGGAATAGTAATTAATTGCTAAATCCTTCCCGTTGCTGTTGTGGGTAGCTGCTGGTCAGCTGCCGGGTAGCTGCAGCTGCTGGGTAGCTACTGGGTTGGGCACCGGCTTTTGGCTTACAATCTGTGACGTTTATGTTAATTCTCTCGGCTAGATAGAGAATGACTTCAAGCTTGTAGATGCTGAGCCTTCTCGACTTTAATCTTGCTCTAGTTGGTGAATACCAGCCCCACCGCCGGACACTTCATGTCAGTGCCCGCCGCGTGGGAAGTGCACTGCACCCCACGCCTCGTGCTCAGTGATGAGAGCGGAAGGGGGGAGGGAGCACGCCGTCACAGCTGACCAGTCAATTGCATCGACCGGCATTGCATCGACCGGCGCCCGCCAGCTCTTCAATGGATTGACGACCCAAGCAGTCACTTGGAAAGCCTTGTTATAAGCTCTCCATCACATGCCGAATCGTCCGAATCGGTGCAGCACCTAAGAAGTTGTGGCCGTGGCCGTTTTTGTGTTGCAAGTAAAGGCTTGTGCTGCCGCCGATCGCGTCCTGCAGTATGCACCCCAGCGTACTTTCAGGACGCAGGACGTGGTACCTTACCCCAGTACAAATCACGTCCCGTGCAATTCTGGCTGTGCCCACCACCACTCTGTTCAGTTGTCTGACGCCACGCGCGGGCTGCAACAACACACCGACCCTGGTAGGCTGGCGCGCTGCGCGGCCTTGCGGGTTCTCCCGGCGGGGCAGGGGGGGGGCATGGAATTCATCGTGCGGCTGTGCGCCTGCACAGGCGCGAGCGGGCACATGGTGGGTGCGTGACGCATGGCGTGCGTGCGTCCTTGTGCACGCTGCCTCGGTCCCACGGCAATCCAAGCCCTGCCATGTTCCGCCAATCCCTCTGCAGAGGTATGTTCCGTGGATGTGCATGGCATGGCATGGTATGGCGTGGCGGCAGGCAGGCATGCAGGCCCAGGTGCATGGCGCACGGGCGCGATGTGGTGAGCGTCCCCACCTGCAGAGGGGACGCCACTCACCTCCTTCCACGTTGGGTCAGCACGCGATGTGTCGAAAGGGGGCGCTGGGGGTGGGCAGGCGCAGCGAGGCGCAGTCGATGAGGGCGACGGCCTGGTCGTTCCCCAACGGGGGGAGTCAGATCTGGGGCCGCGTGCCCTGTCTAGGTCCTGTCCAGGGGGAGTCAGATCTGGGGCTGAGTGCCCTGTCTAGGTCCAACCCCGACCCACTAGCCCCCCACCACCAGTGGCCAGCCACCCGTCTGTAGCGCTCAGGCGTTTTACGCCGACCAAGGTCGAATCTGCTGAGCTGTAGTACACAGCCTATCGTTCACCTCATTGATGCACACTATTGATCTGACGGCCGCTGTCTGGTCAGTCCCTTATCCCTCAGCAGAATCCATCATCATCATCATCAGGCTCGGGCGCAACTCGCCAAGCAGGGCGGCACGGCGTGTGCAGCAGGGAGGTGTGGATGTGACAACGATGCGTGATCAATCGAGTGGGGTGTCGTTACGGAATGGAGAGCGTGTGGAGCAGTGACTGTGGGAGACGGTGGAGAGGGCTCGGCAGAGAATAAGCAGGGGTGGGGGTCACGCCAACCCACCCACGGGCTGGCTGCTGAGTGGTATCGCCTGCTCATGACCAGTGATGTCATCAGTGACCCTGCAGACCCGCAGCAGCCTGGGCGCCCCCCTCCCCTCGCCTGCCGGGCCGATTGTAGTACGAGATGCTGGATGATTCAACAGGAGCCGCAAGGGCCATCTCTGCTATAGCGCGCTGCGCGCCGCATCTACCCTACGCCACACCCACCGTGTGCTGCCACTGTGTACTCGTAGCCACTGGGCGCTGCTACTGTGTGTGCTTGTAGCCAAGCGTGGTTCACCCTTGCACACCACCCACCCCCACCCCCCGTGCCCCCCCGTGCCCGAGCCCATGCTTTGACGTCCGCACGCCTAGGCCCGTACCCGCTGTGCCTGCCTAGCCTCAGTCCATGCGGCCGCCCAGCATGCGTCTGGCTGACAACCCTGCCGGGCGTGGCCACATGAGCGATTCCGTGCGCCCCAGCCTGCAAGAGCGTCCATGCGGTCCATGCGGTCCATGTGCCTGCTGTGTGGGGGCGCTCGTGGCCTCTTATCATGATCACGGCCCGATCAGTCCATGCGGCCGCGCAGCGTCCGGCTGATGACCCTGTCGGGCGTGATGACGTGCACGATTGCGCCCCAGCCTGCGAGAGCGTCGCGGTCGACGCCCGACAGGAGGCACTGCGCAAAGGTGTGGTGTGTGTGTGTGTGTGTGTGTGTCGGTGGTACTGCTAAGGATCTTCAGGAAACGATGGCCCAACCCGGGCCTCACGGCCGACTCTCCAATCTGAACCCGACGGAAACGATTCATTGCGAAAAGGGTGTGAAGTCGATTTTCACACTTTTCTGGTCGAAACTTGCACAACCTCAACCCGACGCGCCAGCCCAAATCGGCCCATCTCACCCCGAAAGTGCATTGTATCGGGTTGCGGGTTGGCTAACGGAAACACTGGTGTGTGTGTGGGAAACGGGGAGTGTGAGGGAGCGTGTGTGCTGGGCGTGGCGTTTGGCGTGTGCATACGAGTGTAATTGATATGCCACACGCGTGCGTGCATTGCCCCCCCCCCCCCCCCCCACACACACACCCTCAGTGATTGTCGAGTGTGGACATGGGCTTGCGTGCCTCTGACTGGCTCTCGGAACTGTGTGGGGTAGAAGTTCTTTGCAGTTCGTCACAGCGGGGGACTGTGCTGGGGGACTGTGTGCGTGCAGGCCTCGCTGGCTACTAGCTTTTTGGGGGGGTATTGTGTTTTTCCGCAGGGTCCAGGCACTCCCGTTGTGTTACGCTTTTGACGCCCCCCCCCCCCCCCCACACACACAAGCACCTGCGACAGCGTCTCAAACAGCTCCTCTGGGTCCATGTCAGGCCGCCACATCGACTCGCACATGCCGTACAGTGACTCTGGCGCGGTGCCAGCCAGCATGAAGTCCTTAGCGGTCTCCATCGCGCCGATCGTGTCCTGCGTGCGTGCGCAAGTGCGAGTGTGTGCGCGTGCAAGTGTGAGTGTGTGCACGAGTGTGTGCGCGGTGCCGGCCAGCACAACGTCCTTTGCGGTCTCCATCGCGCCGATCTCGTCCTGCGTGCGTGCGCAAGTGCGAGTGTGTGCGCGTGCAAGTGTGAGTGTGTGCGCAGTGCCGGCCAGCATAACCTCCTTTGCGGTCTCCATCGCGCCGATCGTGTCCTGCGTGCGTGCGCAAGTGCGAGTGTGTGCGCGTGCAAGTGTGAGTGTGTGCACGAGTGTGTGCGCGGTGCCGGCCAGCACAACGTCCTTTGCGGTCTCCATCGCGCCGATCTCGTCCTGCGTGCGTGCGCAAGTGCGAGTGTGTGCGCGTGCAAGTGTGAGTGTGTGCGCAGTGCCGGCCAGCATAACCTCCTTTGCGGTCTCCATCGCGCCGATCGTGTCCTGCGTGCGTGCGCACGTGTGTGTGAGTGTGTGCGAGTGTTTTTGCGCGTGGAATTCAGTCCAGGTAATCGAGGCTGCGTAGGGTCCCCACCGACGCGGGGTGCCATCGCCGTGTGCGTGTGCGTTAGTGTATGTGTGCGAGTATGTGTGTAGAATTCAATCCAGGTAATCGAGGCTGAGTAGGATCCCTACAGACGCGGGGTGCGAGCGCCGTGTGCGTGTGCGTTTGTGAGTGCGAGAGTGTGCGCGTGGAATTCAGTCCAGGTTATCGAGGCTGTGTAGGATCCCTACAGACGCGGGGCGCCAGCTCCGTGTGCCTGTGCGTCCGTATGTGTGTGTGTGCGTGTGTGTGTGCGTGGAATTCAGTCCAGGAAATCGAGGCTGCGAAGGGTCCCTACATACGGACAGGGTGCCAGCGCGGAACGATTGCGACCAGGGAAGTAGGAACCAATTGGAAGCGGACGAACTTTAGAGCCCTTCCCTAGTCAGGCGGACGCGAAATCGGCGAAAGGTGGGTGGATGGTCTGCCTTTGGCGGACTGAAAAAGGCCCTTCAGGCCTTTTTGGTCCTCTTGTGCGGACACAGACGTTCGGGCAGGTTCCACCAAGTTCCGCCCTCCGCCAGTCGCTTCTAGGGGGCATAGCGGGGTGCAGGAGGATTGGTTTTGCCGCTTGCTCCGCCTGAGGAGGATACCTTTTGGCCTGGATGGTCCGCCTGAGGAGGATCCGACACACTTCCTACATCCCCACCACACACCCATCGTCTGATCCGCGCAAGTGAATGCGGTCATAACGCCTGAGACGGTCCGGGGTACGCCTCAGGCGGCGCATCAGGCGCGTGCCGCCTGATCCGCGCAAGTGAATGGGACGCCTGAGGCGCCGCCTCAGGCGTTGTGAATGTGGTAGGGCATCCCTGACTGAGTTGGTAGGCTGGCGCGCTACGCGGCCTTGCGGGCTCTACTAGTACAGCTCCCCTAGACGTGTCGTCTAGGCCTTGACTCACGCCCCGGGGTCCTCCCGACGGGTACATGTAAAAACTGTAAAAACTTCCCCGACCGACCCACCATGCCGCACAGGTACGGCGTGCCGTCGTCATCCAGACCAGCGATCACGGGCGCGGCAAAGTAGGACCCGAAGCGCTTCTCGTACAGCGCTGCCGACATCATGTGCCCAAACGTGGTCGGCTGCGAGGGCGGTGGGGTTGGGTGTAAGGGTTTGTACGAGAGGGGCCGGGCGCGGCGGGCGACGAGCACTGCGCTGTGCCGGCGCTCGTCATGGCGCCCGTCCATCCCATGCGATGCCCAAGAAATGCTGGCGCATGGGCCATGGCTGGCGCTGGATGGTGCCGCACGTGGTGTGTGGCGCCGTTGGATGCCTCATGCGCATGGAGCCGCATGGCCGCATGCGGCGTTGTGCATGCAGTCGATCAGCGGGCCGGCCCTGCTCCACCTTCATCACGCGCTCCTCCCTGAGTCGGTACAGGTTGTGTCTGAACATGAGCTGCTCGTGCACAGTCTGCGTGTCCGACGCGAGGCCAGACAACCCGAGGTACAGCTTGTCGTGGATCTTGTGCACCTTTGGCCGGTCGGTCGTCATCGTCTGCAGCTGAACACCGAAACGCAGGTCGGAACCGATCGCGACGCACTCCTTGCCTGGGGGGGACGAGCGTACAGAGAGAACAGGGGTCGGGGAGCAGCAGGCAGTGATCTGGCAGCCAGGGCCATGCAAGCACCCACAGCTGTCCCAGGCCCCGTGATCCGAGCGTGCATGCGGTGTATAGAGGGTCAGCAAGACGGTCTCGACCCCCGCGTGCGAGCCATGTGGCGAGCCATGTGTTGTGTGCATGGCGCAAAAATGCACCCTCGTGCCAACCCACCAGCCATCGCCACAATAGCCGACCCGTTGTACTCAAAGATCGACATGGCGCACGGGGTGCCTCAGTCAGCTAAGCGCTGCCCGGCGTCCAATCCAGCTGCTCCGTTCGCACTGGCACCACGCGATACACCGACAGCTGAGAGACTCTTCCTCTTTGCAAGACTCTCGTTCCCCACTCGGATAGACAAACGGGTGCAACGAGGATGGATACGAGGCAGTGACTGACTTGAGTATGGCGTCATGCAAATGTGTGGGCATGCAACCCTTGGAATTTGTTTGAGTGGGGCCTGTACATTGGGCCCCTATGCCAGGGGCCAGGGGGGGACAGCGCAGTGAGGCCTGTACATTTTTACACAGTGCAATCACCCCCCCTCCTCCCCTCTTGTATTAACCACCCGCCCACTCCGTCTAAGGACTCCGAAGTTCAAAAGCTCCAGCGGCAGCAGCATCACTCCCGCACCGCCTCAAACAGGCGTGAGAAGTAGAAGCTCGTTGAGGTCATCTCCTTGCGCACGACCTGCGCAAGTGTAACAACGGGTGAGGCGTGCGACTGGGTTCGTGTGCGTGGGTGTGTTGAAGGGTGTGTGGGGGGGGGTGCGTGTGTGTGCGGCAGGGTCTATGTGTGTGTGCGTGGGTGTGTGGCAGGGTGCACGTGTGCGTGCACGTGCGTGGGTGTGTATCAGGGTGTGTGGCAGGGTGTATGTGTGTGTGTGCATGGGTGTGTGGCAGGGTGCGCGCGTACGTGCGCGTGCGTGTGACTGGGTGGGCGTGGGCGCGTTGGCAGTGATCGGGCCGCCGCCACACCAGCAGGCCATCGCACCAGCCGTTGCAGCGGCAGGCCACCACACCAGCAGGCCATCAGATGGCCTGCTGGTGTGGTGGCCGCACCAGCAGCAGCAGCGCGCGCACACAAACCGGGTTCAGGGTGATTCAGGGTGATTCAGGGTTTAGTGTGGTTCAGGGTTCAGGGTTTAGGGTGGTTCAGGGTTCAGGGTTTAGTTTTTTTCAAAGGGTTTAGGGTTCGAGATATCAGGGCTCATGTGCGCACTCGCACGCTCACACGCGTTCACCACCCGGCGCCCCCCCCCCCACCCCCCACCACCACACACGCACAAAACACAAACACACACGCAGCGCTTCAGCGTGGCCTCACCGTCGGCATCGGCATCGGCATGCACACACACACACACACACGCACACACACGCGTGCGCCCACACACACACACACACACACACACACACACACACACACCTCTTGAATCCGCAGCGTTTCAGCGCAGCCTCAACGTCGGCCTCGGCACACACACAAAAACACACACACACGCACACGCACACACGCACCTTGAATCCACAACGCTTCAGCGCAGCCTCAACGTCGGCCTCGGCACACACACACACACACGTGCACACACACGCACACACACCTTAAATCCGCAGCGCTTCAGCACAGCCTCAATGTCAGCCTCGACACACACACACACACACACCTTGAACCCGCAGCGCTTCAGCGCAGCCTCGACGTCGGCCTCGGCATGCAGATACGCACGCGTTGCCTTGGAGGGGCCGGGGAAGAGCTCGCCAAAGCGCTGCGGTGTGCGGGGAGGGGAGGTGTGTGTGTGTGCGTGTGTGTCTGTGTGCCTCGGCATGCACATGCGCGCGCATCATGTCGCTTGTTAGAAAGAGCGTTCCCCCCCCTTCCCCCCTGCTACACTTTTCCTCCCCCCACACTTGCCTCAGCCACACCTGGATTGCCGAGAGCGCAACCGTGCATGGTGCAAAGGAGATGATGGGGCGCTTGTGAGACATAGCGCAAAAGAGTGCGACCCCCCCCCCCACGCACACCCCTCCCTCAGGGCTCCGTCCGCAACCTCACACCCCCACTCCGCAACTTAACAACCCTTCTCCGTAACCTCTTCCACAACCTCCGCAACCCACCGCAACCTCCCGACAGTCAACACGGGTAGGCGAGTCAACAAGCGGTGTAGATGCCATACCTGGGCCCTCAACCTCTCTCTGGGGCTCAGCACTCCTCCCCCACCCCACCAGAGGTCATGTAAGCATGTAGCAGGCATTCTGCGGCCCCTCTACGAGGTTCTGAGACCCGCAGGGACTGCTGACAGGCCGTCTCACACTTTTTGCAAGCCCTCGCACTTTCCGCAACTCGTTGCGACATACGTCCTCGCCTCTCCGCAATGGTTGCGGAGACCCCCGCAAGGTTGCGGCTTGCGGAGGTTATCATCTCGGACGGAGCCCTGCCCTCCCTCCCCCTCCACACCTTCCCACACCGAAAGCCTCGCCGCTCTTAAATCCGCACCTTCAGTGCCGAGAGAGCAATCGTGTACGGTGCAAAGGAGATGATGAGGCGCTTGTCAGACAGCGACGCCAGGTGGCTGATCATCGCATCCACGCGGTCCTGTGGTTTGTGTGTGTGGGGGGGGGGGGGGGCAGAAAGGTTGGGTTTGGGGCGGGGTTGGGGTAGGCAGGGAGCAGGAGGAGGCCAGGTGGCAGATCGTTGCATCCACGCAGTCCTGTGTATTTTTGAACATTACGATCTCCACACTCTTCGGGTCGGAATTCGCGCAATCCCACCCCGCAGCGCCGGCCCCGAACGGCCAAGCTCACCCCGCAGATGCCACGTTGGCCACCCCGCAGATGCCACTTTGGCCAGCCCGCTGATGCCACTTTGGCTATCCTGCAGATGCCACTTTGGCCACCCCGCAGATGCCACTTTTGCACCCCCGCAGATGCCACTCTGGCCAGCCCGCTGATGCCACTTTGGCCACCCCGCAGATGCCACTTTGGCGGGGTGCGAGGTGGCCAACGTAGCCCCCCACCACTAGTGGCCAGCCACATGTCTGTAGCGCTCGGGCGCTATACGCCGAGCAAGGTCGAATACGCTGCCGGTAGGTGACGTCACACACTACTGTAAAATCCATCATCATCATCTACGTAAACACTGGTTCCCACCTGAGGGTAGTGGATCATCACGTCGAGGCACGTCACGACATCGTACTTTCCGGACACCTGTCACAAGCAGAGCGATGGCGTCAAGATGTGTGTGTGTGCGTGTGTGTGTGTGTGTGTGTGTGCGTGTGTGGCTGTGCACTCGTGCCAACGTGCACGCATCAGAGTGTGTGGGTGTGGGTGCGTGCGTGCACATGTGGGCGTGTGTGAGTGCGCGTGCGTGTTTGGTGAAATTTGCAATCCATCGGACGCCTTTGACAGTGCGTGCTAGACCCACCTCTTCGAGGCCGAGCGCATCGAATGAGGGCGGTGTTGCCGGGGGCGTGTTGCCCTTGACAGCCGCAAAGTACCTGCGCCGTATGAGCGTGTGGGCGTGCGTGCGGTTGGGTGTGTGTGTGCGGCCAGGGACGCTGAAGCACACGCTCGTGCGCTGAGCACACGCTCGTGCGCGTGTGTGTAGCTCTTTGAGGCCGAGCGCATCGAATGCGGGCGCTGTTGCCGGGGGCGTGTTGCCCTGGACAGCTGCAAAGTACCTGCACCGTGTGAGCGTGCGTGCAATTGGGGGTGTGTGCAGCCAGGGACGCCCGCGTGCGCTTGCGCGTGCGCTTGTGCGTGCGCGTGTGTAGTAGCTCTGTGAGGCCGAGCGCATCGAATGCGGGCGCTGTTGCCGGGGGCGTGTTGCCCTGGACAGCAGCAAAGTACTTGCGCCGTGCGAGCGTGCGTGCAATTGGGGGGGGGGTGCAGCCAGGGACGCCTGCGTGCACTTGCGCGTGCGCTTGCGCGTGCGCGTGTGTAGTAGCTCTGTGAGACCGAGCGCATCGAATGCGGGCGCTGTTGCCGGGGGCGCGTTGCCCTGGACAGCAGCAAAGTACCTGTGCCGTGTGAGCGTGCGTGCGGTTGGGCGGGTGTGTGGCCAGGGGCGCCCGCGTGCGCTTGCGCGTGCGCGTGTGTAGTAGCTCTGTGAGGCCGAGCGCATCGAATACGGGCGCTGTTGCCGGGGGCGTGTTGCCCTGGACAGCAGCAAAGTACTTGCGCCGTGTGAGCGTGCGTGCAATTGGGGGTGTGTGCAGCCAGGGACGCCCGCGTGCGCTTGCGCGTGCGCTTGCGCGTGCGCGTGTGTAGTAGCTCTTGTGAGGCCGAGCGCATCGAATGCAGGCGCTGTTGCCGGGGGCGTGTTGCCCTGGACAGCAGCAAAGTACCTGCGCCGTATGAGCGTGCGTGCGGTTGGGCGGGTGTGTGGCCAGGGGCGCCTGCGTTCGCTTGCGCGTGCGCGTGTAGTAGCTCTGTGAGGCCGAGCGCATCGAATGGGGGCGCTGTTGCCGGGGGCGTGTTGCCCTGGACAGCAGCAAAGTACCTGCGCCGTGTGAGCGTGCGTGCAATTGGGCGGGTGTTAAGCCAGGGACGCCTGCGTGCGCTTGCGCGTGCGCGTGTGTAGTAGCTCTTTGAGGCCGAGCGCATCGAATGGGGGCGCTGTTGCCGGGGGCATGTTGTCCTTGAGAGCAGCAAAGTTCCTGCGCCGTGTGAGCGTGCGTGCGGTTGGGCGGGTGTGTGGCCAGGGGCACCTGCATGCACGTGCGCGTGTGCAGAAATTCTTTGAGGCCGAGCGCATCGAATGCGGGCGCTGTTGCCGGGGGCGTGTTGCCCTTGAGAGCATCAAAGTTCCTGCGCCGTGTGAGCGTGCGGGCGAGCGTGCGGTTGGGTGGGTGTGTGCGGCCAGGGGCGCGCGCGTGCGTGTGCGCGTGCGTGTGTGTAGCTCTTTAAGGCCGAGCGCATCGAATGCGGGCGCTGTTGCCGGGGGCGTGTTGCCCTTGACAGCCGCAAAGTACCTGCGCTGTGTGAGTGTGCGTGCTGTTGGGCGGGTGTGCGGCTAGGGGCGCCCGTGTGCGTGTGCGCGTGCGCGCGTGGAGCGCACCCACGAACAAAACGATATCTCTTGCCTCTTGACCACCTAACTATCCCCTAGAAGCAGTTAGGACCTATTTTGGAGGCGTCACACAATAGCTCCTTTTTGCTCTGGGACTACACGTTGGCAGGCAGCCGGCTGGTGGCTACCGCCCCTCACAAGTAATTGTTAGGGCCAGAACTGGACTTGGGTCTAGGCGGTGGTACTAGGACTAGAGGTAGTCTTTGCTGGAAAGCCGATGTAACTGTTACTGTAACTGTAACTTGACCACCTCGCCCGCCGTCGCAGCGCTGATGTCTGAAGTAGACACGGCCGCGCCGCGGAGCGCGCGAGGGATCGCAGGCACTCGCGCTCTCTCTCCCTCGCGCGCGCTCACCTTTCGGCCGCCATTGCAGCGATGTTGTCGGAAGCAGACTCTCTCTCTCTCTCTCTCTCTCTCTCTGCGTCTCTTTCTGCCTCACACACACCACTCACTCGATCTCCCACACACTCTCTCTCTCTCTGCCTCACACACACACACACAACCACTCACTCTCTCTCACATACTCTCTCACACACACACACACCTCTCAGCCGCCTCTCCCGCCATCGCAGCGCTGATGTCCGATGCGCTCACAGCCGTGCCGCGGAGCGCGAGAGGAATTGCGCGCGCGCACACACACACACACACACACTCACACACACGTGTGCGCACACACACTCTCTTCATCTCTCACACACATGCACCTCTCGGCCGCCTCTCCCGCCATCGCAGCGCTGATGTCAGACGCGCTCACAGCCGCGCCGCAGAGCGCGAGAGGGATTGCACACACACACACACACACACACACACACACGCACGCACACACACACACACACACACACACTCTCTCACACACACACCTCTCAGCCGCCTCTCCCGCCATCGCAGCGCTGATGTCCGACGCGCTCACAGCCGCGCCACGGAGCGCGAGAGGGATCGCGAGTGACCCCGTGCCGCATCCGCAGTCCGCAACGGTCACGCCGGAGACGCCAGAGTCGTCGAGCCACGCGAGGGTCTTCTCGACGGTGATGGCGTGGCCCTGTGGGGACGGACCGAGAGGAAATGAGAGTGGGCACGAGCGTGCGTGCGCGTGTGCGTGCTCGGCAGCAGCGCCCCGCCTGGTCAGAGAGAGAGGAACACGTACCTTGCGGATGTCCATCTGGACCTTGTTGACCTCGTCGGTCTCGCCGTAGATCTTGCGCCACCGCTCAAAGCCCGTCGTGTTGAAGTAGTTCTTGACCTGCGGGTGTTGCGGGCGAGTGAGTGGTTTCTTGGCTGGCTGGCACACGCAGCAAGGGGCAGCGGGGCCAGCACTGGTTGGTGTTGGATGGATTTTTGACTGCCATGGGAATGGGTGGGGGGCCTGGGGTGCAGCCTGTGGCGCTGCATGGTGAGGGGACGCATGGCGCGCCGTGCGTGTGCATGGGGGAGGGGGGGGGGAACACCAGCGCGCCCTGCATGCGCCATCGGCCCACTCCGATGCGGCGCGATCCTCACCGACTCGGCTTCGTCACCGGCCGTGGAAGCCATCATGCCATCGCGCCTGCAGAAGCGTGGTGGGCCGTGGACGTGTGTGGGGTGACCGCACCCATTTATGGCCCCAATGCTGCACCAGGCGGCGTGTGCGCAACACAGACTCGGCCCTGCCCCTGCCACACCTCCTCTGTGGGTCGGTCGCCACGAGCAGTGCGCCGAGCCCAGCCACCGCGCCCAGCCCGCCCACGGCAACCGTCATCGTGCCGGCGTCCATGCTGCCTGTGGTCGCCATCATCTCGGCGGCCTGGACGGCCGGCGCCGAGGCGAGGACGATCGCAGCCAGGCTTGCGCCATCCACAATGCGGTTGGCACGCGCAGTCACCACGCGCGGCTGCACGGCAGACCGCGACGTGGCGCCAGAGGTGCACGGCTTGTTACGGAGGCTCTGCATGATGGTGGGATGGAGAGGCAGGGAAGGGAGGTGGACAAAAGCTCTTGCGAAAAGTGTGAGCCCCACACACGATCGCAATGCAATCGTGGACACACGCAACGGCACGCACACACACACGCACACACACACACGCACACATACACGAACACACACACACACACACACCACGACCTGTTCCCGTTTCTGTGGGCCACCTCTAACAAGGACTATAACGACCAGCTCTTCACCGGCCTCCTGTTCCCGTTTCTCGGCTTTGCTGTGTTCTTCTGATTTGTCACACACACACACACACACACGCACCACAACAGCACCGCAACCTCAGGCCACCTTCAACAAGTGTGAGACTGACCAGATGCCACCACACACACACACACACACACACACACTCACACAACCTCCAACAGGAACTTCATCGACCGGATGTCATCACCAACACACACATGCACACGTACATGCACACACGCACACACACGCACACGCACACATGCACACACGCACACACGCACACACACACACACACACACACACACACACACACACACACACACCACAAGCTCAGGCCACCTTCAACAAAGCCTACAACCACTGGCTCTACACCGGCCTCCTGTTCCGTTCCTCAGCTGTGCTGTGTTCTCCCGATACATCACACGCACGCACGCACACAACACACAGAAAACACACACACACACACACACACACACACACATTTGCACACACACGGTTTTACAGGTTTTACACGTACGCGGAGGACCCCGGGGGTGAGTTAAGGCCTAGACTACACGTCTAGGGGAGCTCTACTAAGAGAGCCCGCAAGGCCACGCAGCGCGCCAGCCTACCAGTCGTTTGGACCAGTCTGGACCAGGGGTCGTACCCGGAGTGGTTCCAAGCGTTGGCACTCACTCAGATCTCACTCAGACCTCACTCAGATCTGGGCATCAGCTGCCAGCAGCAAGGGGGGGGTCACTCCCCTCTGAACCTAGGTGTCACTTCAAAATCGACTCAGAACGCGTGCAAATGACCCCACAGACAGTTTAGGATCGGTGGCGTGTGCCCTGGTGGCGTGTGCAGCGAGCGCTACGACTCGGGTGTGGGTGCAAAATGTGACTCCCGGGTCGCGAACACACGCCGCGGCGGCCGCTTTGGACTTAAGCTCCCTATAATATATATAAACCGCATGCAGAGTGGCGACTTGGGCTCGGGCGTGGAAGGCGGCCATTTTTGAGCTCAAAAACACCCCAAAGTGACCCAGCCACTCTACATTTGATGATGAGAGTTTTACAATCCACTTCTGGCGGTCACACGTACGGTTATAAAGCTCCAGTGGGACTTAGAGAAAGAAGGCTCAAGGCCCACAAAAGGTCAAGCTACAAGTAGCCCACGGTAACGCCATCCACACTTGGTGGCGGGCGCCAAGCAAGCAGCACCACTGTGCAGGCTGCACACCCAGCCCCTCAAATGGCCAGAGGGCGGGCCCAAGGTAAAAAACCAGGAAGGGACCAAAAAGCCCTCCCCCAAACCACTGGAAGCGGGGCTAGTAGCACACCCGCCGCAGCACTCTACTCAGCGACCACACCGCACCCGCCACTGCACGCGTGTGGCGCCACCTCCCCTTCAACACACCCCCAGAGGGGATGCAACTTAGCAAACAGGTGCAGCCACCCACTTGCCGTCAACCACGAGGCGTGCGCGGTGGAACTGCGCCCGCTTCCCCGCAGCCTTGGCGGCGAGGAAAGCGGGCTACAGCGCCCGGTGCTGCGCCTCCTCGCGGTCACTGGGGACGTCGAAGACGGCAGCCGACGGGTCCACGTCGCGCAGGTTGCGGCGGGAGCGCACGACGGTGTCGGCCACAGCTACAGAGTGACCCGCCCTTCCAGCAGCCTCCCTCAACCACTACAAACAGATTCACCGCATTCATAGGACCAAAATCCACCACCAGGTGCTTCGATGCACCTGGGTGGGTTGGAGGCAATTTGAGTGTGCTGACACGTTGACTGTGATGTTGACTCTCACCCACCCACAACAAAACAGCTGCATCACCGCAACCAAACGCCTTGCAGCAGCGTCCATGTGCGACGTGCGGGGGGGGGGGGGGCAGAGAGGATACTACCCACACAAGATGGTGGCAGCTGGTGGTCAACGCTCCGTGCAACACCACGCTTGGATCACGGATCAGCGCAGCAGGGGGCGTCCATGGGGGATCATCAACAGGCGGTCGGCCGATCAGAGAACAGGCACTCCGGGCACGACCCGTGGTCCAGCGCTGGTCCAGAGCTGGTCCAGAGCTGGTTCATAACCAACTGAGTCTGGACCCGGTCTGGAATGGCCTGGGCCCGCTGGACCCGGTCCAGGCACCAGCTAGGTAGGCCTAGGGACGGCGAGGCAACAAAACGACACCAGGATGGCGCACAACACAAGAGAGAGAGACACTTGACTGGGAGGACAACTACAGGCAACAAGACATCAAGGCATGCCACCTCGCAGCCGCTCAGCAGCGGAGCGGAGGGGACAGGCAGGCAGGAAGAAACTTGCTTGGAAGGCCAACACCTGGAGTCGGACGCGACTGGAGACGCAGCCCCACAAACCCAGAAAAAACAAAACGCACATCAGAGGCTACAGGGAGCTGGCCAACGCCAACGGCGTAGTCAGTTCCGT
>VFSX01000454.1:95000-97500 GCA_016618255.1 Chlamydomonas sp. UWO 241
AGCCGGCTGCCTGCCAACGTGTAGTCCCAGAGCAAAGAGGAGAGCTATTGTGCGACGCCTCCAAAATAGGTCCTAACTGCTTCCCGGGGATAGGGGGTCAAGTGGCGCTTGCCAATCTACTTGACCGCCGTGGTGGTGTGGCCGGCGCCTGAGGGGCAGCCGGACCGTACACCACGGCTCTCCACCCGACCCTATCGTGAGCACGCTCAAACGCCGTGTCCGAAAAAGTCTTCCAATCAGAACGAGTGCCACTAGTTTCGCCTAGCTGCTGAATCAGTAGCTTAAGAAAATAGTGTCGGGAGGAGGCTGGAGGCCGGCCTTGCTGCCGAGCCACATCCATTGTGCAGTCAAAAGTCGTACGAGGAGGACGAGAAGCCGGCATGCGCATCACATGGCCCAGCCACTGCATTGATCGCTTTGCCACAAGACTCTCAATTGGCGCAGTGTCGCACGCCTGCCGAATATAAGTTAATCTGTGCCGGTCGACCAGGCGCACACCCAGAATGCGACGAAGGCAGTTAGAGTGGGCAACCTCCAATCGAGTCAGTTGTGTTTTAGTAGGGGCCCATGTTTCGCAGCCGTACAGAAAGTGGGGCAGCACGAAAGTGTTGTAAACCCGCATCTTAGACTGCACTTGCATCTTCTTGCTGGCCCAAATCTTATCAAAAGACGCAAACACGCCCAGCGCGCGACCGACACGCACACCGATCTCCTTTTCCACACCACCACTCTGGGTTATCCAACTCCCTAGATACTTAAATGCAGAGACGGTCTTCACTTCACCACCAGTCAGCGCAAACGTGGGCAGATCCGCGTCAAAATCTGCTGGCAAAATCATCACTTCTGTCTTGGCGGCGTTGATTTGCATGCCAAAGCTAGAGGACACTTTGTCAAGGATTTTCAGCATAAGCGCCAACTGAGCTGGGTCATGCGAGAACAAACATAAATCGTCGGCATACATCAGCATTACTATGCGCTCAACCGACGACGACAACACAGAGCCGCCGGCTCGGGTCACGACTGACACGCCAGCCCCCTCTGGCATCATGTCTAGCGCCTTTTTCACTATGTGGTCAATAAAAACATTGAACAACACAGGAGCAATGACGCACCCCTGTCGCACACCAGACGACACGGGGAATTCGTGCCCGATTTTCCCAGCCAGCCGCACGGCAGCTGCGGTGTTGGTGTGAAGATCCTCCAACAGATCAATAATGTGCGGATGAACACTATATAATCTAAGGACTCTCCACAGTGCCGCACGGTTTATGCAATCGTAAGCTTTAGAATAGTCGACAAATGCCACAGCCATGCATTGTTTGTACTCGGCATGTGCCGCGCTCAGCGAGCGCAGAGTAAAAATCGCATCAACAGTGCCTCTGCTTTTTCTGAAACCGCACTGAGCCTCATGCAACTGACCATCAACCTGCGTGGAGACGCGGTGCAGAAGTATGGCAGCGTACACTTTCCCGGCAATAGAGAGAAGGCTTATACCGCGGTAGTTACCAGGGGAGTCACGCGGACCCTTCCCCTTATATAACGGTGTGATAATAGCAGTTTTCCATTCCCTCGGGGCTCTCCCGACCGCCATACGGCGATGATGACCCGGTGGAGCCATGCGATGGCAGGTGGGCACCGCAACAGCATGGCGTCCAGCTGGTCACCGCCCGGAGCGGCGGCCGAGCGCAACGCTCGCACACACGCCTCCGTCTCAGCCAGGTCAGGGGGGCGCCCGTGCGCCTCGTCCACCTTTGTGGCGCGTGTGAGCTCAAACGCCGCTACATCGTTCTCCAGCTGGTTCAGGGGCTCACACGACTGTAAAATGCGTCACACACGACTGTAAAATGCGTCACACACGACTGTAAAATCCAACATCATCACCTGCGTGGCGAGAGAGGCGGCGGCGATGACGAGCGCTGCTGCTGCCGCGGCTGCTGTCCGTTTGCCTGCGGCCAACGCGCGACGCCGGCTGGGGTGACGTGCCTGTGTGTGTGTGAGTGTGTGTGTGTGTGTGTGTGTGTGTGTGTGTGCTCGCAACTGCTGCCACGGCTGCTGTCCGTTTGCCTGCAGCCTGCGTGCAACGCCGCCTGGGGTGACATGCCTGCTTGTGCTTGTGTGCACATGTCTGCGTGTGTGTGTGTGTGTGCACATGTGTGTGTGTGTGTGTGCGTATGTGTGTGCACGTGTGTGTGTGTGTGTGTGTGCAGATTCTGCGGCGACTGCAGAATGCACCCATGCATGCGCAGCAAATGTCGGGCGCTGCGCCTTGCTGAGTGGCGACACATCCAGGGTTTCAACCAAAGGCCCTACAAATCAAACCCCTGAAACCCCAAACCACAGCCCCACAAAGCAGAATGCACGCATGCATGCGCAGCAAGTGTCAGGTGCTGCGCCTCGCTGTGTGACGACAGACCCAGGGTCTAAACAAAAACAATACACAGTAACCGCCTGAACCCCTGAACCCCTGAACCCCTATGTACAACCACAGCCCCACAAAGCA
>VFSX01000454.1:112500-122500 GCA_016618255.1 Chlamydomonas sp. UWO 241
CAGGTGGTTTTTTTTCATCCCTTACTTCCTCGTCTGTGGGTGGGGTGGGGGGGAGCAAATTATGCTAGGTGCAGCGCAGCACCGCTGCTGGTGCAGGGGGCATTGGAGTCGAAGCGCAGGGCATCCTTCAGCGCCGCCGCACGCTCACGCGCCTCTGGAGGGCGGGGGGGGGGGGCATTTTTGTTTGGCGCTCTTAGGTCGTCAAGGAAGAGTGTTTGCACCGCTGCTGGGGCGTTGCTGGGGCGTTGGCGTCGAAGGGCAGGGCGGCCTCCAGCGCCACCGCACGCCTCTGCACAGGTGTGGGGAGGTTTCGGGGAGTGTCGAGTTAGGGGTGCGTGCTTTTTCTGCCCGTTTTTGCTGTTTTCGGCGCTTTACAGCCGTCACGGAACAGTGTTTGCACCGCTGCTGCTGTGTGGCACGTTGGCGTCGTCCCTAAACCCTAAATCCTAAACCCTGAACCTTGAGCGCCTCGGTGCAGCCCCACACTGCAAGGCGCCATCCACACCCTCCCAACCAATGAGCCACATACATGTGCGGGCATCGTTCCGAGCACCTTGCTGACCTCCTTCCGGATGACCGTCATGACAACGTCCTCAGCACCTCTGGATCGACCCCAGGAATTCCACCAGTACCCACTCTCCCTAAAGCCAACCTAACCCAACACTCGGACCATCCGTGCACCGAGCATTTTGCCGACCTCCCTCCGGATGACCGCCACGACGGCGTCCGCACCACCTCTGGATCCACCCCAGGAATCCAACCACCACAAAATCTCCGATTAGCCGACCAAACATCGAGCGCCTTGTCGACCTCCCTCCGGATGACCGCCATGGCGGGGCGTCTGCAGCACCTTTGGATCGACTGCAGGAATTCGAACACTACCTAATCTCCAAGTAGCCAATCCAACCCAATACTCGGAATATCTGCGCACCAAGCACTTCAACAACCTCCCCCCGAATGACCGCCATGACCGCGTACGCGCCCACCCGCCCCCTGGATCGACGCGAGGAATTCTGCCTCCGCCTTGCCTTCAACTAGCCACCCTGAAGCCCAAATGAGGAGCCAACGAAACACTCTAGACCATCTGCGCACCGAGCACTTCGTCATCCTCCCTTCGGATGACCGCCATGACCACGCCTGCGCCGTCGGCTCTCAGAATCGACTCGAGCATTTCTGCCTCCACCTTGACTTCAATTAGCCAACCTAACTCAATACTCGGAATATCTGCGCACCAAGCATCTTGTCGACCTCCCTCCGGATGACCGTCATGACCGCGTCCGCGCCGTCGGCTCTATGAATTGACTCCAGGATCTCTATCATCAAACAACTCCAACCAGCCAGCCCAACATAACACGTCAACCCAACACAGAACACTATCTGCGCACCGAGCATCTTGTTGACGCCCTCCTGATGACCGCCATGACCACGCTTGCGCCCACCCGCCCTCTGAATCGACTCGAGCATTTCTGCAAACCGCCTCAACTCCAACTAGCCAACCCGAAGCCCAACAAGAGTACCCAACGAAATACTCAAGACCATCTGCGCACCGAGCATCTTGTCGACCTCCCTCCGGATGACCGCCATGACCGCGTCCGCGCCGTCGGCTCTCTGAATCGACTCGAGGATCGCGAGCTCCTTGCCAAACAAGAGGCTGTACCACATGTCCTCGCGCTCAATGCCAGACACCTGTTGAAGGAGTCACGCAGAGTTACAAAGGAGTTACAAAGGCGTTACATTGGGTTGGTAGGTTACAAAGGGGTTACATTGGACTGTGGCAGGATGGCAGCTCCTTCCCAAACATCCCAAACAGGAGGCTGCACGACCATGGCCCCGCGCTCCATGCCAGACACCTGCGCGTGTGTGTGTATATGTGTGTGGGTGTGTAAGTGGGGACCTGGGGATGAGTTACACTTGGGAGGTTACAAGGTGTTGACATTGGGTGAGTAGGGGTTCCAAGCAGTGAGCGAAACCTTCCCAAACAGGAGGCTGCACCACATGGCCTCGCGCTCAATACCAGACACCTCCGTGTGTGTTCGTGTGGATGTGTGGGAGGGGAGGGGGGTACAAGCACGTGCAAGGAGTTACATTTGGGGCGTTGCAAGGAGTTACATTCGACCCCAAGGGGGGTTGTAAGGTCACATTGGCTCGCGGTGACAGTGGAACGCGAGCTCCCTCCCATACAGGAGGCTGTACGACCATGTCCTCGCGCTCGATGCCAGACACCTGTTGAAGGAGTAACACGGAGTTACAAGGGAGTAACAAAGGAGTTATATTGGGTTGGTAGGTTACAAAGGAGTTACATTGGACTGTGGCGGGATCGGGAGCTCCTCCCCAAACAGGAGTCTGCACCACCATGGCCTTGCGCTCGATGCCAGGCACCTGCGCGTGGGTGGGTGGTGGGTGGGTGGGGGGAGGGGCTGGGGACCTGGTGATGAGGTACATATGGGAGGCTACAAGGTGCTTTGACATTGGGTGAGAAGGGGCCCCAAGCACGTGGCGAAACCTCCCCAAACAGGAGGCTGCACCACATGTCCTCGCGCTCAATGCCAGACACCTGTCGGGGGGGTTACAAGGAGTTACAAACGAGTAACAAAGGAGTTACATTGGGTCGGTAGGTTACAATGGGGTGCAGGAGGTACAGGAGGCTGTACCACATGTCTTTGCGCCAGCAGCTAGGCATCTGGGCAGTTGTCCCTGGGAAGAATTTTAGTAATTAGTTTTTTGCCGGCTCCAGCAACTTTGACCGCTCACACCAGGCACAATACACAGCGGGTATTCATGCAACGCATGCCGTTGGGCTGCTCTCGGCAAGAGCTTTCCAACGCACCGCTCCACGTCCTCTCCCACCAAGTGTGTGGTGGTTTTCTGGGAAATGGGAAATCTGGCTCGGAGTGGTATACGGCTCGCAGGTGAATCACTGCATCTGGGGCTGGGGTTGGGGCGGGGTGGTGTGTGTGTGTGGTGGGGGTTGGGGGGGATACAAGGAGGTACATGAGGTACACACACACACAGTTACAGTTACAGTTACATCGGCTTTCCAGCAAAGACTACCTCTAGTCCTAGTACCACCGCCTAGACCCAAGTCCAGTTCTGGCCCTAACAATTACTTGTGAGGGGCGGTAGCCACCAGCCGGCTGCCTGCCAACGTGTAGTCCCAGAGCAAAAAGGAGAGCTATTGTGCGACGCCTCCAAAATAGGTCCTAACTGCTTCTAGGGGATAGGGGGTCAAGTGGCGCTTGCCAATCTACTTGACCGCCGTGGTGGAGGGGCCGGCGCCTGAGGGGCAGCCGGACCGTACACCACGGCTCTCCACCCGACCCTATCCTGAGCACGCTCAAACGCCGTGTCCGAAAAAGTCTTCCAATCAGAACGAGTGCCACTAGTTTCGCCTAGCTGCTGAATCAGTAGCTTAAGAAAATAGTGTCGGGAGGAGGCTGGAGGCTGGAAGCCGGCCTTGCAGCCGAGCCACATCCATTGTGCAGTCAAAAGTCGTACGAGGAAGACGAGAAGCCGGCATGCGCATCACATGGCCCAGCCACTGCATTGATCGCTTTGCCACAAGACTCTCAATTGGCTCAGTGTCGCACGCCTGCCGAATATAAGTTAATCTGTGCCGGTCGACCAGGCGCACACCCAGAATGCAACGAAGGCAGTTAGAGTGGGCAACCTCCAATCGAGTCAGTTGTGTTTTAGTAGGGGCCCATGTTTCGCAGCCGTACAGAAAGTGGGGCAGCACGAAAGTGTTGTAAACCCGCATCTTAGACTGCACTTGCATCTTCTTGCTGGCCCAAATCTTATCAAAAGACGCAAACACGCCCAGCGCGCGACCGACTCGCACACCGATCTCCTTTTCCACACCACCACTCTGGGTTATCCAACTCCCTAGATACTTAAATGCAGAGACGGTCTTCACTTCACCACCAGTCAGCGCAAACGTGGGCAGATCCGCGTCAAAATCTGCTGGCAAAATCATCACTTCTGTCTTGGCGGCGTTGATTTGCATGCCAAAGCTAGAGGACACTTTGTCAAGGATTTTCAGCATAAGCGCCAACTGAGCTGGGTCATGCGAGAACAAACATAAATCGTCGGCATACATCAGCATTACTATGCGCTCAACCGACGACGAAAACACAGAGCCGCCGGCTCGGGTCACGACTGACACGCCAGCCCCCTCTGGCATCATGTCTAGCGCCTTTTTCACTATGTGGTCAATAAAAACATTGAACAACACAGGAGCAATGACGCACCCCTGTCGCACACCAGACGACACGGGGAATTCGTGCCCGATTTTCCCAGCCAGCCGCACGGCAGCTGCGGTGTTGGTGTGAAGATCCTCCAACAGATCAATAATGTGCGGATGAACACTATATAATCTAAGGACTCTCTACAGTGCCGCACGGTTTATGCAATCGTAAGCTTTAGAATAACACACACACACACACACACACACACACACACACACACACACACACACACACAAACACACACATACACACACACACACAGTGCGATTGCGCACATGGACGAATACATCAAGAATACCGGGGAGTGCAAGCACGCACGCACACACACACACGCACAAATACGCACACACACACAGGCGCATACACATACACACACACACGCACACACATGGTGGTTTTCTATTTAACCGCTAGGTGGATAGAAAACTGGAGTTTCTGTCGAATGAGACTTTCCAAGTGTGAAGTGAGATTTACAGAAGCCTCTTATGGTGCTAGCACCCCAAGTTTCCTATCCGTCTTCTTGAGTCGCTAGCACCGCTCCTTTTCTCAGTCGGTTTGCGGCTTCACGTTCCTTTGGCAGACTTTTGGAAACAACCCACCCACCCTGCTGAAAGGTGGTCTACGTTGTGCTTTTCGAGGACATCTTTGTTCTGTTGGACTTGAGTTGGACTTCTACATTCTGTTTTGGAGTTGGACTTCTACGTTCTGTTTTTCAGAGTTGGAGAGTTAATGAGAGTGGTGCCTAGCTGATAAGTCCGGCCGCTCGACATTGGTCGTGGATGGTGATATCACAAGCCTTTTTGGCATGGTCACCATCTGCGGCCAGTGGAGGTCTGGCTCTGCCCCAAGCCGCGACCTCCGTGGTCACGCGTGACAGTAATCAAACGAACACTACTGAAAGTCTAAGACAGAAATATAGTGCGATGGCACCCTTGACTACATCAATTTCAACATGGCGGCGCCAGCCCGAATCTGCCAATCTCAACCAGCTGTTGCAGGCTGGAGGTTGCCTCACGGAAACACTGACACACACACACACACACACACACACACACACACATACACATAAACAAATAAACACACCGACTCTCTCTATTTCTGGGCACCTACCTCGACTTGCTCCGACCCTAGGCGCTTGCGCTCGCCCTCGCCGGTAAACTTGACGTAGTCGCTCATGGGTGCCATCGCACTATGTGCGTGTGTGTGTGTGTGTGTGTGTGTGTGTGTGTGTGTGTATGTGTGTGTGCGTGTGTGCTCGCCCTCGCCGGTAAACTTGACGTCGTCGCTCATGGGTGCCATCGCACTACGTGCGTGTGTGTGTGCATGTGTGTGTGTGTGTGTGTGTGCGCGCGTGAGCATGTGTGTGTGTGTGCGTGTGTGCTCGCCCTTGCCAGTAAACTTGACATTGTCGCTCATGGGTGCCATCAGACTACGTGTGTATGTGTGAGTGTGTTTGTGTGTATGTGTGTGTGCATGTGTGTTGCTGAGGGGGGGGGGGGGCAGGGTCAAAACAACAGTTATTTCTAGACCGCAAGGACTGTGATGTCAGTATGGAGCTCCAGTGAGCCCTAAAATAATGGCAAAAGCAGAAAGACCCGTTTCTCTGGGGTGTACATACTGTAGGGGTGTACCGTAGCCACGCTTTGCCTTTGCGGGGGTCCACTAAAGGGGTCTCTTTATTTGTCCTTTTAAGCCTTCGGCGCCTTTTTCGACTTAATTTCGACTTCGCGCTGCCTTTGCGGCGGCTTTTTGCAGGTCTGTACAGTGTTTGGGGCTCGATTAAAGGAGGCGCGTTCTCGTCGCCGAGCCCTGGACCCAGCAATGCGGCGCTGCTGGTGACGAGGATCTCCGTGCCGCTGACGAGCAGGGTAAAATACGACTGGCCCGGCTCCTGCTAGACTGCCCCTCGGTGGAATACTTCAGGAGCGGCTTGCCCGGCGCTGCCATGGCTTGGCGAGTAGCCGCGGCGCTGCCGCGGCCCGTGCTGGGAGACGGCCCTTATCCTCCCCCCATGCAGGACGCCATGCGGCACCGATCTCGACGAGTTGATCGACGAGCGGAGGAGCTGGCGCCCGTCAATGCATGCTGGACATTGGTCAAGATGGCTGCCCGTGGAGGCGGGCTACCATCACGGCTTCAGCGGTGGCGACCGCCGAGGCAACACAGAGTAAGTCCGCTTCACCAATCGCAGCGTTCGTCACCGCGCTCATCCTCGGGGTCGCTCATCTGCCGGTGACTGGCGTTGAAAGGTCTTCAGGCAGCCTCCATGACAACTCTGTCGTCCATGCACCCCTGGAGGGTGGGACCTGGCCATGCATGAGGCATGGGGCGCCGGCTGAGCCCCATGCAAACGAGAGCTGGACAGCCATGCACTGCCAGGCGGGGACCGTTCCAGTCAGCGCCAGTCGGCTCTGCCACTGGCCACAAGGCCACTACTGTGACCCTGAGGAAGGTCCTCTCCCATATGCTCCTTGCCAGACATGTCTCTCAGAGACCGCTGTTTGGGGTAGTCTAGCCGGCGGGAGCGGTAGTCTATCGGCCGGGAGCCGGCGATACGCAAGTACTTCAGTGCGCTGGAGTATCGGCGGGTGTCTCTAGTAGAAGAGTAGCCTGCTAAGCTGGAAACCCCGTGTTACTTGTTACTTGTACAGTGTTGATCCCGGTTCGAATCCCGCAGGGGACTTTTTTTTACCGTTGCGGGGCGTTTTCGGACTGAATTTCATGTTTACGGAGCCTTTACGGGGCGTTGAAGAATTTATGAGGCGCTAAGGCAAAGCGTGACTACATAACATAGAGGACTCAGGTGTGACACACAAGTCTCTCATACGCAAATATGGACATCCAATACACCGTACCATCAAAGACTCCAAAGCCCACAACCCACATGCGCGCGCCGTCCAATGGCGTAAGTTACGGGTCGCTCCCTCACAGCCCCAGACCCCACACCCCAAAACCCGTTTGGTAGGCCGCACATATGTGCCCCTACAAACCCCTTATCCTAGGCTTCGACGCAGGCCCCAGAAGGTCCAAAGGGTCCATGGCCTGACTTCACACTCCAGGGTCCTCCGGGCACGTACATGTAATTTACATGATGTAAAATCTGTAAAACCAAACACCCCTCCCTGCACAACCCATATGAGTGCGTGTCCCACCGGCGCCATTGTCGGATCCCACACATTGATCCCAGCTTGGGCAGCATGCCGCTCAGAGCAAAATCTGGGCAGATTGTTTGTAATTGTTCTGTAGGCTAGTCCGCTCATCCGTTTTTCCGCTCGGGGGGAAAACAAATGTGCAGGGAAAAAGCCGGTAAAAAGCGGAATAATGATTAATTGCTCAAGCCTTCCCAGGGATCACTGTTCCCACGACAGAGCGGCATGCCATGCATGCACGCCAGCGCCATGCGTGCCCACAGAAGCCCATGCGAGTGATGCCGATGTGAATGATCCTCGACACCAGTGATGTCCTTAGATCACACTGGTGTGTGGGGGGTGGGTGGGTGGGTGTGTTTGAGCGTGCGCGCACGCACAAAGGTCGAGCGCGGCCACTCCCGTCGAGGACTGTCCAGTTCCAGAACGCCGACACCGCCATGCCCCAGATGGGGCATGCCCGTGGTGTCAAAAGCGCCCCCGCAGACCCCGCAGACCCTACTGCGGGGGCAAACCGGGACATTCGAGGGGAAACTGCGAGGGCGAATTGCCGGAATTTTGCTAAAAAAGTGTGAATATCGTCAATTTCACACTTGTTCCCAAAAAAAATGTGCTCCTGCGGGGGCACTTTGGCATGTTCCCTCCGATGTTGCGGGGGCAAACAGGACCTTCTCGGATTCCTGAAGGACACCACTGCTCGGCACGACTCAGTGTCCGCAGCGGACCCAAGGACACAACCCTCAGCACGCCACAAGAGAGCCCAACTGCTAATTCCAAAACTGAACCCTAGACTTGTAAACCCTAAACCCTGAATCCTCAACCTTGACCCTAAACCCTTAACCCTACAGCCTTCAGCACTCCACCAGAGAGCCCAGCTGCTAATTCCCAAATCGAACCCTAGACTTGTAAACCCTAAACCCTTGACCCTAAATCTTTAACCCTCAACCCTCAACCCTTGACCCTCAACCCTAACCCCTAAAACCAGAACTTACATGCGCGCGCGGTCCATTGGCGTGAGCGAAGGGTCGCTGAGCGGTTTCTCGAGCGGTGGAATTGCCGCGATGCGCTCGCGCTCTGCCTCCTCATCTGCCTGCGCACGTTTGTGTGGAGGAGTGTGGACGTGAGTGAGGACGTGGGTGTGGACGTGGGGTGTGTGGACGTGAGCGTCAACATGGGTTCTGTTATATTCCCACAATCGCCGCTAAGTGCCCGCACTTGCGCTGCGCCCCCGCCTCCGCCTGCACATGTGTTTACAGGTGGGTGACAACGTGAGCGTGGGCATGAGTGTGGGCATGGTTTCTGTTGCATTTTCGTAATCGCAGCAAAGTGCCCGCGCTCGCACTGCGCCCCCGCCTCCGCCTGCAAATGTGTGTATATGTGGGCGTCAACAAGAGTCTGGGCATGAGTGTGGGCATGAGTGTCGACGTGGGTGAATTTTCTGGTTGTACAGGTTTCACACGTACGAGTCCGGAAGACCCCGGGGCTGAGTGAAGGCCTAGACTGCACGTCCAGGGGGGCTCTACTAGGAGAGCCCGCAAGGCCACACAGTGTGTCAGCCTACCAGAGTAGATTTTCTGTTGTCAGCTGGGTTGTCGAGCGGGGGGGGGGGGGGGCAGCGATGCGGACACGATGACAACTCTCAGGCTTTGTTGAAGCTCTCGGGGAGGTCGTAAGTGATTGTGAATATCAGGAGCCTGACCTCGCTCATGATTGCCTGTCCTCTCCGTCCACAGCTATGCGTATGAGAGGTCCAGAAGTGTGGAAGCGTCGGGCTTCCATACCCTTAACTAGCTCGGAGCATCCTCGAGAGGCTCGGCACGGGCTGGGAAAACCCCAGGTCATGGCACGAGATGGCCTTCTTCCTTGTTACCTGCTTTGAGACACGCACCGCGTGCACAGAAATTGTGATGGCAGATGGCATGCTAGGGGGATAATTGTGACAGCTGCCGGCGTCTTTCCTGGGGTACAATGCGCCATCAAAGGCGTCCGACGGACTGTACAATTGACCACACACACACACACACACACACTCACACACACACAAACACACACAAACGCAAACACCTCCCGCCTTAGCTGTGCCTCCTCTTCATTCACAAACTTGTCGAGGATCTGCCCACCACCACCACACACAAACACACAAACGCATGCACGTACACACACACACACACACACACACACACAAACACACGCACACACACACCTCCCGCCTCAGCTCCGCCTCCTCTTCATTCACAAACTTGTCGTCAAGGATCTGCCCCCCCCCACCACACAAACACACAAACGCATGCACGTACACACACACACACACACACACACACACACACACACACAAACACACACACACACACAAACGCAAACACCTCCCGCCTTAGCTGTGCCTCCTCTTCATTCACAAACTTGTCGAGGATCTGCCCACCACCACCACACACAAACACACAAACGCATGCACGTACACACACACACACACACACACACACACAACACACGCACACACACACCTCCCGCCTCAGCTCCGCCTCCTCTTCATTCACAAACTTGTCGTCAAGGATCTGCCCCCCACCACCACACACAAACACACAAACGCATGCACGTACACACACACACACA
>VFSX01000454.1:125437-138707 GCA_016618255.1 Chlamydomonas sp. UWO 241
ACACACACACACACACACACACACACACAAACACACACACACACACAAACGCAAACACCTCCCGCCTTAGCTGTGCCTCCTCTTCATTCACAAACTTGTCGAGGATCTGCCCCCCACCACCACACACAAACACACAAACGCATGCACGTACACACACACACACACACACACACACACACAAACACACGCACACACCTCCCGCCTCAGCTCCGCCTCCTCTTTATTCACGAACTTGTCGTCGAGGATCTGCCCCCCACCACCACACACAAACACACAAACGCATGCACACACACACACACACACACACACAAACACACACACACGCACACACACACCTCCCGCCTCAGCTCCGCCTCCTCTTTATTCACAAACTTGTCCAGGATCTGCCCCCCCCCACCACACACAAACACACAAACGCATGCACGTACACACACACACACACACACACACACACACAAACACACGCACACACACACCTCCCGCCTCAGCTCCGCCTCCTTTTCATTCACAAACTTGTCGTCGAGGATCTGCTCACCACCACCACACACAAACACACAAACGCATGCACACACACACACACACACACACACACAAACACACACACACGCACACACACACCTCCCGCCTCAGCTCCGCCTCCTCTTTATTCACAAACTTGTCGAGGATCTGCCCCCCACCACCACACACAAACACACAAACACATGCACGTACACACACACACACAAACACACACACTCACGCACACACACACCTCCCGCCTCAGCTCCGCCTCCTCTTCATTCACAAACTTGTCGCCGAGGATCTGCCACACACACACACACAAACACACGAACGCATGCACGCACACACACACACACACTGAAACTGCCTGGCCAGGCGGTCGGTCTGAGGGACGTGGAGGGGTGGACAGATTATTTTAGGGATTTGCTGGGGGACAACCATGCTAACGCCACTGATACGACTCATACGACTAATACGACTAACACGGATGATGCCACTGACCATGGGCACGGGGCCCCGTTTGCCCTCCCCACGACGACGGCCACGGAGCGGGCGGCAGCGCTAAATAATTCATTTACTGAGGCGGAGGTGTATGCGGCACTGATGGGCATGGACGCGGGCAAAGCCCCAGGCGTAAACGGCATGCCGATAGAGTTCTATCAGAGGGCATGGGCTAGGGCGGCGGAGGGGGGCGATGCAACGGATGCTGTGGATGAGGAGCACCTGCTCGCTGGCCCCATCACACACCTGCTCAATCGGGTCTTCCGTGAGGGGTACCCGACTGCATGGCACTTGGGGGCAACCACGCCGGTGCCAAAGCCGAAAGGCAGCCTAGACGTGCGGGACGATTACCGAGGGATCACGGTGGGGAATGCCCTCGCCAAGCTATACAGCTTGGTGCTTATGAACAGGCTGGACGCCTTAGCAGAACGGGAGGGGTACAGGGCGCGGGGCCAGGCAGGCTTCCGGAAGAAGAGGGGGACCCCAGATAATGCCTTCATCCTGCAACACCTTATTGAGAAGAGCGGCCTCCAGCGCAAACCGCTGTACGCCGCCTTTATTGACTTCAGGAAGGCTTACGATTGCGTGCACCGCCCATTGCTTTGGGAGTGCCTTAGGAGCCTGGGGGTACATGGGGAGTTCATGGCGGCGCTGATTGCCATGTACGATGGGTCCGCAATGTGTGTGCGCATCGATGGGAAAGTGGGACCCGCGTTTCCTTCACACAAGGGGGTCATGCAAGGCGACCCACTGTCACCGCTGCTGTTTGGGCTTTTTATTGACGCATTGGAGGGAGTACTAGACGCAGAGCTCCCGGGTGATGGGGTGGAGATGGCGGGGCGGTTACTACGGCTGCTGCTGTACGCTGATGACTTGACGCTGCTGGCAGAGACGCCCGAAGCGCTTCAACGCATGCTAGATACTCTGCACGCCTTTTGCGGCACGCGCGCACTAACAGTAAACGTTAAGAAGTCAGAAGGGGTGGTGTTCAATGACCAGTTCTGCCCAGTCGGGGCGGCAGGGGGGAGGGTAACGCTGAAGTTTGCAGGAGCAGATCTACCCATGACACACGAGTTCCCATATCTGGGCATGCTCTTTCACCACCGGCGGGCAGGGGGGGGGGACGTGGGCACCCGACGCTCTAGGGGCCAGCGCACCAGATACGCGCTAACTCGCAGATGCTATATGATACGCCTTAATAATATTGGCATTAAGGCCCACCTGTTCGACACGCAAATACGGCCTGTGCTAAATTACGGGTGTGAGGTGTGGGGCCCTGCAATGATGGCGGATGGGGGGGGCGTGTTTGCCGGGGAGGGCGGACGGTTGGAGAGAGGCAGGAGTGGGAGGGGCGCTAAGGCCGCACGCGACGGATGGCGCACCCTGGAGGAAGTGCTTCTGCAATTTACCCGTGCGTCCCTAGGAGTCCGCAGCAACGGGCAGCAACTGGGGATTTTGGCGCGGGAGGCGGGGTGGCGGCCGCTGGCGGCAGATTGGCTGCGCCAGGCGACGCGCTTTTGGGATAAGGCGCGGGGGCGGCCTGACGGTGACCTGCTTAAAGATGCGATGCGGGAGAGCTGGGGGCTGGCGGAAGCGGGGGGGACGTGCTGGGCGGCACGCTTGCAAGTGTGCCTCGGAACTGTGGGGCACACCCTGGCGTGGGACCAGGAGGGACCGGTACGCATCACCAACCTGCTGGACGTGGCGACCGCGGCGTGGCTGGCCGCCGCGACAAGCACACCGGCGCTGCCGAGCGGCACTACCGTGCGTGATGTACCTGAGGAGTGGTCGCGCGGCTTTAAGATGCTGACCTACATGCGGTGGATGGCGGGTAGCGACAGCGAGCCACCGGCCCTGTTGAGCTCAGGGCTGAACAGTGCTGCCCGGATCACGGCTCTAGCCAGGTTCAGGATGGGGCTCCATGAGCTGCAGATAGAGCGGGGGCGCTACGCCGTGGCGGGACAGAGGCAGCGACGCAGCCAGCGGGCGTGCTGCCTATGCGGTGGGCTAGAGGATGAGGCACACATGGTATTTGAGTGCCCTGCCTATGAAGAGGCACGGGTGCAGGCCCACAGCCTGTTTCGGTCCATCCCTCGCCCCGAGGAGGCCGATTTAGATGAGCGGATGCGGGAGTTTATGAATCCTCGGCCAGGCCAGGAGAACCCCAGTTTTTGGCACGAGCTGGCTGACTTCCTTGTCGCCTGTTTTGAGACACGCACCGCGTGCACAGCAATCATGATGGCAGATGGCATGCTAGGGGTCTAATTTTGACAGCTGCCGGCCTCTTTCCTAGGGTCTAATGCGCCATCAAAGGCGTCCGACGGACTGTAAAATCGACCACACACACACACACACACACACACACACACATGCACACACACACCTCCCGCCTCAGCTCCGCCTCCTCTTCATTCACAAACTTGTCGCCGAGGATTTGGCGGCGGTACTGAGGGTCATCGAGGCGGTACTCCTGTGACTTGCCTGCATGTCATAAAAGTGAGGTTGTTTGGGTGAGTGAGAGAGAGAGTAGGAGCTATAAGCCGTTCAGTGGCGGTACGTCCGTGATTGGCCTGCATGTCACACGAAGTGTGGCTGTTTGAGTAAGAGAGAGTGAGAGTGTGACCGACGAGGTGGCGGCGGTACTGAGGCGGTACTCCCGTGACTTGCCTGCATGTCACACAATGTGAGATTTTTGACTCAGTGAGAGAGTGTGGCCGAGGTGTGGTGGCCGAGGTGTGGTGGCAGTACAGTGGCGGTACGTCCGTGACTTGCCTGCATGTCACACAAAGTGGGGTTGTTTGGGTGAGAGTGTGAGTGTGACCGAGGGTGGATCGGCGGTACGGAGGGTCATCGAGGCGGTACTCCCGTGACTTGCCTGCATGTCACACAAAGTTAGGGTGTTTGAGTGAGAGAGTGAGTGAGTGTGGCCGATGAGGTGGCGGCGGTACTGAGGCGGCACACTCGTGACGTGCCTGCATGTCACACAAAGTGGGGTTGTTTGGGTAAAAGAGAGTGTGAGTGTGGCAGAGAGTGTGGCAGCAGTGCAGTGGCGGTACGTCCGTGACTTGCCTGTTTGTCACACAAAGTGAGGTGGTTTGGGTGAGAATCGGTGGTGTGTGCGTTTTGATTGGTGGTGTGTGTAAGTGCATGTGTGTTCAAATGCACTGTACCAACCTCCACGCGGCAGCCGCATCATAGAACTCCGCCCCCGACGCACATGCACACACACACACACACACGAACAACACACACACAAACACACACACACACACGCACACACACCAAAAAAAAAAACGCACACACACACAGTGGGGGGGGACGTGGGCACCCGACGCTCTAGGGGCCAGCGCACCAGATACGCGCTAACTCGCAGATGCTATATAATACGCCTTAACAATATTGGCATTAAGGCCCACCTGTTCGACACGCAAGTACGGCCTGTGCTAAATTACGGGTGTGAGGTGTGGGGCCCTGCGATGATGGCGGATGCTGGGGGGGCGTGTTTGCCGGGGCGGGCGGACGGTGGGAGAGAGGCAGGAGTGGGAGGGGCGCTAAGGCCGCACGCGACGGATGGCGCACCCTGGAGGAAGTGCTTCTGCAATTTACCCGTGCGTCCCTAGGAGTCCGCAGCAACGGGCAGCAACTGGGGATTTTGGCGCGGGAGGCGGGGTGGCGGCCGCTGGCGGCAGATTGGCTGCGCCAGGCGACGCGCTTTTGGGATAAGGCGCGGGGGCGGCCTGACGGTGACCTGCTTAAAGATGCAATGCGGGAGAGCTGGGGGCTGGCCGAAGCGGGGGGGACGTGCTGGGCGGCACGCTTGCAGGTGTGCCTCGGAACTGTGGGGCACACCCTGGCGTGGGACCAGGAGGGACCGGTACGCATCACCAACCTGCTGGACGTGGCGACCGCGGCGTGGCTGGCCGCCGCGACAAGCACACCGGCGCTGCCGAGCGGCACTACCGTGCGAGATGTACCTGAGGAGTGGTCGCGCGGCTTTAAGATGCTGACCTACATGCGGTGGATGGCGGGTAGCGACAGCGAGCCACCGGCCCTGTTGAGCTCAGGGCTGAACAGTGCTGCCCGGATCACGGCTCTAGCTAGGTTCAGGATGGGGCTCCATGAGCTGCAGATAGAGCGGGGGCGCTACGCCGTGGCGGGACAGAGGCAGCGACGCAGCCAGCGGGCGTGCTGCCTATGCGGTGGGCTAGAGGATGAGGCACACATGGTATTTGAGTGCCCTGCCTATGAAGAGGCACGGGTGCAGGCCCACAGCCTGTTTCGGTCCATCCCTCGCCCCGAGGAGGCCGATTTAGATGAGCGGATGCGGGAGTTTATGAATCCTCGGCCAGGCCAGGAGAACCCCAGGTTTTGGCACGAGCTGGCTGACTTCCTTGTCGCCTGTTTTGAGACACGCACCGCGTGCACAGCAATCATGATGGCAGATGGCATGCTAGGGGTCTAATTTTGACAGCTGCCGGCCTCTTTCCTAGGGTCTAATGCGCCATCAAAGGCGTCCGACGGACTGTAAAATCGACCACACACAACCACACACACACACAACCGCACACACACAAAAGCACACACGACCCACCTCCACGCGGCAGCCGCATCGGAGACTCCGCCCCTGACGCAACCTGAGTCTTGATGCGCGACTCCATGCGCGTCACAGCGTCCTCTGCATCCCTCAGGCCCTCGGACACGTGGCGCTGCATATGCGGGATTTGTTGGGTCGAGATGGCTTCGATAGGTGGTCTGGTTTGGTGGTCTTTTTCGAAAAAGGAGGCAAAATGGGCTTGTTGTACGTGTGTTTGCATGAACGTGCGCTTGCTTTGACTCCATGCGCGCCACCGCGTCATCCGCGTCCCTCGACCCCTCTGGCACGTGGCGCTGCGTCGGTGTGGACGGCGTGATTGATTTTTTATAACTTTTTTTTGTGGTTAAACAAAAAGAATGCAAGGGCTGTCCCTGGGTCTTGATACGCGACGCCATGCGCGTCACCGCGTCTTCTGCGTCCCTCAGGCCCTCTGGCACGTGGCGCTGCGTTGGTGTGGACGGCGAGATTGATCTTTTACATCTCGTTTTTTGTATTTAACAAAAATAATGCAAGGGCTATTCCTGGGTCTTGATGCGCGACGCCATGCTCGTCACCGCGTCCTCTGCGCCCGTCAGGCCCTCTTGACACGTGGCGCTGTGGGGTTTGTTGGGTCGAGATGGCTTTGAGAGGTGGTCTGTTTTGGTGGTTTGGTTTGGAAGTAAGCACAAAAATGGGCTCGTTGTAGGTGTGTGTGCCTGCCATGCAAGGAAACGTTTTTCAGAAAAAAGTGTGGGAATTGTTGCTGATTTTCACACTTTCCGGTGCGAAAGTCCCACGACTCGCCCCCGCAGTCCCGCCCCGAATTTCCCGGTATGCCCTTGCAGCGGGGGGGATGCGGGGGATGCGGGGGCGCTAAGGACATCACAGAATCGTATCAAGCAAAACGGAAAAAGCGCGGCATGCTCCCTGCCCCCCGACCATCTGGGTTGCATCTGCGGCTGCAACAGAACGTGGCCCCCATGACGCCCATGATTACACGAAACGATTATATGTGCCCCAAACCAGCCAGTTGTTTAAAATGCACCGCGTGCGCCTCGCCCCCGGCCAGCTGCAGCTCCAGCCGAATGAAGTCGAGACACTTGGCGCTCAGTCCTAGGCCCGCAAAACACAAAATGTTTTGATTATCCAAAAACCTGAACCCTGAACTTGAAATGCACCGCGTGCGCCTCGCCCCCGGCCAGCTGCAGCTCCAGCCGAATGAAGTCGAGACACTTGGCGCTCAGTCCTAGGCCCGCAAAACACAAAATGTTTTGATTATCCAAAAACCTGAACCCTGAACTTGAAACGCACCGCGTGCGCCTCGCCCCCGGTCAGCTGCAGCTCCAGGCGAATGAAGTCGAGACACTTGGCGCTCAGTCCTAGGCCCGCAAAACACAAAATGGTTTGATTATCCGAAAACCTGAACCCTGAACTTGAAACGCACCGCGTGCTCCTTGCCCCCGACCAGCTGCGGCTTCAGCCGAATGTAGTCCAGGTACCTGGCGCGCGCGTCGGCGCGCGCGGCCACTTGCAGGTTGAAGCCGACGGCCCACGTGCCGGCATTGATGCGGCGCTGCTTCCAGCCTCGGAACGCTGCCTGCGTGTGTGTCAGGGTTGCATGACTCAGGGTTCAGGGTTGAGAGTTCAGGGGTGGGGGGTTCAGGGTTGAGGGGTTGAGGGGTTTGAGGGGTTTGAGGGGTTGAAGCGTTGAGGGGTTTGAGGGGTTTGAGGGGTTTGAGGGTTTGAGGGTTTGAGGGTTTGAGGGTTTGAGGGGTTTGAGGGGTTGAGGGGTTGAGGGGTTGAGGGGTTGAGGGGGAGGGGTTGAGGGGTTGAGGGGTTGAGGGGTTGAGGGGTTTGAGGGGTTTGAGGGTTTCAGGGTTTCAGGGTTTGAGGTTTGAGGGGTTGAGGGGGTTGAGGGGTTGAGGGGGTTGAGGGGTTGAGGGTTGAGGGTTGGAAATGACACAAAAGCAGAGTGAGCAATCCGCCCAGGTGCCTGCATTGATGCAGCGCTGCTTCCAGCTTCAAAATGCTGCCTGCGTGTGTGTCAGGCAGTAATTTCCACTTGGGATTTTTAATCCATTACTCCATCGCTGGATTTTGGTGTGACCGCGTTGTCTGTTGACCTCCCGTTGACCGTTTGTCCTCATGCATGGGTCATTTGAAGGCTGTTGACGTGCTCTGCCTGGCGGGCTTGACAGACTAACACCCCCCTGCATGGGTTGAGCTGTGTGCAAGGTCAAAGTACAGCCGGAATACAGCCAAATGGCTGTGTACAGCCGAAAAGGAAATCACTGGTGTCAGGGTTTTGTGAGTCAGGGTTCAGGGTTTAGGCTCGGGGGTTGAGGAGGCCCTGGCCCTAAAACCGTTCACCCTACACCCCCCACCACCCACCCGGCGCCGGCGCTGAGCACCCAAACATGCCGAAGTCATCTCCGCTGTTCTCGTGAACTCCACGCTCCACAATACCACACCACACACCACTCCACACCAACCCCATGAAAAAAACCTCAACCCTAAGACCGTTCACCGTAAACACACACCCCCTAACTCATTTCTACCTGAACTCCTCCGCTACCGTGTGTGGTGGTTGCGCGTTTAAATGTGTGTGCGCACTCCACACTATGATCCAGACAAACACACGCTTCAAAACACACACACATACACACACACACGCACACACACACACACGCACACACACACAACCACACACACACACGCACCGCGATCTTTGTTGCGCCCTGCACACGTGCATCATGCTGTGCCACCAAGTAAGTGTGTGCAAACCCACCCACTCAAAAAAAACGAACACACACACACACATAAACACTCACACTCACTCACAAACACGCACACACACACACACAAACACACACGCACGCACCGCGATCTTCGTTGCCCCCTGCACGCGTGCATCGTGCTGCGCCACCAAGTAGGTGTGTGCTCGAGCGAGCATCTCAATTGCCTGCTCCCGCTCATCCGCCTCGCGCTTGGAGAGAAACTCGTCGAGAGCCTCGTTTGCGCGCTGCGTTCGTGTGTGGGTGAGTGCGTGGGTGGGTGGGTGGGTGGGTGGGTGGCTGAGGTTTTTACAACACTGAATAATTCAAGTTCTAATTAGCCCCCCTCCACATACGCACACGCACATGCACACACACACACACACACCGTCCGCATGCTCAGCGCTTGCCTCCGAACCGCAACATCATCCAGGATGCCAGACATCACGGCTGACACGTTGGCAGTCACGCCCTGTGTGTGTGTGTGTGTGTGTGTGTGTGTGTGCATGCGTGTATGTGTGTGTACATGTGTGTGTGTGTGTGTGCGTGTGTGCCTCATAGCACAGTTGTCTGGTTTGCAGTCATGCCCTGCATGTGTGTGTGTGTGTGTGTGTGTGTGTGTGCATGTGTTTTTGCATGTGTGTGTGTGCGTGCGTGTGTGTATGTGTGTGTGTGTGTGTGCCTGCCAGCACGGTTGATTGGTTTGATTTCGTGCCTTGTGTGTGGGGGGGGGGGGTCGTGAGGGGGGGGGCATTTGCATGGGTGCACACCAATGCACACATGCTGCACATACGTACGTCTTCATGCAGGACACACACACACACACACACACACACGCACACACACGGAATGCTGCACGGATGCGGGCACCCACGCACACTCAATTACATATTGTTACTAGAAACACTGGCACACTCACACACACACACAGTGAGGTGGCACACACACACACACACACACACACACCATGCACCCGCGGATGCGCTCCAAAGCCGCAGGAGGCAGTGCAGCCATAACCTCGGTCAGGGACTCCTGTGTGTGGGTGTGGGCATGTGTGTGTGTGGGGGGGGGTGCGTGCGTGCGTGTGTGTGTGTGTGTGTGTGTGTGTGTGTGTGTGTGTGCGTGCATGCGTGCGTGCGTGCGTGCATGCGTGCATGCGTGCGTGCGTGTATGTGTGTGTGTGTGTGTGTGTGTGTGTGTGTGTGTGTGTGGTCGATTTTACAGTCCGTCGGACGCCTTTGATGGCGCATTAGACCCTAGGAGAGAGGCCGGCAGCTGTCAAAATTAGACCCCTAGCATGCCATCTGCCATCATGATTGCTGTGCACGCGGTGCGTGTCTCAGAACAGGCGACAAGGAAGTCAGCCAACTCGTGCCAGAACCTGGGGTTCTCCTGGCCTGGCCGAGGATTCATAAACTCCCGCATCCGCTCATCTAAATCGGCCTCCTCGGGGCGAGGGATGGGCCGAAACAGGCTGTGGGCCCGCACCCGTGCCTCTTCATAGGCAGGGCACTCAAATACCATGTGTGCCTCATCCTCTAGCCCACCGCATAGGCAGCACGCCCGCTGGCTGCGTCACTGCCTCTGTCCCGCCACGGCGTAGCGCCCCCGTTCTATCTGCAGCTCATGGACCCCCATCCTGAACCTAGCTAGTGCCGTGATCCGGGCAGCACTGTTCAGCCCTGAGCTCAACAGGGCCGGCGGCTCGCTGTCGCTACCTGCCATCCACCGCATGTAGGTCAGCATCTTAAAGCCGCGCGACCACTCCTCAGGTACATCTCGCACGTGCCGCTCGGCAGCGCCGGTGTGCTTGTCGCGGCGGCCAGCCACGCCGCGGTCGCCACGTCCAGCAGGTTGGTGATGCGTACCAGTCCCTCCTGGTCCCACGCCAGGGTGTGCCCCACAGTTCCGTGGCACACCTGCAAGCGTGCCGCCCAGCACGTCCCCCCGCTTCCGCCAGCCCCCAGCTCTCCCGCATCGCATCTTTGAGCAGGTCACCGTCAGGCCGCCCCCGCGCCTTATCCCAAAAGCGCGTCGCCTGGCGCAGCCAATCTGCCGCCAGCGGCCGCCACCCCGCCTCCCGCGCCCAAATCCCCAGTTGCTGCCCGTTGCTGCGGACTCCTAGGGACGCACGGATAAATTGCAGAAGCACTTCTTCCAGGGTGCGCCATCCGTCGCGTGCGGCCTTAGCGCCCCTCCCAATCCTGCCTTTCTCCCACCGTCCGCCCGCCCCGGCAAACACGCCCCCCCCCAGCATCCGCCAGTGTGTGTGTGTGTGTGTGTGTGTGTGCGTGTGTGTGTGTGTGTGTGTGTTTTGTGTGTGTGTGCGTGTGTGCGTGTGTGTGCGCACACTTGGGTTGGTGGGGCCTTGGCAACCGTGGGCATGCTGGTGTGTGTCCCCTGCGGCTGTTGCAAGTGCAACTCCCCTTCCTCCCCCCTCCTCCTCTGCTCCACCCCGCATGCCTGTCTCGACGCCGCTAGGGCGTGGCCAGGGCGTGGCCTGTCACAGAAGCACTCAGCTCACCCGTGGGAAAGTGACCTCGTTGCCCCCCTTCTGCGCAGACGCGTCGGTGATCAGCTTGAACGAGGGCAGCCCCGCCCCGCCCCTGGAGGAGGGCAGCCTCTCCTCCACCTCCGCGATGAATTCAAGCAGCCAGTCGCGGCGCACCGTCACGTGCTTGCTCTCCAAGCGGCGCAGTGTGGTGTTCTGCATGCATGCATGGGTATGCGCCACAGCATGCTGGGGGACGCAGCAGACGCGCTGCAGCCCAGGACCCAGCACCATGCCACGCAATCCGCTTGCTGCATGCATGCGCGGCTGCATGCAGCATGCGGCACCCAGCCACAACTGTTGCGGAAGGTGTTGCGTGCCGACCGACCGTAGTGCATGCGCATTCCTGTCTATGAGTATACGTTTGCATACACGTGTGCTCACTCTCTTCATCGTTTGCAGATTCCGCAGGCGCGCGGCGTCCACCATGCCATGCGTGCTCATGCTACATTCATCCTCTCCAGGCTCCCTTGCCCGCATGCCTGCTGGGGAAGTGGAACGCATCTGTCCTAGCTCCTCCATCGTGTCTGGCGCTTGAAGGTTGCAAGATACTCTCCGTCGACGTACAAACGGGGTACTAAGTTACACCCCGATCCTTACTTGGACGGACCTCAGTGTGTCTCCTTCTCCCCCTATATCTTTCTATCTCTTTGTCTCGCTTACTCTCCCCCTCCCTCTCTCGCCGTACTCCATGGCAAACTCTCTTGTACCCCGCGCTCCCCCCGTTTCATTACTGCGGTGGCTACTTGCCCAGCGGCCCACCGAACGGGTGGTACTGTGCATACAGCTCGGGCAGAAAGTACTGCAGGTTACCCCACTCCTGTGCGGGCGAGGGGTGTGCATGTGTTGTTGTGGTTGTGTGTGTGCACGTGTGTGTGCGTGTGCATGTGCGTGCATGCGTGTCTTTGTGTGCGTGGGGATTTGCGAGGGTGCGGTGTGTGTGTGTGTGTGTGTGTGTGTGTGTGTGTGTTTGCATGTGTGTGTGTGTGTGTGTGTGTGTGTGTGTGTCTCTGGTCACACACACACACACATACACACACACATACACACACACACAAGCGCGTACACACACACAACCCATACACACACACCTCAACGCTGTGGCGTGCGGCCTGGCCACACACACACACAAACACACACACACATGTACATGTACATACAAACACGCACGCACGCACAACCCATAAACACACATACCTCATGCTGTGACGTGCCACCTGGTCACACACACACACACACACACACACACATAGCAGGGTGTGACACACACACACACACACACACACACACGCACACACACGCACACACACACACACACCTCAACGCTGTGGCGCGCGAGCTGGTCAGACAATCCGTAGAACTGGTTTGAAATGATGGATGCAGCGACCTGCGGCCATGTTTGTGTGTGAGTGTGTTTGTGTGTGTGTGTGTGTGTGTATTTGTGTGTGTATTTGTGTGAGTGTGCATGTGTGTGTATGTGTGTGTGCGTGTGCGTCAGTGATGTCATACGTGTTTGGCTCGATCAAGGTCTAGTGACGCGGAACCAGCCCCGCTTAGAAGAAGGGTCTGTGGTCGATGCTGTGGTGCAAAAGTGTGAAATTTTCAAATTTTCACATGTGAACACAGAAACGCAGAAGAGTGTGAAAATTGCACACTCTCACACTTTCTCCAGCAAGACGCGGGGGCCTTGCCACTCGACCCCCCCTCACGAAGCACGCAAGAGAAAAAGTGTGTGTGTGTGTGTGTGTGTGTGTGCGTGCGTGCGTATGTGTGCGCGTGAGCACGCATCGCACCAGGTAGATTGGCTCCCTAAATCTCGAATCACATACCTAAACCTCCTGTTACCGTAGTACCGCTTTGCCTTGCCGCCACTTTTATAATGGGGTAATTGTTTAAAATTTTGGTACCTTGCCGCGGGATTTTCCCCCGATTTTTTCCCCGTTTTGACGTCACTTTTGGATTTTTTTTCGACTTTTTCGGCAATATTTTTTGAAATCGCCTTGCCGCGACGTTTTCCGAATTATTTAATCGGCAAGGCAAAGCGGTACCACGGTACTGGGCTGAAGACCCTAGACTAAGACAAGACCCTAGACGTTGCCCTGCCCCGCACCAGGTTGAGCGTTTTGAACAGAGGTCGGTGATTTCATGTTCGGCTCTCCACAGCCATTTGGCTGTATTACGGCTGCACATTGACCTTGAATACAGCTCAACCCATCCAGTGGACTGTCAGTCTGACAAGCCTGCCGGACAGAGCACGTGGTCGGCAGCTTTGAAATGGCCCATATATGAGGACTAACGCTTAATGGGAGGTCAACACTTAACGCGGTCAAAGCAAAATTCGGCTGTGGAATAATTAATTCAACATCCTGA
>VFSX01000306.1:0-77500 GCA_016618255.1 Chlamydomonas sp. UWO 241
TCCCTCTCTCCCTCTCCCTCTCTCCCCCTCTCCCTCTCTCCCCCTCTGCCTCTCTCCCCCTCACCCTCTCCCTCTCTCCCTCTCCCCCTCTTCCTCTCTCCCCCTTTCCCTCTCTCCCTCCCTCCCTCTCCCTCTTTCCCCCTCTCCCCCTCTCCCTCTCTCCCTCTCTCCTTCTCTCCCTCTCCCCCTCTCTCCCTCTCTCCCACTCCCCATCTCTCCTTCTCTCTCTCTCCCTCTCTCCCTCTCTCCCTCTCCCCCTCTCTCCCTTCTCCCTCTCAACTCTCCTTCCTCTCCCTCTCTCCCTCTCTTCCTCTTTCCCTCTTCCCTCTCCCCGCCACTTCCCTCTCTCCCTCTGCCTCCCTCTCTCCCTCTCTCCCTCTCCTCCCTTTCTTTTTCTCCCTCTCCCCCTCCCTCTCTCCCCTCTGCTCTTCTCCCCCTCACCCTTCTCCCTCTCCCCTCTCTCCTTCTTTCTTTCTCTCCCCCTCTGCCTCTCTCCCCTCACCCTTCTTTTTTTTCTTTTCTTTTTCTTATGTCTTTTCTTCTCTCTCCCTCTTCCCTCTCTTCCCTTCCCCTCTCTCCCTCTCCCCTCTCTCCTCTCCCCTCTCTCCACTCTCCACTCTCCACTCTCCACTCTCCACTCTCCACTCTCCACTCTCCACTCTCCACTCTCCACTCTCCTCTCTCCCTCTCTCCCTCTCTCCCTCTCTCCCTCTCTCCCTGTCTCCCTGTCTCCCTCTCTCCCTGTCTCCATGTCTCCCTTTCTCCCTCTCTCCCTGTCTCCCTGTCTTCCTGTCTCCCTCTCTCTCCTTCCCCCTCCCTCCCTCTCCCTCCCTCTCACTCCCTCTCCCTCCCTCTCCCTCCCTTCCCTCCCTACTGCCCTCGCCTCTTCCCTCCTCTCCTCCACGTCTCGCCTTGCATTCTCCCCCCTTATCCCTCCCTTTCCCTCCCTCTCCTCCTTCTCCCTCCTCTCCCTCATTCCCTCATCCTCATTACCTCTCCCCCCATCATTCCCCATTCCACTCTCCCTTCCTTCCCGGTTCCCTCATAGGGCCTCTGCCCCCTCCCTCTCCCTCATCCCCTCTCCCTTCCTTTCCGTCCCCCCTCCGCTTCTTCTCCCTCCTCGACCTCCTCCGTCCCTCCACCTCCACCTCCTCTCTGTCCTCACCTCCCTCCCTCCCTCTCTCTCTCTCTCTGTCTCTCCCTCTCTTCCTGTCTCTCTCTCTGTCTCTCTCTCTCCCTCTCTCTCTGTCTCTCTCTCTGTCTCTCTTTTTCTCCCTTTCTCTCTCTCTGTCTCTCTCTCTCTGTCTCTGTCTCTCCCGTTCCCCCAACCTTTCCCCCTCTCTGTCCCTCTCTTTCTCCCTCCCTCTCTCTCTCCCCCTGTCTCTGTCCCTCTCCCTCCCTCACAACCCCCATGACCTGTGCCACCGCCCTCACTACCCTCACTACCCCTCACCCTGAATTGAAATCCTTGACCCTACCTAACCCCGCCTTGCATGTGTTTATCTGTATTCTTGATGTGTCTCCTGACTGAAACACTCATCGACACGACAGGTCCTGTTTTCGTGCTACCGCCGAGTGCTCGGCGACCTGTCGACCGTGTTCCACCACCCAATGGTGACCAAGCACCTGCTGAGCTCACGCGAGCTCTTCCAGGTGTGTGTGTGTGTGTGTTTGTGTGTGTGTGTGATGGGTGGGTGGGTGTGCGTGTGTGTGCGTGCGCGTGACCGTGTTCCACCACCCAATCGTGACAAAGCACCTGCTGAGCTCACGCGAGCTGTTCCAGGTGTGTGTGTGTGTGTGTGGCTGTGTGTGTGTGTGTGTGTGTACGTGACCGTGTTCCACCACTTCATGGTGACCAAGCAGCTGCTGAGCTCACGCGAGCTCTTCCAGGTGTTTGTGCAAGGGGCTGTGTGCGTGTGCGTGTGTGTGTGTGTGTGTGTGTGTGTGTGTGCGTGTGTGTGTGTGTGACCGTGCTCGACCACCCCATGGTGACCAAGCACCTGCTGAGCTCACGCAAACTGTTGCAGGTGTGTGTTTGTGTGTGTGTGTGTGTGTGTGTCCGTGCGTGTGTGTGTGTGTGTGGAGGGGGGGAGGGGGGACGCGGCGCGTTTGCGGGGGGGTGGTTGTGAGAATGTGTGTTCACCATGCCATGGTGACCAAGCACCTGCTGAGCTCACGCAAACTCTTCCAGGTGTGTGTGCGGGTGCCTGTGTGTGTGTGTGTGTGCGTGTGTGTGTGTGTGTGTGTGTGTGTATGTGTGTGTGCGTGTGTGTGGTCGATTTTACAGTCTGTGTGTGTGTGGTGGGCTGTGTGTGGGTGGGGTGTGTGGGTGGGTGGATGGGTGGGTGGGTGGATGGGTGGACGGGTGGGTGTGATGGAAACGCATGCAGCTTGCAATGCCCCGCGACGGCGTCGGCGGCGACACGTGCACTTACACGCATGCACATACACACACACACACGCTCACACATGCACACACATGCACACATACACACATGCACACACACACACACACACACATGCACACACACACGCACACACACACACACACACACACACGCATGCACGCACACACGCACACAAACACGCACACACAAACACGCAGGACGGTTTCCTCGACATCGTTTCTCGCATGCAGCTCGCAATGCCCCACCACCGCGTCGTGGCGAGACACACACACACACACACACACACGCACACGCACACACACACGCACACACACACGCAGGACGGTTTCCTCGACATTGTCTCTTGCATGCACCTCGCAATGCTGCATCACCGCGTCGTGGCTACACACACACACACACACACGCAGGACGGTTTCCTCGACATCGTTTCTCGCATGCAGCTTGCCATGCCCCACCACCGCGTTGTGGGAGGAGACATGGTGTCTGATGTGCGCCCCGAGTTCACAGTTGCCGCCAACATGGAGGTCGTTTTGGCTGTGGCTGTTGCAGATGTTGTTGCGACGGCGAGTGGTGTGCGGCCGGCGGCAGGTGGGTTTGTGAGTGGTTGGTGTTGCTGGGCGTTGCACTGTTGCAGCTGTTGCGCACATACACATACACGCACTCGCACACACGCACACTCGCATGCACCCAAAATCACACACTCACACACACTGAGGGCCGACAGCCAGCAGCAGCAGCGACAGCAGCAGCAGCAGCAGCGCCGGCGGCTGTGCCCCCCCCCCCCCCCCCCACACACACACACACAAACACTCAGGGCCGGCAGCCAGCAGCAGCAGCAGAAGCAGCAACGACGCCAGCGCTGGCGGCTGTCCCCCCCCCCCCCCACACACACAACACACACACACACACTTACACATACTCACACACACACGCACACACACGCACACACACACACACACACACACAGGGTCGACAGGCAGCAGCAGCAGCAGCAGCGGTGAATCGCCAACCACAGCGATGCTGGGCGCTGGGGCTCGCATGGCGCTGTCCTCTCTGCAGGTGTGTGTGTGTGTGCGTGTGTGCGTGCGTGTGTGTGTGTGTGTGTGTGCTCAGTCACAATCACTGGCCCCAGCCGCATGCACGCATGTGCGCGCACACACACATTCACACGCACACACACACACACATGCACACACACACACACGCATACACACGTGCACGCACGCACACACACACACACACACACACATTCAACCGGATGCCTCTCCTTTCTGCAGGCATGGGTCGAACGCTGGTGCAGCGGGGAGCAGCTGCAGGTGTGTTGTGGGTGCAGGGGTGGGGGTGGGGGTGGGGGGATGGGTGTGTCTTGTGTGTGTGTGTTTGTGGTCGATCTTACAGTCGGATGCCTATGTTGATGTGTAGTGTGTGGCGCTTGTGTTTGTGTGTTTTGTGTGTGTGTGTGTGTGTGCGTGTGTGTGTGTGTGCATGGTGGTCTTTGGGTGTGGGATGCCATGCACACGCACACACATGCACACATATGCAGAGGCACACACACACACACACACACACATCAATCACACATACGTACAGCGGCAGCAGAAACATGTAGACATACACACACACGCTCACCGCACGCACACGCACACACATGCACGCTGCCCGCTGGTGGCGGTGACCCCGCAGCTCTCGCGTGACGCGCCCGGCCGCAACACACACACAAAACACACACACACACATACACACACACGCACGTGCATATCGATGGTGGCGGTGATCCGTCAGCGCTCGCGCGCGGCACGCTCGGCAGCAACACACACACACACACACACACTCACACACACACACACACACGCACACGCACGTACACACACACAAACGCGCACATCGGTGGTGGCGGTGATCCCGCAGCACCCGCACCCGGAGCGCTCGGCAGTAACACACACACACACGCACACACACGTGCACACACACACGCACGCAAACACATGCACACACACACACACACACATACACACACACTCACAGATCAGTGGTGGCACGCTCGGCAGCGGCGGCGCGACACCGTCGCTCATGTGGGATGCTCTGATGCGTGGGGAGCTGGGTGTGTCCCTGCACCTGCCGCTGCACCGTGTTACGGCCGCCTTCATGCAGGTGTGTGTGTGGTGTGTTTGTGCTGTGTGTGTGTGTGTGTGTGCTGTGGGACGCTCTGATGCGTGGGGAGCTGGGGGTGTCTCTGCACCTGCTACTGCACCGTGTTACGGCCACACTCATGCAGGTGTGGGTGGGTGGGTGTGCATGTGTGGGGGGGGCGTGTTCCTACGTGTGTGCGCGCTGGCACACACACACACACACACTCCGCCACCACTCACAGGCTTTGCTGGTCCAGGAGGCGTGCGGCAGACACACACACATGCGCACACGCACACACACACTCTCTCTCTCTCCTTGCAACCAGGCGCTGCTGGTCCAGGAGGCGTGCGGGGGTCCAAGCGCAGCACACGCATACGCACACACACACACACACACACACACGCACACGCGCGCACACACACTCTCTCTCCTTGCAATCAGGCGCTGCTGGTCCAGGAGGCGTGCGGGGGTCCGGGAGCAGCATCAGCGTCCGACCACGTCTCAGAGCTGCTGGCCATGATGGGGTCGCTGGCTGGGGAGTGTGATGATGATGGCGGTGGGGGTGGTGATGGCAATACGGGTGGTGATGGCACGGTTGTCGTTGCGCCGCGCGCTGAGGAGGGGGCAGGGCATGGGGAGGGTGGTGCGGGTGGGGGCGTTGGCGCTGGCGCTGGCGGTGATGACGGAGGCACTGGTGCGGGCGGTGCTGCTGCTGCTGCTGTTGGCGCTGCTGCTGCTGCTGGCGCTGCTGCTGCTGCTGGCGCTGCTGCTGCTGCTGGCGCAGCTGCCGCTGCTGCGGTTGCTTCCGCCGCTGCCTCCGTGACTGCTGCTGCTGCTGGTGCTGCTGCTGCGCTCGGGATCAGCGCAGGGGTGGCCCCAGCCGCGCAATCGGGGAGCCCAGGGGGTGCGGACGGAGAAGGAGGGGGAGGGGGCACGGCCGGAGGCGGCGTCAGCAGTGACGGCGTTGGCGGCGTTGGCGGCGATGGCGGCGGGCTGGCAGACAGCGCGACTGGGCAGCTGGTGTTAGTGGGCGTATGCGCGGTGGCGGCAGGGGCAGGCGCGGCTGCGGGCGCGGCGCGTCTGTCGCGCGCGCCGCCGCCGCTGCCGCGGCCGCTTGTTTGGCAGCACGCCGTACGGCACGTGCTGGTGCTGCAGGCGTTTATGGTGCAGGTGCGTGCGTGTCTGTCTGTGTCTGTGTCTGTGTGTGCATTGCCAGGTTCTCTCTCTCTCCCTCTCTTTCTCACTTTCTCTCTCCCTCTCTCTCCCCCTTTCTCTCCCTCTCTCCTCCCTTACTCTCTCTCGCTCTCTCACTCCCTCTGTCTCTCTCCCTCTGTCTCTCTCTCCCTCTTTCTCTCACTCTTTCTCTCACTCTCGCGCGCACACACACACACACACACACAAATCCACACACGCACACAGCTGCTCGCCCACCAGTGGATCCGCAACGGAGACGACATGATGAACGCAGAGTTTTTCTACCAGAACTGGCGCGAGTTCCTGCTGGACCAGGTATGTTGCCTGTTTGTGTGGTTGTGTGTATGTGGTGCTGAGATGAAGTGCACCTTACTTACCCATTACATTTGCACTGAAGCTAGACTGAGCTCTGGTGGACATCCATGTGCCTGTGTGGGGGGGAGGGGGCTGATGTGAGCGCTGCTCGGGCGCTGTCGTATTGGCACGCAACGGTGTGACTGCGTGCAGGACGTGCTGGTGCTCACGGCTGCGCTCTGATGTCCCATCTGGTCCCATCTGGCCCCATCTGGTCCTGTCTGTCCCAACTCAAACCTAATGCCGTGCTGCCCTAATGAATGACTACACAGGGCGTGCTCTGATGCTCATGGCCACGCTCTGATGCCCCATCTGGTCAAAGTCTCGACTTATCTGTCCCAATTCAAACCAAACGCCGTGCTGCTTTGATGAATGGTTATGCAGGGCGTGCTCTGATGCTCACAGCTGTGCTCTGATGTCCCATCTGGTCCCAACAGTCTCGTCCCATCTGTCCCAATTCAAACCAAACGCCGTGCTGCTCTAATGAATGGTTACGTAGGGCGTGCTCTGATGCTCATGACTACGCTCTGATGTCCCAGCTGGTCCCATCTGGTCCCATCTGTCCCAACTCAAACCAGAAGCCGTGCTGCCCTGGTTTACGTTTTGATGCTCCATCTCGTCCCATCTGACCCATGCCGCCCTAATGAATGATTACGCAGGACGTGCTCTGATGCTCATGGCCGCGCTCTGATGTCCCATCTGGTCCCAGTTTCGTCCCATTGGTGCCACCTCAAAACCAAACGCCGTGCTGCACTGATTACTGAGTGCAGAATGGTTCTGGTTCCGTCTTTTCCATCTTCCGCATCTCACATCAAACGCCGCGCTGCCCTGATTGGGCTTTGAGCCCCATCTCGTCCCGTGCCGCCCTGTTTGCACTCAGTTACAGTTACATCGGCTTTCCAGCAAAGACTACCTCTAGTCCTAGTACCACCGCCTAGACCCAAGTCCAGTTCTGGCCCTAACAATTACTTGTGAGGGGCGGTAGCCACCAGCTGGCTGCCTGCCAACGTGTAGTCCCAGAGCAAAAAGGAGAGCTATTGTGCGACGCCTCCAAAATAGGTCCTAACTGCTTCTAGGGGATAGGGGGTCAAGTGGCGCTTGCCAATCTACTTGACCGCCGTGGTGGAGGGGCCGGCGCCTGAGGGGCAGCCGGACCGTACACCACGGCTCTCCACCCGACCCTATCCTGAGCACGCTCAAACGCCGTGTCCGAAAAAGTCTTCCAATCAGAACGAGTGCCACTAGTTTCGCCTAGCTGCTGAATCAGTAGCTTAAGAAAATAGTGTCGGGAGGAGGCTGGAGGCCGGCCTTGCTGCCGAGCCACATCCATTGTGCAGTCAAAAGTCGTACGAGGAAGACGAGAAGCCGGCATGCGCATCACATGGCCTAGCCACTGCATTGATCGCTTTGCCACAAGGCTCTCAATTGGCTCAGTGTCGCACGCCTGCCGAATATAAATTAATCTGTGCCGGTCGACCAGCACTCAGTAATCAGCTTATCGCAGGACGCTCTGATCTGCTCATGGCCGCGCCTGCGTACCATCTGGCCCCATCCGGCCCCATCTCCCATTCTATGCTGCCGCTCTCAATCCTTCCCGCCATGAATATCAAACACTGGGCTGCCCTGCTGCACAACTTTATAACCACTGCCCATGCAGGACGTTCTGATGCGCATGGCCGCGCTCTGATGTCCCATCTTCTCCCATCTCGTCCCACCTCAAATCAAACGCCGCCCTGATTCAGGCTTTGATCCCCCTTCTCTTCCCATCTGACCCATGCTGTCCCGACGATCAATTGCGCGGGACGTTGTGATGCTCATGGCCGCGCTCTGATGTCCCTGATGTTCCCATCTGCTCCCACCTCACACCAAACGGCAAGCTGCTTTGATGATCTATATCTAATATCTAACAGTAGTGTGCTGCTCTGGTTACTGAATATCAGCGCCATCGTGCTGCCCATGCAGGACGTTCTGATGCTCATGGCTGCCCTCGCGTCCGGGCGACCGGAGCTCTTCATGCGTGACCTTCTGCTGTCGTTCAACGCGGCGCCGCTGCTGCAGGTCTGCTCACTTCTAGGGGTAAATTCAGTTTTCAAGATTGGAGTTGCGTTTTGAGGGTCGCCCAGATTTGAGCTGTTCATGCGTGACCTTTTGCTGTCGTTCAACGCGGCGCCGCTGCTTCAGGTCTGCTGAGTCAACACCGGGTTCATTCAGTCTTCAAGATTGGAGTTGCGTTTTGAGGGTCGCCAAGATTTGAGGTGGTCATGAGGGACCTGCTGCCGTCGTTCAACGCTACGCCGCTGCTTCAGGTCTGCTGATTCAACCCTGGGTAGCTTCAGTTTTCAAGATTGGAGTTGCGTTTTGAGGTTCGCCAAGATTTGAGGTGGTCATGCGGGGGCCTGCTGCTGTCGTTCAACGCGGCACCGCTGCTGCAGGTCTGCTGACTCAACACCGGGTTAATTCTGTCTTCAAGATTGGAGTTGCGTTTTGAGGGTCGCCAAGATTTTGGGGTTCATGCAAGGGTTCATGAGTGACCTGCTGCTGTCGTTCAACGCGGCGCCCGCGGACCATCGTTGCGGCCCCCTCGGACGGCGACCTGCCCTCCCTGGCATCAATCCAAGCGTCCGCCCCCCCCCCCCTTGCCGCCCACCTCCCGCCCACGTCCAGACGCCCCTACCTCCCCTTACTGTCCCCTTACTCTGGTAACCCTTTGAAATCCTGCTCCACACACACACGCCTACACACCTGCCCTTATAGGCTGCCGGCATCATTGACTCACCCGCGAACGGCGACCCGCCTTCCCTGGTGTCGATCCAAGCGTCCGCCCCTCCAGGGGCATGCGGCCTGGAGGAGGCCCTCCGTCTGATGGTGTGTGCGTGTGCTTGCGTGTGCTTGTATGCTGGCATGGATGTGTGCGTGTGTGTGTGTGCGTGTGCGTGTGTGTGGGTGGGTGGGTGGGTGGGTGGTGGTGGTCAATCCAAACTTCCGCAATCCAAACTTCCGCCCCCCAGCCCTACCAGATTCGAGGGGCGCAGTGCAGGGGTGATGCACAGGCTGTGCAGGGGCTGTGCTTGCCGCCACGCACTGCGCGTGCACCGCGGGTGCAGTGCTGGCAGGGGCACAGCCCCTGCACCGCAGCGTGCCGGCTGTGCGTGTGCTGTGCAGGTGCTGTGCGTGTGTTGGTGCGCGCCTGGCGGCACAGCATGTGCGCAGCGGGCGCACAGCCCCTGCACAGCCCCCACACACGCACAGCTCAAGGTGTGTGCCCGTGCGGGCTGTGCGTGAGCAGTGCGCATGCAACGCGTGTGCAGTGCATGCCGGGGAGCACTGCAGACGCGCAGCCCTTGCACTGCCCCTGCAGTGCTCCCCCTTGTGCACCGCACCTGCACAGCTGGCACGCGTGCCGTAACGGGCTGTGCAGGTGCAGTGCGCATGCAACGCGCGTGCAGTGCACATGGTGGTGCACTGCTGACGCGCAGCCCTTGCACTGCCCCTGCAGTGCCCCCCCATGTGCCCTGCACCTGCACAGCTGGCACGCGATCCCGTGCGGGCTGTGCGTGAGTAGTGCGCATGCAACGCGTGTGCAGTGCACATGGTGGTGCACTGCAGACGCGCAGCCCTTGCACTGCCCCTGCACTGCTCCCTCTTGTGCCCCGCACCTGCACAGCTGGCACGCGATCCCGTGCGGGCTGTGCGTGAGTAGTGCGCATGCAACGCGTGTGCAATGCACATGGTGGTGCACTGCAGACGCGCAGCCCTTGCACTGCCCCTGCGCTGCTCCCTCTTGTGCACCGCACCTGCACACCTGGCACGCGAGCCCGTGCGGGCTGTGCGTGAGCAGTGCGCATGCAGCGTCATGCTTCCTGGATCAGGCCCTCCTTCTGATGGTGAGTAAGTAAATGTACAGGGGTCCCCTACCACTGCCCTATCACCAGTGGCCAGCCACCACAGCACGGTGCTCGGGCTCTACGCGCCGAGCACGGTCGTGTGCGCCTGTAGAGACCTCAACGCCTGCGCCTTGCGACACCTGTGTCCCCGACTGTTACATCCGCCATCTTCATTTACCAAGGCCCCACCGCCACTGCTTCCACCACCGAGCTACCATAGGTGCGCCTGCTGATGGAGCGCACAGACACACACACACACACACACACACACACACACACTCACGTGCAGACACACACACACACACACGCACGCACACACACACACACACACACACACACTGCTAGGTGTGCCTGCTGAGGGAGCGTGCACACACACACACACACACACACACAGGTGTGCCTGCTGAGGGAGCGCACACACACGCACACACACACGCACACACACACGCACACACGCTCGCACACACACCCTGGCAGGTGTGTCTGCTGAGGGAGCGCACGGTGTGTGGGCAGAGCCTCACGGCGCGCCTGCGACATACGCTGCTGCATTGGCTTGCGTTCCGAGAGCTGGGTTTCACGCAGGTTTGTGGGCAGGGATGCGGTTTTAGGGGCTGGGGTTAAGGGTCTAGAAGGGCTGTAGGGGGGTGAAGTACACAGGGTTCGGGAGGGTGAGAGGGTGTAAGAGTGCCTGCGGCACACGCTGCTGCACTGGCTTGCGTTCAGGGAGCTGGGTTTCACGCAGGTCTGTGGGCAGGGATGCAGTTTTAGGGGCTGGGGTTAAGGGTGTAGAAGGGCTTCAGGGGGGTGAAGCACACAGGGCTTGGGAGGGTGTAAGGGTGCCTGCAACATGCTGCTGCACTGGCTCGCATTCAGGGGGGTCGTGCGCAGGGATTGTGGGCTAGGGCTAGGGATTGGACTTGTACTGAGTGCCATTACCCGGTCACACATTTGGGTCCACACTCATCGGCCACACCCCACACTCTCATCGCAGCTGGTGGACTTGCTGCCGAGCGACCTGCACCATGCGTCAAAGGTGTGGCGCATGCGTGGGGTGCACAGTGCACGTGTGAGGTGCAAGTGCGAGTTGCACCATGCGTCAAAGGTGTGGCGCATGTGCACAGTGCATGTGTGCATGCATGGGGTGCATGCGTGGGGTGCATGTGTGGGATGCAGCATGCGTCAAAGGTGTGGCGCATGCGTGGGGTGCACAGTGCGTGTGTGCTTGCGTGGAGTGCATGCGTGGGGTGCATGTGTGGGATGCATGTGCGACCTGCACCATGCGGCAAAGGTGTGGCGCATGTGTGGGGTGCATGTGTGTGGTGCCGGTGCCTGTTGCTCTAAACCCTCATCCTCAACCCTAACCTCTAAACCCACACCATGTGCATGAGGTCGAAGCTGTCGTCACTGAAATCGCGGAGTGCCATACGGCCCGTACACGCGTCTGCACAACCCGAAATCATACTCCTCTCGCATTTGACTGTGCGCATACCGTTGCGACAAGCTCATTTGGGGGTGCGATTGGGGGTAGGCTAACCTGAAACCATGTCGGGGGTGTCACTGACGCTCGGGGCTACCCCCAAACCCGTGTCTGTGGCGGGCATATAACGGCCGTTTTCCCAATCCTGGGGCTCGATTAACGGAGGCGCGTTCTCGTCGCCGAGCCCTGGACCCAGCAATGCGGCGCTGCTGGTGACGAGGATCTCCGTGCCGCTGACGAGCGGGGTAAAATACGACTGGCCCGGCTCCTGCTAGACTGCCCCTCGGTGGAACACTTCAGGAGCGGCTTGCTTGGCGCTGCCATGGCTTGGCGAGTAGCCGCGGCGCTGCCGCGGCCCGTGCTGGGAGACGGCCCTTATCCTCCCCCCATGCAGGACGCCATGCGGCACCGATCTCGACGAGTTGATCGACGAGCGGAGGAGCTGGCGCCCATCAATGCATGCTGGACATTGGTAAAGATGGCTGCCCGTGGAGGCGGGCTACCATCACGGCTTCAGCGGTGGCGACCGCCGAGGCAACACAGAGTAAATCCGCTTCACCAATCGCAGCGTTCGTCACCGCGCTCATCCTCGGGGTCGCTCGTCTGCCGGTGACTGGCGTTGGAAGGTCTTCAGGCAGCCTCCATGACAACTCTGTCGTCCATGCACCCCTGGGGGGTGGGACCTGGCCATGCATGAGGCATGGGGCGCCGGCTGAGCCCCATGCAAACGAGAGCTGGACAGCCATGCACTGCCAGGCGAGGACCGTTCCAGTCAGCGCCAGTCGGCAGGGCCGGCTTGACTGGCCACAAGGCCACTACTGTGACCTTGAGGAAGGTCCTCTCCTATGTGCTCCTTGCCAGACATGTCTCTCAGAGACCGCTGTTTGGGGTAGTCTAGCCGGCGAGAGCGGTAGTCTATCGGCCGGGAGCCGGCGGTACTCTAGTACTTAAGTGTGCTGGAGTATCAGCGGGTGTCTCTAGTAGAAGAGTAGCCTGCTTAGCTGGAAACCCCGTGTTACTGTTACTGTTTTTCCCAATCCCCATATCGCCGCACCCCCAAAATGAGCGTGTCACTACGGTAGTAACAGCAACAGCATCGTGTGCGCCACGTATACCGTAGTCACGCTTAGCTGTTGCGCCTAATTAAGCCCGAAACGCCCCGCAAAGGCCAAAACAATCCTCTACAGGATTGGAACCCAGGTCAGGACCGCCGCGGGGGCAAAATTAACTTGGAAACCTTCCCGCAAAGGAAACAGTTACAGTTGCAGTTACATCGGCTTTCCAGCAAAGACTACCTCTCGTCCTAGTACCACCGCCTAGACCCAAGTCCAGTTCTGGCCCTAACAATTACTTGTGAGGGGCGGTAGCCACCAGCTGGCTGCCTGCCAACGTGTAGTCCCAGAGCAAAAAGGAGAGCTATTGTGCGACGCCTCCAAAATAGGTCCTAACTGCTTCTAGGGGATAGGGGGTCAAGTGGCGCTTGCCAATCTACTTGACCGCCGTGGTGGAGGGGCCGGCGCCTGAGGGGCAGCCGGACCGTACACCACGGCTCTCCACCCGACCCTATCCTGAGCACGCTCAAACGCCGTGTCCGAAAAAGTCTTCCAATCAGAACGAGTGCCACTAGTTTCGCCTAGCTGCTGAATCAGTAGCTTAAGAAAATAGTGTCGGGAGGAGGCTGGAGGCCGGCCTTGCTGCCGAGCCACATCCATTGTGCAGTCAAAAGTCGTACGAGGAAGACGAGAAGCCGGCATGCGCATCACATGGCCTAGCCACTGCATTGATCGCTTTGCCACAAGGCTCTCAATTGGCTCAGTGTCGCACGCCTGCCGAATGTAAGTTAATCTGTGCCGGTCGACCAGGCGCACACCCAGAATGCGACGAAGGCAGTTAGAGTGGGCAACCTCCAATCGAGTCAGTTGTGTTTTAGTAGGGGCCCATGTTTCGCAGCCGTACAGAAAGTGGGGCAGCACGGAAGTGTTGTAAACCCGCATCTTAGACTGCACTTGCATCTTCTTGCTGGCCCAAATCTTATCAAAAGACGCGAACACGCCCAGCGCGCGACCGACACGCACACCGATCTCCTTTTCCACACCACCACTCTGGGTTATCCAACTCCCCAGATACTTAAATGCAGAGACGGTCTTCACTTCACCACCAGTCAGCGCAAACGCGGGCAGATCCGCGTCAAAATCTGCTGGCAAAATCATCACTTCTGTCTTGGCGGCGTTGATTTGCATGCCAAAGCTAGAGGACACTTTGTCAAGGATTTTCAGCATAAGCGCCAACTGAGCTGGGTCATGCGAGAACAAACATAAATCGTCGGCATACATCAGCATTACTATGCGCTCAACCATCGACGACAACACAGAGCCGCCGGCTCGGGTCACGACTGACACGCCAGCCCCCTCTGGCATCATGTCTAGCGCCTTTTTCACTATGTGGTCAATAAAAACAAAGAAAACACACGAATCTAAATGATTCGGCCCCGTAGCTGGCCTTTAGCAGACCCTTGCAAAGGCTCGGCGTGACTACGGTAACACCAGTCACCGGACATGGTTCTCCACACAGGAGGTCGAGGCCGTGCTCACTGAAACCGCAGTTTACCCTCAACCCAACTCTAAACCCTAAAACCTTGAACCTCAACCCCCAAGCTCGCTAATATGTATTCCCCCCACCCTCACCAAACCAAACACACAAACACACACAGGAGGTCGAGGGCGAGCTCACTGAAACCGCAGTAAACCCTCAACCCAACTCTGAACCCTAAAACCCCAGACCTCAACCCCCAAACTCGTATAAGCATGTATTCCCCCCGCCCCCCCATCTCTCACACACATACACACAGGAGGTCGAGGCCGTGCTCACTGAAACCGCAGTTTACCCTCAACCCAACTCTTAACCCTAAAACCTTGAACCTCAACCCCCAAACTCGTATAAGCATGTATTCCCCCCGCCCCCCCCACCTCACACACACACACACAGGAGGTCGAGGCCGTGCTCACTGAAATTGCGGAGTACCGGACGCCCAACATGGCGAGTGCTGGGAAGTACGCGCTGAAGGTGTGGATCGATGTGGGGTGTGGCAGTCATTTTGTTTTGGGGTCCTAGGAGCCATTAGGAGCCATGTGGCTACTGACGATCCCATCAAACAGAGCTCAACCAACCAAGTTGCTTGAGGTCTGACGATCCCGTCAGGTGTATCTCGTCAAGAGCTTGAAAAGTACCTATATTGGATGGTCAACAGTCAACGCCAAGGCAGCGGTCAAGGCGATCAATGGTACGTTGGTCCGCACGTCGGCTTCCAGAAAACATCTAAAAAAACTGAAAACAAAATCACTGGTGTGGGGAGGGTGTAGGGGAGGGTGGGGGAGGGTTTGTGTGGGGGGGGGAGGTATGGGTGTGGGGTGGGGAGGTGTGGGGGGGAGGGTGGGGGAGGGGAGGGAGGGGGGGGGGGTGTGGATCGGGGGGGGAAGGGGGGGGGAGACCTACATGACGATATGTTTGACAGTCAACGGTCAACTGTCAACGGTAAGGGAGCGGTCAAGGCTGCCAACTGGCAGGAGAGAGAGAGAGAGAGAGAGAGAGCGCTTAGGAAAGGTGTCTCAATGCATGTCTGGGTGGGTCGAGAGATTGAAAGACAGAAGGAGAGAGCGTGCATACCTGTCATGCATGCCACATGTCGGTCGAGTCTCAAGTCGATCGGACACCAACGCTTGCGCATCAGACTGGCACAAGCGCGTGCACTGCGCTCGCTCGCACGCATGCTCGACACATGAGAGAGAGAGAGACATTCGTTGCAGTTCCCACCGCACGGGCAACCTGGAATACGGCTCATGTCTGTGCTTACTAAAGCACACACACCGGTAATCGTTTCAGAAGTCGAAAAACACCCATGGATCTTAAGTTCGTTCGCTGCGGCCGCGGGTGACCAGCCATATGCGCTAGAACGAGAGGGTTCGACACATGACACACACACACGCGCCACCAAGTGTGGGTGGCCCTACCGTTTCCCCCCTTCAGTTTTTTTTTTTCATTCGTTTTTTTTGTAAAAGCCGGCCAGTCCGTTGACCGCCTTGACCGCTGCCTTAGCGTTGACCGTTGGCTGTCAAATATAGGCAATTTTAAAGCTCTTGACATGCTCTATCTGATGGGATTGTCAGATTATCAAGCAACTTGGTTGGTTGAGCTCTATCTGATGCGATCGTCAGTAGCCACATGGCTCCCATTGGCTCCCAGGAGCCCCAACACAAAAAAACTGCCCCCCTTCCTTCTTACTGGAAGGTCATCCTTCAGCAAGAACTGCTCTCACAGTCCTGCCAAAGCTTCACCCTCAACCAGTGATTTCCTTTTCAGCTCTACACAGCCATTCGGCTGTATTCCGGCTGTGCTTTGACCTTGCACACAGCTCTACCCATCCAGTGGATTGTAAGTCTGACAAGCCCGCCAGACAGAGCACGTCAATAGCTTTCAAATGAATTACGTTTGAGGACAAACGGTCAACGCGGTCAAAGCAAGATCCGGCTGTGGAAGAATTAATTTCAAATCCTGAAAAGGAAATCACTGCCCTAAACCCTTAACCCTTAACCCTCAATCCTTTAGGGTTAAGAAACCCTAAACCCCCTAAAAATCCTAAATCTTGAACCCTTTGGAACCGCATGTGTACCCACCAGAAGTGGATTGTAACCTCGACATCGTCACACACACGCACCGACACAGCGCCTCCATCAGGAAAGACTGCTCTCACAGTCCTGCCAAAGCTTAACCCTAAACCCTGAACCCTTCACCCTAAACCCTAAACCCCTAAACCCTTTACCCCCTAAACCCTTTACCCCCTAAATCCTTAACCCCCTAAACCCTAAACCCTTGGGAACTGCATGTGTAACCTCCAGGAGTGGATTGTAACCTCGACATCGCCACACACACGCACCGACGCAGCGCGGCATGTGGCGCGAGTTTAAACCGCACTTCCCGCACTACAACCGCCGATTATACAGTCTGTCGGGCGCCAAAGTTGGCGCATCAGACAACACACGTCCACTGCGCCCCCACGTCCAACACCCGACACGTACGCGCACGCACGCACGCACACACACACACACCGATGCAGCGCGGCATGTGGCGCGAGTTCGACCCGCACTTCCTGCACTAGGGGCACCCCTACAACCGACGAATGCATGTCTGCATGCGCCCTCACTGACACAAACACAAACACACACACACACACACACAAACAAACCCACCCACTGATGCAGCGCGGCATGTGGCGCGAGTTCGACCCGCACTTCTTGCACTACAACCGACGAACGCTGTCGAGAGCGTGGGAGCGAGCGGCAGCACTGGGAGGCTACATGGTGTGTGGGGGATTCTTTTCTAGGGGGGGGGGGGGCAGGGGGGGGGCGATCAACAGGGTTAAGAGCACGCTCTCCCACACGCGGGCGTTTCGATGGTGTGTGAGGGATTCGGTTTTTTGGACCCTACAACAGCCCCCTCTTTTGTTGCCCGGCGATACAAGCTACGCGTACAGTGTAATGGCTTTGACACAATGCAATTCAATTTTCGAAAACCGCAGCTTGTTTTGCCGGGTGACACTAAAGGGGGGGGAGGGGGCGATTAACCGGGTAAAGGGTCAAGGGCATGCTCTCCCGCGCGCGGGCGGTTCGATGGGTGGGTGGGGTGGGGTTACAGATGCTGGGGCTTGGGGTTTTCCGCCATGTGAGGGTCCCAACTGCTGGCGCTACTGTTCCAACTGTGCTTACGGCCGCTGTAGCCGGCCTAACTGCTGTCCTTACCGCTCCAACTGCGTCCCAACTACTTTTCGAACTGTCCAAATTGCCGTCCAAACTGCCTCGACTGCCGTTCGAACCGTCACAACTGCCCCCCCCTCCCCTTTGTGTGCCCAGCCCCACTGGCAGCTGTGGCCGCCTGATGGTCCCAGCTGCTAGTCCCCGTACCGCTCCAATGGTCAGTAGTAGAGATGTCGCTCAGGAAAATATTTTTTTTGCGTTTGCCCGCGCCGCCTCACGGCTGAAACCTTGGTTTGCCCCCCGCCGCCTCCTGCACCGCAGTTTCCTCCCGATTTTCCCGGTTTCCCTGCAGCGGGAGCTGCGGGGGCTGCGGGGGCTAATCACACCACCGGTCATTACTATCGTTCAAACCGTCATAACCACTGCCCTGACCGGCCTAACCACTGTTTGGACATTTTTTGTCGTTATAACCGTCCTTACTGCTCCTCCCCCCCCCCTTTCGTGTGCCCAGCCCCACTGGCATATCCCGGCTGCTGTTCCCGTACCGCTCCAATACTCACAACTGCAGTTCAAACCGTCACAACTGCTATTCGGAGCGCCCCAACTGCACCGTGACTGTCATTTAAAGCGCCACAACTGCCCTACCCCTCTTGTGTGCCCAGCCCCACCGGCACATCCCGGCTGCTGCTCCCCGTACCGCTCCAATGGTCGCAACTGCCGTTTGAACCGTCACAACTGCTATTCGGAGCGCCCCAACTGCACCGTAACTGTCATTCAAGCCGCCACAACTGCCCCCCCCCCTCCCCTCGTGTGCCCAGCCCCACTGGCACATCCCGGCTGCTGCTCCCCGTACCGCTCCAATGGTCGCAACTGCCGATTGAACCGTTACAACTGCTATTCGGAGCGCCCCAACTGCACCGTGACTGTCATTCAAACCGCCACAACTGCCCCCCCCCCTCCCCTCGTGTGCCCAGTCCCACTGGCACATCCCGGCTGCTGCTCCCCGTACCGCTCCAATGGTCGCAACTGCCGATTGAACCGTTACAACTGCTATTCGGAGCGCCCCAACTGCACCGTGACTGTCATTCAAACCGCCACAACTGCCCCCCCCCCTCCCCTCGTGTGCCCAGCCCCACTGGCACATCCCGGCTGCTGCTCCCCGTACCGCTCCAATGGTCGCAACTGCCGTTTGAACCGTCACAACTGCTATTCGGAGCGCCCCAACTGCACCGTAACTGTCATTCAAGCCGCCACAACTGCCCCCCCCCTCCCCTCGTGTGCCCAGCCCCACTGGCACATCCCGGCTGCTGCTCCCCGTACCGCTCCAATGGTCGCAACTGCCGATTGAACCGTTACAACTGCTATTCGGAGCGCCCCAACTGCACCGTGACTGTCATTCAAACCGCCACAACTGCCCCCCCCCCTCCCCTCGTGTGCCCAGCCCCACTGGCACATCCCGGCTGCTGCTCCCCGTACCGCTCCAATGGTTGCAACTGCCGTTTGAACCGTCACAACTGCTATTCGGAGCGCTCCATCTGTCATTCGAACTGTCACAACTGCCCCCCCCCCCCTCCCCTCGTGTGCACAGCCCCACTGGCAGCTGCGGCCGCCCTCGCTCCCGCTCCCACACTCACTGCGCGGCATGAAGGACCTGCTCGTGCACCCAGACCTGTACCGCCTCGTGTGGACCGTACTGTCGGCCGCAACAGGGTGCAACACCCGCGCCACTTTCGGCGGCAGCGGCGGCAGCAGCGCCGTCAGTGGCGGCGGCGGCGGCGGGGATGGCGAGGATGGCAGTGGCGGCGGTGGTGGTGGCGGCGGCGGCGGCGGCGGTGGGGGTGGTGGTTTCGTCGATGCCGCGGACGGCGAGGTGGTCCTGTCTGAGGACATGACGCTCTCCGCACTCAACCTGCTCGCGCTGCAGCTGCACCACCTCACAGACACGCTGGCAGCTGGTGACAGTGCTGGCGCTGGCGCTGGTGTTGAAGCAGGCAGTGGCGGTGGCGTCGGGCCAGAGCTGCTCGGCAGTGGAGCACCACACTTGGTGGTGGTGCGGTCCGACGCCATTGGCGCGCTGCGCGGCGGCGGTGCATGCGGGCGCTACGAGTTCCCGCCTGGGCTCGGCTTGCAGGTGCGCCTGCTGCCTTGCATTGGGGTGGACAGGTTAACTTCCTTATAAGTGGCTGGACAGGTTAACTTCCTTGTAGTGGGGTGGACAGGTTAACTTCCTTGTAGTGGGGTGGACAGGTTGACTTCCTTATAGTAGGAGTGAGGGTGAAGGGGCTGAGGGTTGAGGGCTTGCTTGTCCCCGGACCGCACACTTCGCTGTGTGCCCGGCGATAGTAGCAAAAAGCGAAAACGGCGTGTGATTGTGGGGTGCATGGGCTCCCGTCTGGAACTGACCATCCCCGTCTCCCTGTCGTCTGTTCACCCCCCACCCCCCTCTTCCGCCCCTCATGCGAGCGCCAGTGGTGTTCTTAGGGACTGCCCATCCCTGACGTCTTTGGACCTCCCCCCCCGCACACACACACCCTTCCACCCCTCAACGTGCGCCGGTGGTGTTGTAAGGGACTGCCCATCCCTGGCGTCTTTGGACCCCCCCCCCCCTCCGCCCCTTTCTCGCGTGCACAGGCGCTGCTCTCCCGCCTTGCCGGCGTCCCACTCCCACCGACGCCGCCGCCGCCATCGACAGCAACAGCAACAGGAGCTGATGCAGCCTGCGCGACCCCCGCCAGGGCGCCCGCCAGCGGCGGCGGCAGCGGCGGCGCTGCGCGCACGTTCAGCCCGGATGTGGAGGACTGCGCTCGGCACCTGCTGTCTCTGAGCACCGCGGTGCTGTTGCTCGCGGGCGCGGGCGTGGTAACGGCGGGCGGCGCGCACTCTGCCGCTGCCACTACTGCTGCGGAGGCGGGCGGCGACGCGCACGCTGTCGCTGCCGCTGCTGCCGCTGCGCCTGCTGCGGGTGCATCCGCAGCGGACGTGGTGGCATCTGTAGGTGGTGCTGCCGGTGGTGGCGCGGTGGGCGCGCAAGAACGCGCGCTGGGCAGCGGTGGTGGCGGCGGCGTGGCCAGCGCGGGCACCCCCAGCAGCGGCGGCGACGGCGGTGGTGGCGGAATTGGGCAGCTGGGAGTGCAGCCAGCTGCTGCTGCTGCTGCTGCTGCTGCTGGCGCTGTCGCAGCACACGCACCGAGCGGGGGGGAGGAAGATGCGGAGCGGCGCAAGGCGCGCGCCAACGTAAGTCGGCTCGTACACATGGGCTGTGTCTTCGAAAATGGTGACCCAAAGTGGCGCTGCCTCCTTACTCCCCCCAAACACAAACACACACACACACACCACAGACACATTCAACCGCAAGCTCCCACATACACAGGCACGCCAGGCGGTCTCATGCAACAGATGCTGGCGCAGCAGCGCGCCTTTCTCGATTCAATGGCAGCCCTTCACCAACCCTCGATGGCGACACCTCAGCCCTTACCCCCCTCCCCCTGAAAATCGAACATCCCACATGTATACACAGGCGCGATAGGCGGATCCCATGCGCCAGATGATGGCGTTGCAGCGCGCCTTCCTGCACTCGATGGCAGCACCCCAAACCTGAACCTCCCCCCCCCCCCTGAAACCAGAACGTCCCACACCTACACAGGCGTGCCAGGCGGGCCCCATGCGCCAGATGATGGCAGCATTAAACCTTACCCCCCCCCCCTTCGCCCACCTTCAACCGCAAGCTCACATAACACAGGCGCGCCAGGCGGGCCTCATGCGCCAGATGCTGGCGCAGCAGCGCGCCTTCCTCGATTCAATGGCAACACTTCGCCAACCCTCGATGGCAACACCTCAGCCCTTACCCCCCTCCCCCTGAAAATCAAACCTCCCACATGTTTACACAGGCATTACAGGCGGGTCTGGTGCGCCAGATGATGGCAGCAGCGCGCCTTCCTCGATTCAATGGCGACACTTCACCAACCCTCGATGGCAACACCTCGGCCCTTTACACCCCTCCCCCTGAAAATCGAACCTCCCACATGTATACACAGGCGCGACAGGCGGGCCTCATGCGACAGATGATGGCGCAGCAGCGCGCCTTCCTCGACTCGATGGCTTCCAGCGAGAGTGACAGAGACGGCAGCGACGCGGGCGATGCGCTCCCGGCGGGCACAGGCGAACGTGGCGGCGATGGCGCTGGCGGTGGCGGCGCAGCGGCGGCAACAGGGGCGGTTGGCACAGCGACTGCAGGACCGGGACCGGGCGCATCCGCCGCTGCCGGCGATGCCGCCGCACGCGGCGACGACCCCTCGCGCGGTCGCGCCGGGGACGGAGGAGGCGGCAGGGGCGGAAGGGCACAGGAGCAGGCGGCCGCTGCGGCCGCCGCTGCAAGCACCAGCGAGCCCGCCTCCCGCGCATCCCCGGCCCCGGGCGCCCCCTCCTCCTTACCACCCGCCCCAGCGCCCGCTCGCCCCGCCCGCCCGCGCGCGCGCCCAGCCCCCCCGCCCTCCACTTCCCCACCTCGCCGCACCACCTTCCCAGCCGCCCTCGGCGTCTACGCCCTCGCCCCGTCAGACGGCGGCGCGCGCGCCCCCGGCGGCAGCCCCGGCGCGGCAGGAGGCGGAGGCGGGGACTGCTGTGTGGTGTGCCGCGAGCCAGATGGTGGGGAGCCCGGGTGTGCGCTGGGGTGGGTTGCGCACGCGGCGCCGTGTGGTGTGCTGGGCGCGTGCGGCGCGGGGTGGAAGCCCGGGAGGGCGCGCGGGTTTAGCGGTGGCGGCGGAGAAGGAGGAAGAGGAGGGGGTGGGACCGGCAGCGGCGGCAGCGGCGGCAGCGGCGGCAGTGGCGGCAGCGGCGGCAGCAGCGGCGGCGGAGGAGGCCGAGGCGGGGGGGCTGCAAGCGGCGGCAGCGACGGCAATGGCGGCGGCGGCGGGGTCGCTTTGAGTGTCGCGCCCGCGGGACCTTCAGCGCTGCCGACGCCACCGCCGCCGACGCCGCCTGCCGGACCCGCGCCGGCCCACGGCGCCACCCTTCCGGCGCTGCTGTCATCAGTGTTTGTTCGTGCAGTGGCGGCCCCCGCAGCGGTACCACCTGGGTCTGTGCCTGCGCCCGCCACGACCCCCAGCGGGGGCGGCAGCCAGCAGCAGCAGCAGCAGAAAGAGCAGCAGCAGCAGCTCGAGCAGCAGGAGTGGGAGCAGCAGCAGCGGGAGCAGCAGCAGCGGGAGCAGCAGCAGCAGCAGCAGCAGGAGCGCGCTGACCACGCGTCAGCCACGCAGGTGGGTCCCCCAAGGTCTTGCAGGGTTTTTTACACGCACGCGACACGAGGACCCCCGGGGCATGAGTCGAGGCCAAGACTGGAAGTATAGGGGGCAGGGGGGGGGGGCTCTACTAGGCATGAGCAGCAGCAGCAGAAAGCGCGGCCACGTGTCGGCCACGCATGTGGGGCTTCCAAGGGTACATCGCGGAGTTCACACTCGTGTGTGACGCATGTAGCTGCATAAAAGCTCCTACTAGGTTACACCTTGTTATCGCCAATCGACCATCGCCCATCTAGGCTGTTGTAGTGTTGTAGTGTGGCCATTTCAAGGGCAGTGATGCAAGTGCTGTGCTCATCGTGTGCAGTGGTCGCCAGAGGCACACACTCACACACGCGCATACACATGTAAGGCATGATGCTCTGAGTACGGAGGAGTGGCCAGGAGGAGTGGCCAAATTGTCAGGGCCAGAACTGGGCTTGGGTTTAGGCGGTGGTTAGGACAAGAAGGAAGTCTCCGCTGGAAAGCCGATGTTACTGTTTCTGTACTGTTACTTTTTCTAGTACTGTATCTGTTCCTGAATGGCCAGACTGGAGTAGACAGCTGGCCTGCAGGCCCTTAAGGCTGGCCAGGCTCGAGGAAACTGCCCGTTTGCCTGACATCACCGCGCCCGTCACAACGAGACTGCGCATGGCGGTGCACTGGCGACGGGTGGGCACGGTGGGCTAGCGCGGTTGCCACCTGACGTCAGCATCAGGGTGCGCAAGCACGAGTCTCGTTCGCCCCACACCTACAGAATCCACACAGATTGCCCACACCTCCCCACACTTGCCCACACATCCCCACACCTGCAGAGTCCACACAGATTGCCACACCTCCCCACACTTGCCCACACATCCCCACACCTGCAGGTAGCAGTCGGCGCCCGCGCTGAGCTTGTCCACTGCGCGCGTGCGTGCGTGTGTGTGTGTGTGTGCGCGCAGGCCGAAAAGTGCGGGTGCCACCTAGTGTGGGTGCCACCTGTGCATGCAGGGTGATCCAGAGGCGTCCAGAGGCGTCCAACAGACTGAACAATCGAGCAGCATGCACGCACACACACATATCATGCCCCCCCCCACCCCTCACCACCCCTTCATGCCGCAGGCCGAATGGCGCGACGCCCAGCTCTCTGCGTTGTGCGTGCACGGTGTGGCGTCGTGCAGTGAGGTCGACCACGCGCCAGGTGCGGCATGCGTATACGCGTGCACACACACACACGCGTGCACACATACACACGCACAATGTGCACAGTTTAGCGCGCGCACACACACGCACACGCACATGTGCGCGCGAGTCATGGCGTCGTGCAGCGAGGTCGATCACGCGCCAGGTGCGGCATGAAACCTGAGATGTGGGGTTTGGGCTTCAAGGTTCGGGGTTTGGGGGTTTAGGGTGCACACGCGCGCCTACCCCGGCGGCCTTCCCACGGTCGGCATGCATGCCGCGGGAGATACAGAGAAGAAGAAGAGAAAGAGACAGAGAGAGAGAGAGAGAGAGATGGTGAGTGAGAGAGAAAGAGAGACAGAGAAAGATAGGAAGAGAGAGAGAGTAAGAGAGTACGAAAGAAAGGGAGAAAGAGAGAAAGAAAGAGAGGGGTCGTCACAGAGGGTGCGCACAGAGGGGGTGGGGGCGCCGCACGCCACTATACCCGGGAATCCCTAGCTAGATTTGCAGGCTCTGCATTCACACGCTCACTGGTCGGTTTTAGCGTGTGAATGCAAAACTACCCCCTTGCGGAACCCCCCCCCCCTCCCCCCAGGGATGCACCTGCTGTGCTGCGGACACAAGATGCACGCGGGATGCTTCGCGCGCCACCGCGCCGCCGCCGCTGAGGCCGCGCGCTCGGGGCTGGCGCAGTACGTTACGGGCTACCGTGTCAGCATTCAGGCGGGGGAGGTGGGTCCGCGCCCTGTAACATTCGTTGAATGCATCATGACACAACGGGAGCGTCTCAACCATGAGTAGAAACCACAAGGCCCAAAGCTACAGCCAGCGAGGCGCACCCAACTGCCATTCGACTTCCATCCAGGTGCTGCGGCGCCACCGTGTGCCGCCGCCTCGCCAACTGCCGCCCAACTGCCACCCAACTGCCGCCCAACTGCCGCCCATCTAAAGCTACCACCCAACTGCCGCCCACCTACCGCCCAACTGCCACCCAACTGCCACCCATCTGCCTCCCAGCTGCCACCCAAATGCCACCCAAATGCCACGCAACTGCTTCCCAACGGCCACCTAACTGCCACCCAACTGCCACCCAACTACCACCCAAATTCCACCCAAATTCCACCCAGGTGCTGTGCCCCGTGTGCCGCCGCCTCGCCAACTGCCTGCTGCCAGCGGCTGCATTCACGTGGACGCCCAAGTGGGCGCCACTCGCAGCCGAGTCTGGCGCAGAGGCAGCAGTAATAGCAGCAGCAGCAGCAGCGCAGCAGGCACCTGCGGGCGAGCAGCAAGCGGGTGCAGGTGGTCAGGCGGGGCCGGGCGCATGGGGCGCAGCAGCAGCAGCAGCAGCAGCCGCGCAGCAGGCACCTGTGGGCGAGCAGCCAGCGGGTGCGGGTGGTCAGGCGGGGCCGGGTGCATGGGGCGCAGCAGCAGCAGCAGCAGCAGCAGCGCAATCGTCGGGCGCAGCAGCTGACACGCAGCCTGCTGCTGCTGCTGCTTCTGCCGCTGCTCCTGCTGCGGGTGTGCAGCAGGCACTCGCGGCCGCGGGGCCGCAGGGCTTGGGCGGGGGCAGCAGTGGCAGTGTTGCGCATCAGGCGCCGCGTGCGCCACCCGGGGCCGCGGGGCTGGGCGCTGGCTCTTGCGCTGGCACTGGAGCTGGAGCTGGAGCTGGAGCTGGAGCTGGAGCTGGTGCCGTTGAGCCCCACGCCACCGCCGCCACGTGGTCGAGCCACCTAGCAGCGGTGCCCCCCCTGATGGCTGCGCTCCGGCAGGCCGCCGCGCAGACTGGGAGCGGGGGTGGTGGGCGTGGGGATTCGGAAGCGCCAGGGACCAGGCGTGCACTGAGCGGTGTGGACGACGCGGGTGTGGACGATGCGGGTGTGGCGGGTGTGGGCGCGGGTGTGGGGGCGTCGTCGGGGTCGTCGGCGGGGGACGGGGATGCTGATGTGGCGATGCTCGAAGGCGATGGTTACGGCGGTGGCGGCAGCGATGACGGCGGTGGTGACGATGGCGACAGCGACCGCAGCGGCGGCAGCGGTGGTGACAAGAGCGGTGGCGACAGCGATGGTGGCGGCGGCAGCGGCAGCAGCGGCGGCAGCAGCGGCAGCGGTGCACGCGGCGGTGCTGTGGGCGCGGCTGCGCGTGCGGCGGGCGCAGCAGCCATGCAGACAGCCATGCAGGCCGGGGACGCGCGCGCCGCAGCGCGTATTGCTGCTTCTGCAGGTACAGCTGCGTTGGCACGGGCCGCGGAAGAGGAGGCGCGTGTGCTTCCGACGTTTGCCGCGCCTCGGCAGGTGGGGTGCGACAAGCGCATGCGACTGCTATGACCCGTCACTGACTCGCTCGCTCACTCACTCCCCCTCTGCCTCCCTCCCTCAGTCACGCTCTCCCTAACGCTGTCCCTCCCTCCCTACCTCTCCCTCAGTCATTCACTCCCTCAGTCACTCACTCACCCACTCGCTCGCTTCCTCCCTCCCTCCCTCTGTACCTCCTTCCCATCCTCCCTATCTACCTACCTCCGTCCCTCCCTCAGTCACTCTCTCCCTCCCTCTCTCACACACCCACTCCCTGCCTCCCTCCCTCTGTCAGTCCCTCCCTCCCTTCCTCCCTCCCTCCCTCCTTCGCTCTCTCCCTCACTCGCTTCCTCACTCATTCACTCCTTACACTCTAGCACACACACTCGTGACACACACGCACGCTCACATGGTGATGGATATTACAGTATTTGTGACACCAGCAATGATGTATAAGACCGCGCTCACATACACTCACTCGGGGAGAAAACTCACACCCTGTTCACAAGTGGCCGACCTCTGCAGCGGTCGCGCACACGCGCATGCTCAGGCGCTCAAAATCTCCAGCTCTGTTCACACACAGCGAGAGCTAGAGAGAGACATTCGCTCCACACACACACCACACACACACACACACCACGCACACGCACACACACACACACACAGGTGGCCGACATCTGCACCGTGCTCGCATCCGAGGCGCTCGCGCACACGCGCATGCTGGAGCGAGCGGTCGAGGCGCGTGCGCTCATGAGCAGCGCACGAGAGCCGCCGCGGGTTGCGAGCGGCGCGGGCGGCAGCGGCGGCGTTGCGGGCATGCGTGTGGCGGACGGCGCGGGCGCGATGGGCACATTGCCACAGGCGCAGGCACAGGCACAGGCACAGGCACAGGCGCAGGCGCAGGCGCAGGCGATGCAAGGGCGTGACCCTGTGGGGGAAGCTTGCGGCGGCGGCGGCGGCGGCTCGGGCGCGGCGGTAGGTGGGGGCGACCGGATGCGCGCAACCGTCACCACCGACCCCAGCGGCAGCGGGGCTGGTAGCTCCTCCGCCCCCGCACCGCCGCAGCCACGTACAGCCCCTGGAGGAGACGGTTCCATGAGGGGCGCGCAACCCGGAGAAGCGACGGCGACGGTGTTGGGTGCCGAGAGGGTGGCAGAGAGAGAGGCGCCGCCGCCGTGCTGCGGCGTCGCGCCCAGCGTGCTGCTCGAAGGCCCTGCTGACGTGCGCGCGCGGCTGCTACGGCACCCAACGGCCGTGGTCGGTGCGGGCGTGGGCGCGGCGAGTGGCACCGGCGGCGCGGTTCCGCACCTCCTATGGGCCGCGCTCGCGCACAACCTCGCGCACTTTGAAGCGGTGCGCCGGCCGCATGGAGCAGGCGACAACGGGGGGCATGCGCAGCAGGCGCAGCAGGCGCAGCAGGCGCAGCCGGGCGGGAGGTCAGGCGGCGCTGGCCCGTCTTCGATGCAGCTGCCACCACCTAGCGGCGCACGCGCCCACCTGCCAGCAGGCACGAGTACGAGCGCAAGCACGAGCGCTGGCGGCGGCGCTGGCGGCCAACCCGCCTTGACCCCTGCACCGCCCCCGTCCTCTGCGAGCGTGACCGGCTTGCCGGCCGTTGAGACCGCCCACTGGCGCGCGCTGCAGGGCCTCACAGACCTGTGCTGCGCGGTCGGGGTGGGGACTGCAACTGGCGCCCCTCCTGGCGGCGGTGGCGGCGGCGGTCGCGACGCTTTGACGCCGGCGGCAGCAGCCGCGGCGGACCTGCACGCCGCGCTGTCGTGGCTGGGGTGCGCCGACCTCGCGGCCGCCGCTGCGGCAGCAGCTGCGCCCACCGTCGCCGCCGCTGCTGCGCGCGGCGACGCGGGTCTGCGCGCCGACGGCGGGGGTAGTGGCCGTGACCACAGCGGATGTGGAGGGAAAGGCGGAGAAAGGCCGCGTATGGTCACGTCGGTGGTCGCCGCGCCCAGCGACGCGCACTGTGCGTCGCTCGGGGCGCGCTGCGTGCCGCTCGACATGACGCGCGGGCTGCTGCCTCAGTACAGTCAGGCGCATGTGCAGCGCTGCGTGGACCGGTACTTTGGCCGCGCGGGCGGCGGCGTGGCGCGCACGGGGGCGGCCACGTCCGCGTCCACGTCCACGGGCCTCCAGGCGCTGCGTGCGGGCGGCGGGACAGGCTGGGGCGGATTCGTGCGAGGTGGCCGTGTCGCGCCCTTGCCCTCGCAGCAGGCAGGTTCTGGCTCCGAGCCCGAGGGCCTCTTCAGCGGCGTGTTCACCGCAGGCGACGTGACGTCGTGGGGCGCGCTCGTGGCTGACCCGCTGCTGCTGATGCTGCAGCTGCTTGCGCTGGGGCTGTCTGCGCTCGGGGGTGGTGGCGACGACGACTGCGCGGCGACGACGCATGGGGAAGGGCGAAGTGGCGGTGCGACGCTCGGCGGCAACGCAGTGGCAGGTCTTTCGCGGCCACCGCGAGCCAGCGGAGCAGGCGAGTCAGCGGCAGCAGCAGAGGCGGAGGCCTCGGCGGCAGCAGCAGCAGAGGCGGGGGCCTCGGCGGCAGCGGAAGCAGCGGCAGAAGCGGCGGCAGCGGCAGCGGGCACGCCCGCTAGCGCGCCCGACCTCCTCTCCCGCCTTCTCACTGCCATCTTCCCAGCGCTCGCGTGCCAGGCTGCCGCGGCGGCGCTGTGCCTGCCGCCCCCCACCGCCTCTCCCACTCCCACCCGCGACATGCCAGCTCCACGACCAAGCGGCGACGACAGCGCTGGCCTCAGTGTCGGCGGCAGCAGCAGCGGCGGAGGAGGAGGAGCGTGGTCTGCACCGCGCCTGTCGCACGTCATCTCCGCCGCGTGTGGCATTCCCTCGGCATCACCCTCGCTGCTGCGCGCCGTCGCCGAGCAGCTGCTCCCCACGCTCGTGCGCGCGTACGCGCTCTCATGCCTGCTGCGCCGGGAGCAGCCATCAGAGCACCTGATGCGCGCGTACCAGTCGCTGGTCCCCGGCGGGTGCCACTGCCGCGGGTGCTGTGCGGCGGCGGCGCGCGCAGAGGGTGAGGGTGCTGCTGCTGCTTCCGAGGCATGTGCGGGTGAGGGTGCGGCTGCTGCCTCCGCGGTGGGTGCTGCTTCAGCCGCGGCGCAGCTGGCGGTTGCCTCTGGAGCCGCGGCGCAGCTGGCGGGTCGGTCCAGCTCGGCCGCAGAGGCGCAGCCGATGGATGTCGACGGCGGCAGCGGGGACGGCTGCAGCAGTGGCAGCGGCGGCGGCGGTCACACACACACGCACCGCAAGCGGCACCACCCCTCGCCGACCGAGCCCAAGGCCAGGGGTGCCGCACTGGGTGGGGGCGGGGGCGGCGGGGCAGCGTGCCGCATCGGCGCTGAGCAGCTGGCCTCGCTGCTGCTGGGGGCCATGGGCCTAGGTGGCGGTGGCGGCGTGGGCGCGGCGCTGGCAGCTGCCGCCCTGATTCCGCACGCGCGGCTGTCTGTGCTCGTGTCACGTTGGTGCAGTCTGCAGCTGTGGGCGGCCGGGGCGGCAGGTGGCGAGAAAGTGGCGGCAGCTGGCGCGGAGCTGGGGCACGGCTCGCAGATGGTGGCACATGGGGCGTCGCAGCTGGCGCATGGGTCGCGGCAGGCGCAGGGATCGCAGCAGGTGCACAAGTCGCGGCAGGCGCAGGGATCGCAGCTGGCACAAGGATCGCAGCTGGCGCATGGGTCGCAGCAGCCACAGGAGCTGCTGCTGGGCAGCCATGCAGGCTCCCTGCCTGGGCGCGCGTGGCTCCTCCGCCCGCCGTGCCTTGCCCCGCTCCCGTCGCTCTTCCAGGACCTGTTCCTGCGGCACGCTGACAAGGTTGGGGGCCCAGACCAAATACGCACGCATGCACGCACAACCTCTTTCTCAACATGACACGCGCACACACACACACATGCCCACCCGTGTCCCCGCAGCTCTGCCCGGAGTGCGGCCGTCGCCCCGAACAGGCAGCCCTCTGCCTCGTCACCTCGGCTCTGCAGTGCAACTGGATGGCGGGGTGCGTTGAGGGGCGCGCAGGCGGCGTGCTGCACGCGGCCGAGCGGACGTCAGGGTGGTGCCTGTTCCTGGCGCTGCGATCGACAAAGGTGTGGGGAGCGCGTAAGGGGCCGGAGGGCGGGGTACTTTCCCGCAGAAAAGAAGGTTTGCCTGCTTTCCTAGGTCGTGGCCACTGCGTCGCTGTCTGGTAGTAGCCTTACTTGGACATCCACACACACACACATGGGAGTTTTCTATTGAATCACAGATGGATAGAAAACGCAGGTTTCTGTTGTTGCTGAGATTTATAAGTGTCAAGGAGAAGTACAGAACTAAGAGCGGTGCTTGGCACCTAAGCTTTCATTCCGTCAGCTTGGGTCGCTAGCACCGCTCCAATTCTCAATCCTTTTGTGGCTCAAAGGTTTTCTCTCTAAGCTGTACCACCCACCCACCCTTCTCAGTTGTAGTATTTATGATTGCTAGCTAGAACAGGGTCCGGCCGCTTGACATTGGTTGTGGGCAGTGGTATCACAAGCCGGTTTTGGCATGGTCACTGTGCGGCCGGTGGAGGCCAGACTCTGCCCGAGCCGTGACCTCCGTGGTCACGCGTGACTGTAAGGACAAACTGAACACCATGAAGACAGCTGAGACAGCAACACACACACGCACACACACACACAGGTCGTGGCCATGCGGCCGCGGCCGCCGCGTCGTTGTCTGTGAGTCGCCTTACTTGGACATCCACACACACACACACACACACACACACAGGTCTTGGCGATGCGCGGCCGCCGCGTGGCCGTCTGCCAATCGCCTTACTTGGACGTCCACACACACACGCACACAGGTCGGGGCCTTGAGCGGCCGTCGCGTGGCCGTCTGCCAGTCGCCTTACTTGGAGATCCACACACACACACACAGGTGGCGATGCGCGGCCACCGCGGGGCTGTCTGCCAGTCGCCTTACTTGGAAATCCATACACATACACACGCACACACAGGTGGCGATGCGCAGCCACCGCGTGGCCGTCTGCCAGTCGCCTTACTTGGACATCCACACACACACACACATTCACACACACACACTCACGCACACAGGTCGTGGCCATGCGCGGCCGCCGCGTGGCCCTCTGCCAGTCGCCTTACTTATGACATCCACACGCACACACACACACACACGCACACGCACACACGCACACGCACACAGGTCGTGGCCATGCGCGGCCGCCGCGTGGCCCTCTGCCAGTCACCTTACTTGGACGTTCATGGGGAGGAGGACCCAGACATGCGGAGGGGGCGGCCGCTGCACCTCGACGGCGCGTGCTACCGCCAGCTCTCGGCACTGTGGGCGTGCGCTGCGCTCGACTTCGACTCGCACGGTGCGTGTGGTCGATTTCACAGTCTGTCGGACGCCAGTGTTGGCGTTTCCGACCGTGTGTGTTGTGGGGTTGTGTGGGGCGGGAAGGGGGCAGGAAGGGGGTCTGCTTGCTGCGCTTGGATGGTGCGTGCTACCGCCAGCTGTCGAGCTTGTGGGCGTCCGCAGCGCTCGACTTCGACTCACACGGTGAGGTAGTCTATGTGGTTGTGGATGCGTGTTGGTGGTGTGTCTGCGGGGGGGGGGGCTGCTTGCTGCACCTGGACGGCGCTTGCTACAGCCGGCATGTCGAGCCTGTGGGCGAGCGCAGCGCTCGACTTCGACTCTCACGTTGAGGCGGCGTGTGCTTGGTTCTGTGGCGCTCAGTCAAAAGAAGCAACAACATGCTTAAACGTGTCGAAAGTCAGCTCCAGAGTGTGCGTGTGTTTGTGGAGGGGGGGGGGGCGGGAGGGGGCTGCTCGCTGCAGCACTCTCTGCGTGCTGTGGATCACAGCATGCTCCATCTGCCCCTGCAATAACCGCCGCCACCTGACCCCTTCAACAATCTCCCCACCATGCGCGCAGTGCTGCACTCCTCGCGATCCGACCTCGATGGCCTTCAGTACGTGTAGGGAGCTTCCTAGTGCTGCAGCAGCAGGCACAGGATGAGAGGATTGACAGTTCACAGCACGCGCTCTCGGGGTTTGGGACTAGGGGAGCTGCCTGGCGTGAGGGTAGGACTAGAGCAGGCGCAGGAGCGCATGCGAATTGTAAGGCCCCTGCGTCGCGGCCCTTTCAGTGGCGCGTCTATGTGCCGGTTGCTGCAATGTACCCCCCCACACACACACACTTGCACACACCTCCCACAGACAGGGGGGGGGGGACAACTTAAGCTTTCTCCAGCTTGTCTGGCCCAGCAGAGCCCTTGTCACATCTGAAGATCTGGACGGGTAGAGTCTGCCTGTATTACCGGCCAGCTACGGTGGGTACTTGCACCCCACCCCACGGCAGGCCCCACCCCACAGCGGGCGCGCGGAGCAGCGAGCCCGCCGCGGCTACAGCTAGCTGTCCAAACGCACTGCAACGCCACGCACGCACCAGGCATCTGCGAGCATTCGCGCCCCCGGTCACGCCAGTGCCACAACACAACACAACAGCCATACGCGGGTGATGGTTGTGCAGTTGCAGGTACACCACACTTCCGCCGACCTATTTAGTAGTAGCCCAGACTCTCGCCCGAGCCCCCCCCTCTCTCCTCTCTCCCCGCCCCGTGACTGACGACCTTCATTGACACGGGCTGTGGCCTGGGCCGCGGAGTCGCGCCAACTCTGCGCCCGTAGGACACTGCTGTGTCATTCATGGCCAGTCACGTCTCTCTCCTCACAAGCCTCACCCACAAAAAACCTCTTGCTTACGCCCTAGCTGGCTCTAGCCCAGAGTGTCCCTGACTAGCACTATCCACACTTATGCCGTCTGCAGCACCGGCCCCAGCGCCTCGTCAATCATCTTGCGGTAGTCGGACTTGGACTTGACGCCGGCCACGTTCTTGATGCGAGCCTTGTCCTGCACAGGGTGCAGGGTGTGGGGTGGGGGTTAGGTGTCCTGCGAGCCTGATGCCTACGGCGTTTTTTCTGTGTTTGGGTTCCCTAACACCAACAGTCAGCCATCTCGAAAAGGTGCTCTGGCCACACGCGACGAGCACGGTCTTACACGCCTTTAGAGGTGACTGTAGCATCCATCAGCATCATCATTATGGGTGCTTGACGCGAGGCGGGTGGTGGGGTGATGCGCCGCGACCGGCATGCCCCCTCCCCCCTCGCTCACACTTACACCCACACAAAGCACAAAACGGCATCAGTTGCGACACCTCGCTGGGCACCTCTCATCCTGGACCCCCCCACTATGTCAAGAGCGTGGGCGCGCCCTCAGGTCCCCTACCGCAGCGGCAGCAAACCCATAACCACACCGCGTTAGGTGCGTCACACACGGGCTGTGTAAGACAGCATCACCACCCTGCACCTTGAAGAGCTGCATCGTGGGCGTGCCGGCGACGCCCCCTGCCTCTGGCTCCCAGGTTTGTCTGTCCTCCCTCCCTCCCTCCCTCGCTGCCTCCCTCCCTCCCTCACCACCAACACGGCTTCCCCCCGCAGTTAGCAGTACCGCACCCTCAGAGCGCAGGATTCAGTCGCTAGCCCCTACTTCCCCCGCACCTTGAAAAGCTGCATCGTGGGCGTGCCGGCCACGCCCGCGGCCTCTGAGATCCAGGGCTGTCCCCGATGCTTCACTTACCTGAACCCCTTCCCTCCCTCCTACCCAGCCACACCCACCAATACGCCATCAAAGGCGTCGGAGCGACTGTACAATTGACCACATGCCCGCCAACACACCACGCACCTTAAAGAGCTGCATCGTGGGCGTGCCGGCCACGCCCAAACTCCCTCCCTCCCAACACGGCTTCCTCACCGTAAGCAGTACCGCACCCTCTGAACGCAGGACTGAGTCGCTACTTCCCCCGCACCTTGAAGAGCTGCATCGTGGGCGTGCCGGCGACGCCCGCTACCTCTTGACTCCCAGGCTTGTCCTTCTTCCCTCCCTCCCTCCCTCCCTCCCTCAATGCCTCCCTCCCCACCAACACGGCTTCCCCGCAGTAAGCAGTACCGCACCCTCAGAGAGCGCAGGATTCAGCCGCTACTCCCCCCCGCACCTTGAAGAGCTGCATCGTGGGCGTGCCGGCCACACCCGCGGCCTCTGCGATCTCGGGGTCGTCCTCAATGTTGATCTCCACATAGTGCACACGTCCAGAGTACTCGTCAATGACCTTGTTGAGGATGGGCTTGAGGGACCTGGGGTGTGTTTGTGTGTGGGGGGGGGGGGCGGGGTAAGGGAGTCATATCACAGGTTTGGGCACTGGGTTCGTCGTATGCCGTGCGCACGCGACCGAGGTACTCGTCAATGACCTTGGTCAGGATGGGATTTAGGAACCTGGTGTGTGTGTGGGGGGGAGGGGGAGGGTTGGGACTGATGCAAGGATCTCGCTTGACATATCACAGGTTTGGGCACTGGGTGATTGTGTACGCAACCGAAGTGCTCGTCAATGACCTGGTTGAGGATGGGCTCGAAAGACCTGGGGGGTCGTGAGGGTTGTGAGGGTTGGGTCAGGGTTGAGGGCTTGCTGGAGTTCACACTTCCGCCAACTGGGCGGCTTTCACACTCGCCGACTGAGCGGCGTCCAACGATAGGGCGAGTGCATCGTAGAGATTGCACAGCCGCCCATGCGCATGCGCACGCGCACGCACAACACTCAAGGTTGAGGGTGGCCGCAGCTGGACGACATGAAGAGCCCCACGATGGGGCGGGGTTGCTCGCGTGGTGGCAGAGCTGACGTGGCCGCCCCACGCACCCCTCCCAACGCGCATGCATACAACTCAGGGCTCAGGGTTCAGGGTTCCGGGTTTTAGACTCACTTGCATGGCCCGCAGCCGGACGACGTGTAAAACACCACAGTGGGGCGGTTGCTCGCATGGTGGCACAGCTTCCGTGGCCCACCCGATGCGCATGCACACGCACATGCTTAACATGTTGGGCTCGGGGTCGGGGTTTTCAGACTCACTTGCATGGCCCACAGCCGGACGACGTGTAGAGCACCACGATGGAGCGGGGTTGCTCGCGTGGTGGCAGAGCTTCCGTGGCCGCCCCACGCACCCCTCCAAATGAGCGTGCACAACACTCGGAGCTCAGGGTTCAGGGTTCAGGGTTACGGGCTTTGGGCTCACTTGCATGGCCCGCAGCCGGACGAACTGTGGAGCACCACAGTGGGGCGGTTGCTCGCGTGGTGGCGCAGCTTCCGTGGCCCACCCCACGCGCATGCACAACACACCATGCGCATGCGCACGCACATGTTTAACACTTTGGGCTCAGGGTCGGGGGTTTTGTACTCACTTGCATGGCCCGCAGCCGGACGACGTGTAGAGCACCACGATGGGGCGGTCGCTCGCGTGGTACAGCTTCCGCAGCGCAAACTGGCCGCGGTGCTTGTCGGCGCCGACGTCAAACTCAACTTTGCTGCTGCTGCTGCTGCTGCTGCTGGGGGTCGGTGCCGGGGACGCCTCTGGGGTGGCGTCTTCGTTGGACGGCGATGGGGCCGCCTGGGTATGTGGGGAAGGGAGGAGGGGGGAGGGGATCAGTGTGCCAGTGCGACAGCCAGTGGTGAAGTGTCGCCGCTACGTTGCTGCTGCTGGTGCTGGGGGGTGGTGACGGTGCCGGGGATGCCTCGGGGGCGGCGGCTTTGTGGGACGGCGAGGGGGCCGTGTGAGCGTGCGGAGAAGGGAGGAGGGGGAAGGGGAAGGGGGTCAGTGAGCCAGTGCGACAGCTAGTGGCGACGTATCGCCGCTACGCTGCTGGTGCTGCTGGTGCTGGGGGGTGGTGATGGTGCCGGGGATGCCTCGGGGGCGGCGTCTTCGCTGGATGGCGAGGGGGCCACCCTGGCGTGTGGGGAAGGGAGGAGGGGGGAGGGGATCAGTGTGCCAGTGCGACAGCTAGCGGTGAGGCGTCGCCGCTGCGCTGCTGCTGCTGCTGCTGGGGGAGGGTGCCGGTGCCGGGGCTGCCTCGAGGGCGGCGTCTTCGTGGGACGGCGAGGGGGCCGGCTGGGCGTGTGGGGAGGGACGAGGAGCGGCGAGGGGGTCAAGTGTGCCAGTGCGACAGCTAGTGGTGAGGCGTCGCCGCTACGCTGCTGCTGCTGGTGCTGGGGGATGGTGACGGTGCCGGGGATGCCTCGGGGGCGGCTTTGTGGGACGGCGAGGGGGCCGTGTGAGCGTGAGGGGAAGGGAGGAGGCGGGGGGAGGAGGTCAGTGTACCAGTGCGACAGCTAGTGGTGAGGTGTCGTCGCTACGCTGCTACTGCTGGTGCTGGGGGAGGGTGCCGGTGCCGGGGATGCCTCGGAGCGGCTTTGGGGCCACCTGGGCGTGAGTGCGGGAGGGGGGGGGGCGTCAGTGTGACGAATAGTTGAAGCGTCGGGGGGCGTTGAACCTCTCCCCCAAGACATGCGTGTGTGTGCACAAACACTCTGGGGGGACAGGACGGGGGGAGGGGGGGGGGGGGGGGGCAGTGTGCCAGCGGGTTGAAGCGTCGGGGGCATGTCGAACCCTTTTCCAAGACACACGCGCGCGTGCACGCGAAACGACGTGCACGTCACCCCCCACCCCACCCCCACCCCCACCCCCACCCTCTCCACACACTTAAGGGTTTTGGGCTTAGGGTTCAGGGTAAGGGGTTTTAGGGTTAAGGGTTCAGGGGTTGGTTTAGGGTTTAGGGTTTAGGGTTTCCATCTCCAGCCTCGTTTATGTCAGGTGGCGCTCGGCAGAGAGTGCACCCCACACCCTCCACACTCCTCCACACCCCACACCTCCTTTCAATAACACACACCTTGAACTCCATCGCAAGCCCAGTCTCGGTGAGGTAGCGCTCGGCTGAGAGCGCGGCCATGCAGCCGGAGCCAGCTGCCGTGACGGCCTGGCGCCATTCTGGGTCGTGGAGGTCGCCAGCGCTGTGATTGGGGACAATTGCAGTGCGAGAGGGTGAACCCAGAGCCGGAGCTCGGATGTGGGGGGAGTGCGGGGTGTGGGGAGGTGTCAACCATGCAGCCGGAGCCAGCCGCTGTGACGGCCTGGCTGCCACTCAAGTGGCGTGGAGGTCGCCAGCGCTGCGATTGGGGACGATTGCAGTGTCGGGTGCGAGAGGTGTGAACCCAGAGCCGGAGCTCGGGTGTGGGGGGAGTGCAGGGTGTGGGGAGGTGTGAACCATGCAGCCGGAGCCAGCTGCTGTGACAGCCTGGCGCCATTCTGGGTCGTGGCGGTCGCCGGCGCTGCGATTGGGGACGATTGCAGTGTGGGGTGCAAGAGGTGTGAACCCAGAGCCGGGAGCCGGAGCTCGGGTGTGGGGGGAGTGCGGGGTGTGGGGAGGTGTCAACCATGCAGCCGGAGCCAGCTGCTGTGACAGCCTGGCGCCATTCTGGGTCGTGGAGGTCGCCGGCGCTGCGATTGGGGACGATTGCAGTGTGGGGTGCGAGAGGTGTGACCCCAGAGCCGGAGCTCGGGTGTGGGGGGAGTGCAGGGTGTGGGGAGGTGTGAACCATGCTGCCGGAGCCAGCTGCTGTGACAGTACCCCTTGGCATCCGCCAGCAGACACTAGGGATTCGAGCTGTTTCTGCAGCCCTCACACAGACCTTGCCTGCCAAGTCCCCAAGCCCTTAATAAAAACACGGACAGCGACCCCAACCCCAACCCCAAAGCAGCCCACCTAAACCAGCCATCGACATTGGCCAAAGCTCTGTGGGCGCACCCCTTGGTCCGTTTCGATCCCTAGGTTTGTTTTCAGAAGTTTCAATCGATTTTCTGAAGCCATTTGATTGGAATTATCCGGCTCAATGGCTCCCAAATCCGGCTCCAAACTTGGCAAGTCCACAAGCCCTGTATAAAAACACGGACAGCGAGCCCCCAAAGCGGCCAAAATGAACACGCCGTCCACGTTGGTCGCCGCCCCGTGGCAAACCACGGCGCAGCCCTTGGCCGTCCGCCTGACACCACTAAGGCTCCAAGCTGCCGTTGCAGCCTGAACCCGTAACTTGAGGTCCCTTGACTCGAGGTGTTTGTCAGGGGAAAAAAACAGCAAAACAGACGGCCCACCCGAACACGCCGTCGAGGTTGGTCGCTGCTGCGTGGCGCGCCACATCTTAGTCCTTGGCGTTCGCCTGCACCCACTAGCTGGGGCTTCAACCTTGAACCCTGTTGCATCAACCCTAATGACCCTGAACCTAGTGTTTCTTCCAAGCCGGCCCACCTGAACACGCCGTCCACGTTGGTCGCTGCTCCGTGGCGCACCACGACGTAGCCCTTGGCGTCCGTCTGCACCCACTTGGTGAAGAGGTCCGAGTTGGGGCGGTGTCCGATGCCGTAGAAGAGACCGGCGACGGGGAGGTCGTGGGCCTCGCCAGTTGCAAGATTCTGTGGACGTGTGTGTGTGTGTGTGTGTGTGTGTGGATGGGTGTGGATGGGTGTGAGCGTCTCCGAGTGGGGCGGTGGCCGATGCCGTAGAGGAGGCCGGCGACGAGGAGGTCGTGGGTCTTGCCGGTTGCGAGGTTCTGTGGACGTGTGTGTGTGTGTGTGTGTCAGGTTCTGTGGACGTGTGTGTGTGTGTGTGTGTGTGTGTGGATGGGTGTGGATGGGTGTGTGTGTGTCCGAGTTGGGGCGGTGGCCGATGCCGTGGAACAGTCTGGCGACGGGGAGGTCTGGGCCTCGCCGGTTCCGAGGTTCTGTGTGCGCGTGATAAATTGTTTTGGGGCAAAAGTGTGAAAATGTATTTTTTACGCTTTTGGGGTCACAATTAGCGCAATCTCAACCCGCTGTTGCCGCGCCAGCCGAAATCTGCCAATCCAATCTGCCAATCTGCCAATCCAATCTGCCAATCTCAACCCGGTGTTGCAGGTTTGTGGGTTGCGGGTTGGCTAACGGAAGCACTGGCACGCACACACCCTCATTTTGCCCCTTTAGCCCTTACCTTGAGCTTCAACCCCTTGAGCACCGCGTCTCCGTACGCGTCCTCAATTCCCGTCTCAAAGTGGACCTGCGTGCGTGTGAACGTGTGTTGGAGTGCGTGTGCGTGCGCGCGTGTTTGTGCGGAGCGTGTGTGCGTGCGCGTGCGTTTGTGTTGAGTGCGTGTGCGTGCGTGTGTGTTTGTGCAGAGTGTGTGTGCGTGCGCATGTGTTTGTGTGTGTGTTGGAGTATGTGTGCGTGCGCGTGTGTTTGTGTGTGTGTTGGAGTGTATGCGCATGCATGTGCGCGTGTGTTGGGGTGCGTGTGCGTGCGCGTGTGTTTGTGCAGAGTGTGTGCGCGTGAGCGTGTGTTTGTGTGTGTTGGAGTGTGTGTGCGTGCGTGTGCGCGTGTGTTGGAGTGCATGTGCGTGCGCGTGCGTTTGTGTGTGTTGGAGTATGTGTGCGTGCGCGTGCGTGTGTGTTGGGGTGCGTGTGCATGCGCGTGTGTTTGTGCGGAGTGTGTGCGCGTGAGCGTGTGTTTGTGTGTGTGTTGGAGTGTGTGTGTGTGCGTGTGCGCGTGTGTTGGAGTGCATGTGCGTGCGCGTGTGTGTGTGCAGAGTGTGTGTGTGTGTGTGTGTGCGTGTGCGCGCGTGTTGGAGTGTGTGTGCGTGCGCGTGTGTTTGTGCAGAGTGTGTGTGCGTGCGCGTGTGCGCGTGTGTTGGAGTGCATGTGCGTGCGCGTGTGTGTGTGCAGAGTGTGTGTGTGTGTGTGTGCGTGTGCGCGCGTGTTGGAGTGTATGTGCGTGCGCGTACGTTTGTGTGTGTTGGAGTATGTGTGCGTGCGCTTGCGTGTGTGTTGGGGTGCGTGTGCGTGCGCGTGTGTTTGTGCAGAGTGTGTGTGCGTGCGCGTGTGCGCGTGTGTTGGAGTGCGTGTGCGTGCGCGTGTGTTTGTGCAGAGTGTGTGTGCGTGCGCGTGTGCGCGTGTGTTGGAGTGAGTGTGCATGTGCGTGCGCGTGCGTGTGCGCGTGTGTTGGGAGTGCGTGTGCGTGCGCGTGTGTTTGTACGGAGTGTGTGTGCATGTGCGTGCGCGTGCGTTTGTGTGTGTGTTGGAGTATGTGTGCGTGCGCGTGCGTGTGTGTTGGGGTGCGTGTGCGTGCGCGCGTGTGTTTGTGCAGAGTGTGTGTGCGTGCGCGTGTGCGCGTGTGTTGGAGTGCATGTGCGTGCGCGTGTGTTTGTGCAGAGTGTGTGTGTGTGTGCGTGTGCGCGTGTGTTGGAGTGTGTGTGCGTGCGCGTGCGTTTGTGTGTGTTGGAGTATGTGTGCGTGCGCATGCGTGTGTGTTGGAGTGCGAGTGCGTGCGCGTGTGTTTGTGCAGAGTGTGTGTGCGTGCGTGTGCGCGTGTGTTGGGGTGTGTGTGAGTGCGCGTGTGGTTGTGCGGAGCGCGCGCGTGTTGTCAGGGGGGGGGGGGGGGGTGCATGTGCGAGTACGCGTGTGCCTATATGAGGGCCACGAGGGCCAGAGCCAAGAGGCCCAGTACGCGTGTGCCGCCACCCACGTTCAACCGCCCATGGCGATCTCAGCCACTCACGCCCCTTTGACAGTGATTTCCTCTTCAGGGATTTTAATTCTCTCTGGGGCTATTTGACTGATGAACCGGGCTCCATGGCTCCAAAATCCGGCTTCACGCGCTGAAAAGAAAATCACCGCCTGATCTACGAAACCCGCCGTCGCTTTCGACGCGCCCCTGAAACGGAGCCGAGCGAAAGAACACTGACACCAAAAACCTGCCCGGAACCCACCGTGATCTTTTCGCCATCGCCCTTGACTCAGCGATCCCCTTCCCCATACACACAGCCAACACCCCAAACGCCAAAATAAGCAAAGCAAACCCAAACCATGGCGAGTTTAGTTTTCCGGTGTTGTTTCGCCTTTAAAACGCACCGTGACCTTGTTGTTGGCCAGCACGCGGTCGGACTTCGCCTTTGACGCAGCGTGCCCTTGCGCCCAATCAGTTTTGTTTGTTTATTCTGCTTTCTTTGCTCGCTCCTTAAGAGCAAAGACGACCAAATCATGGCAAGATGTGTACAGGTTGTTTTCGATTATAAACCCCACCGTCGTCTTCTTGTTTGCGCGCGCGCGGTCGGCCTTCGCCTTTCGACGCGCCTTTTCACCCCACAGCCACAGACCACACAGTCACAGCAACGTCGGCTTTCCAGCAAAGACGACACAAAACCCCTGGACACCCCAAGACGATGAAATGCTGAAACGCACCGTGACCTTCTTGTTTGTGAGCGCGCGGTCGGCCGTCGCCCGCGCGCAGCGCACTCTTGCGCACTATCAGTTTTTGTTTGTTTTTGCTCTCTTTGCTCGCTCCGTGAGAGCAAAGATGACCAAAACATGGCAGAATTTGTACAGGTTGTTTTCGGTTTCACAACCCACCGTGATCTTCTTGTTTGCAAGTGCGCGGTCGGCCATCGCCTTCGACGCACGCAGCGCGCCCTTGCGCACAATCAGGTGCACGTGGCTCGCGTACTTGGTCAGGTAGACGGCCTCCTCGCACGCTGAGTCGCCGCCGCCGGCCACGGCCACCACACGCTGCTTGAACAGGGGGGAGGCGCCTGGAATACGAGGAGTTGGGGAGGGAGGGGGATAAAAGGAGTTGGGGGTGAGTAGGGGGGGGGGTACAAGGATTTAGGAGTGTGCGGGGGCGACAAAGGAGCGGTGAAGAGCTGCCGCCGCACGCCACGACGCAGTCCTTGAGCACACACAGAGTGTGTGAGAGAGTGACAGGGGAGACAGAGGGAGAGGGAGGGAGAGAGAGAGAGAGAGGTACTCGTTACATTTCCCACCGCACAGGCAACCTGGTTTACGGCTCTTGCCCCGTCAATCGCTTTGGAAGCACACACACACACACACACACACACGCACACACACACAACACACACACACCATTTGTGTGACACAAACACACACACACACGCGCACCATCGCAGATCGCGCACGCCGAGATGCCCTTGCTCCAGAACTCGTGTTCACTAGGGATGCCGAGGCGGAGCGCGGTGGCACCAGTTGCAAGGATGACCGTGTGTGCCTTGACCTGCATGCATGCGTGTGTGTGTGTGTGTGTGCGTGGTTACAGGCGCAGAGGTTCAGGCGGGGAGGCATACACGCACACGTGCGCACACGCATACAATCATGCGTGCATGCACACACATTATGCACACACACATACACGTGAACACACGTATGCCCCCCACCACCACCACCACACCACACGCACACCCCCCCTCCCCCCCCCCTCCCACCACCACCACACACACCTCACGCTCAGCTGATCGGATTGTGAATGGCCGTGTCCCCAGGTCTAGGAACTCCACGTCCTCAGTGTGCAGCACAGCGCCCCAGCGCTCCGCCTGGCAAGCACAGGCACAACAAGCAGGGAGTGGTAAAGTTGTCGTGCGCATGCGCGCCTGGCGAGCGCAAGAACACCACAGGGGTGCGGGTGGTGCAGCAAGCAGTGGTGGCGGTGGTGATGGTTGTGATGTGTGCGTGGTGCCGTGCCTCCGGGGGGGAGTAGGCAGGCAGACGGATTGCGTAAGAGTACCGTGTGTGTGCGGTGTGCATGTGCGTGTGTGTGTGTGTATTTGTGTGTGTGTGCATGTCATCGCAGACAAGAGTGCGCGCGTGCACGAGTGCACTCGCGCCCGCGCGCGCACTGCCCCCACACGGCACAACGATCCATGCACACACATGCCTGCACACACATGCACCAAGCACCCGGCCCCGACCACGCCGCATGCCTCCTGCCGCGCGCCACACCTGCTTGCCCATCTTGTCCATGAGCTCCGGCCCAGTGATGCCCTCGGGGAAGCCCGGGAAGTTCTCCACCTCGGTCGTCCCCATGAGCTGCCCGCCGCGCCCGTTCTCAAAGCCCTCGAACACAATGGGGCGCAGGTTGGCGCGCGCGGCGTAGATCGCCGCGGTGTAGCCGGCCGGGCCTGAACCCACGATGACCACGTTCTCGACGCCTGCGGGCGGGGCAGACGGTGGTGGAGTGCACGGTGCATGTGCATGCTGACGTGTCAAGCATGTGGCATGCAGGCAGCATGGTGGTTGCGTGTGTGCGCGTGTGTGCGTACAGTCGGCTGCATGGTCCATTGGACTGCATACCGCGCGGCACTTCTTCCGCCACGCTCCAGGGCTGCATATGCGGAGCGAGTGGCGGGTGGGCTCCCTAGTGGCTGACGTGCGGGCGCACACGCTCCACTACCCTTAGATCGTGCCGTATTAGTTGCATACGGGCCCATGCAAGGCATGCGGAGGGGTTCGGAGGGCGTGGGGCGTGCGTGCTTGGTTCTCACGCACTTGTGGTCGTGGGCGACACCTCAGCGCCGGAAGAACCAGTGGCTACGCGACTGCTGCGACTGCCACCACGCGCCACCGCGCTCCTCATGGACGCCAATTGCTTCGTCTTGGCGCTTCGGCACAGCGAGTGGGTGGAGGGCCTGGAGCACCACCGAGCGCTCGCCACCCCCGAGCACTCGCGCACGTTGAATCGCGAAACACCGCTGACTTGCATGATGATGGGGCTTGTTGGATGGAAACGGGTCTGAATTAAGCACGGTGGGCGCAAGAGTGGTAAGTGTGGGGGGTGAAAATGTGGCTTTTACTTGCCGGCCACCTGCCTTGCCTTCAGCAGGGTCACGTGAACTGCATGTCTGTCATTAAAATCTGGATTTTGAAAACGGGGACGTGAGGGCGGATACACAACAGACTGCGCACAATCAAAGCACGAAACAGGGCAAGGGCTCAGCACGGCAGAGATGATGAGTGTGTTACAATCTACTTCTGGCGGTCACACGTGCGGTTCCAAAGCTCCAGTGGGACTTAGATGAAGCAGTCCTGAAGACCTGCCAACAGAAAAAGGGGGGGTGCCCCACGGCAACGCCATCCACACACGGCGGCGGGCGCCAAGCAAGCAGCGCCACAGTGCAGGCTCCACACTCAACCCCTCCAGTGGATGAAGGGCGGGCCCAAGGTATAAAACCATAAAGGGACCAAAAAAAAGCCCACCCTCAAAACACCGGAAGCGGAGCAGGTGCGCACACCCACCACAGCACTCTACCCAGCAGCCACAACTCATCCCGCCAGCGCACGCGTGCGGCGCTACCTCCCCTCACATAACTCGTCCCCTCAGGGATCTAGGACGCCTTGTTCAGAGTGAGCTTGCCGTCCACCACTCCAACATAGGGGTGGGTCGGGCCCACCACACCCGCCCAACCTCGCGGCATCACGCCGCCCTCAGCAAAGGACGCCAGCGCGTCCCAAAGGTGCATCGTCGCCAGCGCCCCCGCCCGCTCAACCGACACCGTGCGATCAGGGGGCAGCACACCATCACGCGGACGCGTGATGCGCCACAGGTGGCGGCAGCCGCGCTCCATAGCGTCCGCCATGAGCGCTGCCACCACCGCCCACACACCAGCACGCACCCCAGCGGGAGGCTGCAGCAGCCACACCTGGCAGCACGTGATGACCAGCGTAGGAGCAGGGAAGGCAGCAGCAACCGCCACCACCACCGCCTCCGCCACCGCGCATCCCCAGAAGCAGTGCGCACGCCACGCCGTCGCCGGCGGCCCGTCCTCCTCACGGCACCGCCACCCGCACGGGCACTCGGGCACTCCAAGCGCAGCCTGCTTGTGAAAGCCACTCACCCACAGCCGCCAGATGGGCTCCTTGCAGCCGCCAGATGGGCTCCTTGCAGCCGCCACAGCCCTGGCACTGCCGCCTCCAGGGTGCGCAGCCCCGCGCAGACCTGAGCGTCGGTTGCACGGGGGCCTCCGCGCATCCCGCAGTCCAGCGCCAGAGCCGCCTCCACCGTGGCTGCCCGCCGCACTCGCCGCTCGTCCACAACCGCCCGCAGTTGAAGCGCCACCGCTAGCTTGCACGTCAGCTTCCCGACCACGCCCGGGCCGTGCGCAAACCCAACCCACCGGGGCTCGTCCGCGGCCCCGCCCCCCGCAGGCAGGGGAGCACGTTTGGCAGCTGTGGATCGGAGGCCAGGCCGTCCACGCTGCCATCCAGCCGGCGTGATGACACTCGGCAGCTGCCACCCGACCAGCCGCAGGATCTCCACCACAGCAGCGCGCTCGCCCGCGCGAGGGAGGGGCTGGAAGCGACGGAGCGGCCGGAGCAGAGTGAGGGCAGCTCCACCAGCTGCCGCCTCGACCCAGGCTGAGGGCACTGCCGCGAGCACGACCGCCACTGCCGTGAACAGGGGGTCGAGCGTGCGCCGCACGCACAGCAGATCTGGCCCACCCCCCAGCACTGGCGGCGGCACCCCTGGGAAAAGGGCGCGGCACAGGACTGCCCTCCAGACACTGCCCCCGTCGTAGGCGCCGCACGCCAGAGCTGCGCAAAACTGCCCCAGCACGAGCGGCGCGCGTTCCGGATCCGCGGCAGCGTACACCGCCAGGCATGCGTGGTCGACCGTGCGTGTGCTGCGCACCATGTCGACAGCAGCGAGCCACGCCCACAGCGCACACAGGTCTGTGACCGTCCGCATGCCGGGGAGGGCGTCGCGCACGCGGGCGAGGCCGTCCACCCGCCAGCAGGTCGCACCGGTCGAGCTGAAGAGCGCATGCCCTGCCGCATCCCCAGTGGGCTCCCGCCACTGTAGTGTCCGCTGCGCAGCCGGCAGCTCCAGCTGGAGGAGGGGGTTAGCCCAGAGCGGCGCCTCCGCCCCCCACAGCTCAGCTGTTTGTACGCGTCCCAGGATGCGCGCCACTGGCCCCAGGGCCTGCACCCCATTGAGCATGCGCCGCATCGGCCCAGCCAGCAGCGCCGCGCTCACAGCCGGTTCTACGCACTCACCAACAAGGCCGCTTGGCAGAGTGCCTGGCCCAGGCGCGAGGCCCGACATAAGCACAAAAAGGCTCGGGTGGGCCCCCGGGGAGAGGCGGTGCACCGCCTCCACCATGAGCGGCTCCCATGCCGGCTGAGCCGGGGGCGCGGGCTGCTGTTCTGGCTGTGCCCCGCCGCCACCTCTGCCGCCCCCGCTGCCGCCACCTCCGACGCCGTCGCCGCCACCAGCCTTGCCACCCGTGGGGCCGACAGCAGGAGATGGGGGGCGCCAGCCGCCCACGCCCCAAACAGGCACGCGAGGTGGACGGCCCACTGCGCGTGCACGATCTCCCGCCACGCCGGCGCCCCAAAACCACCGTGCGCCGGCCGCCCCAGGAGCATCGCAGCGGGCGCGCCTGGCACCGAAGAGGCCCATCGCGGCAGCGCTGCCGGTGGGTCCGGACCCACGCTCCTGTCCACCAGAGTAGCCGTCCACCGGGAGAGCAGCCTCTCTGCCTCCGGAGTCATGCCACAGTGCACCGCCCGGAACAGGATGCGGGAGACCCCGTACGTCGCCGCCGCGTGCCCCCTGCCAAAGACAGACATTGGGAAGCGCGCGAGCTTGGTGTACGCGGCCGCAAGCCTCTCACGGCACACCCCGGTGACGGCCTCCGGGGGCGGCAGGCCGGCAGAAACGGGCACGCCCAGCGACACGCCCGCGTCCAGCACGCGCAGCCCAGCCACCTCTGCACCCGCCAGCAAGCCCTCCCCCGCCGAACCCAGGGGCAGGATGCCGCACTTGCCGAGGTTTAGGACGAGGCCCGTCGCTCGGCCAAACACCGCAATCGCCTCCACCAGCGCAGCGACGTCAGCCCGCGCACACGACCGGAGGAGGGGCATGCAGGCGTCAGCGTACTGGGGGCAGGTCACTCTGCAGCCAGGCACGACCTCGACCCCCACCGCCGGGCAGGTGCGCAGGAAGCACGCGAGCGCATGCCCCAGGAACAGGAAGAGGGCTGGCGCAGCGGGGCAGCCCTGGCGCACGCCCGCCGCATACTGGCGCGGCTCAGAGATGAACCCGTTGACCTCGGCCGACGCGTACGTGTGCGTGAGGATGGTGCGGGTCCATGCCAGCACACAGTCACCGACGCCCACCGCCTCCATGACCGCCAGGAGGCAGCCACGGTCGATGTTGTCGTACGCCTTGCGGAAGTCGAGCAGCGCCAGCGCTGCACCCGTCGGCCCCACGCCCTCTGCCGCGTTGGCAGCCAACAGGCCAGGCAGCATCTGAGTGAGGCAGATATTGTCCGAGATGCGGCGGCCAGCGAGGAACGCAGTCTGTTCCGGCCCCACCACCGCAGCGAGCAGCGGCGTCCACCGCGTCGCCAGCACCTTGGCGAGGATGCGGTAGTCAGAGCCCAGCATGGTGAGTGGGCGGTAGTTTGCCGCATCCGCTGCATCTTTGGCCTTGTAGATGGAGGCGACAACGCCATCGAGAAACCCAGGCGGCGTCTCACCCGTAGCGCCCACCGCGGTGAAAACCGCCGCCAGAAGCACAAAGGCTGGCTCTCCCAGCTTCCGCCACACATCCACTGGGATGCCATCCGGGCCTGGGGCGGTGCCAGGCTTGGAGTGAGTGGCCGCCGCCCGCACCTCGGCGGGCGTGACAACAGGCGCGCCCGCTGCGTCCGCCACCGCCTGCGGCACGCGAGGCGAGTGCGTACGCACCGCCCCCAGCACAGCCTCCCGATCAGCGGGGGATGGCGGTGGCGGCCGTGAGACCGCCGCCACGGCATCAGCCATGATGTCAGCCATTCCCATGCCGTCAGTGACGAGGATGCCACGCGCATCTCTGAGGGCGGCGACGCGCCGTGCCGTCGCTGGCTTGCGGAAGGCTGCCGCCATGCCCCCGGAAACGCGCTCTCCCGGCCGCACACATGAGGGCGGGGCTGGAGCGTACCGCCGCACCGCCGCGTCCAGGCGCCGCTGCAGCGCATAGAGCCCGGCGAGCTCCGCAAGCCCATCGCGCCCCGCCTCAACGGCCGCGCGCGCTCGTTGCAGGTCTGCACGCAGCCGGGCCACCTCCACCGACACAGCATCTCGACGCCGACCCAGGTCGCAGTCGAGGCGGCGGGCCTCGCGAGCCAGGCGCGGCTTGAAAGCCTGCCACCACCGCATGAGCTCCGTGTGGCCATGGGTGGGTGCCCCCGCTGCCTCCCGACCAAGCCATGCCCTGAACCCATCGGCCAGGTCACGATCAGCCTAGAAATGGGCACGCACACGCGGCCGCCCCGGCCCGCGCGCCTCTGGCACCAGGGGGGAGAGGTGCATTGCCACAACGCGGTGATCCGACCCGCCCGACTCCCCCGCGTCACACCCGAGGACGCGTGGCAAGAGGGCCGTCGACACGTAGAGGCGGTCGAGCCGCGCCTGTGCATTATACGCACTGAAGATGTACCCCCTCTGCATAAGAGGGTTTTACAATCACAGGCCGGCGGTCACAATCAGTTCCAGAGTTCCAGCAGGATCAATAAAAGCAGGGGCCCTGCCAAAAGTCAAAAAGGGGGGGGGGGACCCACGGCAGCGCCACCCACACGCGGCGGCGGGCACCAAGCAAGCAGCACCTAAGCCAGGCCAGGGAGAGTAGTGTTACACATCCACTGCCGGCGGTCACAATCAGTTCCAAAGTTCCAGCAGGACTATCAGACAGCAGGCACGAGGCCCACCAAAAGGTCAAGCTACAAAAGTAGCCCACAGTAGCGCCACCCACACTAGGTCGTGGGCGCCAAGCAAGCAGCACCGCAAGCCAGGCACCACACTCAGCCCTGAAGCAGCCGGAGGCAGACCCCAGGTATAACCGGCTGTAAAGCCAGGACCATGAACGGACCAAGAAGGCCCACCCCCAACCACCCGAAAGCGGCCAAACACGGCACCCGCCGCAACACTCTACTCAGCGACCACATCGCACACGCCACCGCACGCGTGTGATGCCACCTCCCCTTCAAGGACCCCCAGAGGGGATGCAACTTAGCAAGCAGGTGCACCCACCCGCTCTCCGTCAACCACGAGGCGCGCGCGGAACGGCACAGCAGCAATAACAAGACGAGGGTTTAACAGTCACAGGCCGGCGATCACAATCAGTTCCAGAGTTCCAGCAGGATCAATCAAGCAGGAGCCCTGCCAAAAGTCAAAAAGGGGGGGGGGGCCCGCAGCAGCGTCACCCACACGCAGCGGTGGGCACCAAGCAAGCAGCACCTAAGCCAGGCAGCACGTAGGCAGGCCTGCTGCACGGGGGAGAGGGGTGACGGGGCGGCAGCGCTCGCTGTGACCTGTGGTCCCACATCAACCTCCAGTCCACCAATGTCCCCGCGGAAACGTGAGTCGTCCTCTGCCACGATACTGCTTACAGCAAAGGCTTCCCTCTGTACGACCTGACCTAATCTGGCCTGACCTATCTGGCCGTTGCGCGTAATCAGTGTGGGAGTCTTGCGGGTGGGTTGAAGCCTTGGTGGTTGTCTTGGTTTCTGGGCAATCCAGGCTTGAGCTGGGACGCATGCTCACGCTGATGCAACACGCCCGTCACAGCGAGGAAGTTGACGAGAGTCGCCGAGGCTGACGAGGTTGACGGATTGAATTTACATGGTTCACGAGGAACCTGTGTGGAACCAGTGAATTGGGATTGCCTCGAGACAAATGTGTGCTTCATGAATCAGGCACGCGTCTCAACCTAGGCGCGCGTCTTAATGCGCCAAGAAGCACTTGATGAGATGATGAGAGTTTTATGATGGCAGTGCTTTTCCCCAATTGATTCCGACTAAATAATTGTTACCGCCTTGTTCTAGAGCAGTTATAGAGACACCAGCGAAAAGGCTGAAAATGCCCCCGCAGAATGCCCGCAGAATCCGATTTATTTCCTGGAAAGTGTGAGAATTGTCCGGTGATAACCGCCTGATTCACGCCGTTGGAGGAAGCACTGCTTGAAGGCCAAGGAACCTCACTCGGGACCGTCCCGGCCAAGGAACCTCACTCGGGAGGACCGTGACGGTGAGTCTTGACCGCCTGCGGCTGGATCCCCAGGCGCTAGGTTACCGGTGGCCTCGCGTACCGGACGCGGCGGTGCCTCCGGTGCACCAGACGGCTGTCCGTGCCCCTCGCACGTGGTGATGCGTGGCGAGCCGCTGCGGCTGGACGCCTGCCCCGTCGGTGGCTTGCCAGACGCCTGCTCCGGCTCGCACGTGATCATCTCCACTCCTTGTTGTAATGCAAGTGCTCGCGCGCCCGCTGCACCAAACGGGCTGGGGCACGGGCTGCCGCTGGCCACAGACCCTGGGTCAGAGTATGACCACTGTCCGCCGCCGCCCGCGGCCGGGGCTTCAAATGATTGAGCATCGCCAGCGAACGACATGCGTGCGCCGCCAGCGAACGACTGGCGATTGTCAGAGCGCGAAGCGTGCGGGTTGAGCAGCGTCCCGCAGACACTCGCTCGCGGGAGAGAGTCCATGCGCACGAGCGTGCGGCCAGCGTGTGCGCCGTGCCGCGAATTGTACACCAGCGCAGCGAGCGCCGCAAGCAGCGCCACGCCCAGCACCGCCGCAAGCACCGCGAGCGCGACCGTCGTGGCGTCGGCGCCGCCCCCCTCTGCGCCGCCCGGCGTCGCGTTGCCGCTGCCCGGCGTTGGCGTGGCGGCAGCGGCGGCGCCACTGGCGGCGCCCCATGGCGGCGGCGGTGCCCAGCCGTCGTACTGACATACAAACGCGTGACGCATCGTGCACGCCCCAAAGCGCACGACCGGTGACTCGCCGTCGGGCGGCGGGCCGCTGCTCAGGTCAATGTATGTGCACAGCGTTTTCCCGATCGCCGACTCACCGCCCGAGCCCTGCAGCGCGAGCACGCTGACCCAGCACGACAGGCCGGCGCACTCGCGCGTCATGACCGCCCGCGCGTCTGCATGGATGAACGCCGTGAGCGCGCCGTTGCGCGCACCGCATGCTGCTGTCGCATCGTCATATGCCGCCGCAGCTGCCACAAGCTCGTAGCGCGCCTGCGGTGGGGCAGGCGGCGCTGGCGGGGGCGCGGGCGGCGCGCCGTCGCTGCCGCCGTACGTGCACACAAAGGCCAGCGCCTGGCCGCACGGGCCCATCTGCACCACCGCGCCCGCGCCCACGCTGCCGCTTGTGAGGTCGACAAACGAGCAGCCCTCTTGCGCGCCGTCGGTGCTGAGCACGGGCGCGCCCACCCAGCAGCGCGACCGCTGCGATGCGCAGAGCGCCTGGATCTGCTCCCGTGCGTCCGCGTGCACGTAGTTTGCAAGCACCGAGCCGAGACCAAACTGGAACTGGCACAGTGCGGTGCCCCGGCTGTACGCAGCATCAATGCCAGACAACCGGTACTGCAGGGTTGACGGGGCTGCAGGCGGGGGTGGCGGACACGGCGGTGGCGGCCGCGGCGGCGGCGGCACGGCACCGCCAGGCGCGCCGTGCGTGCACACAAACGGCAGCGACTCAGCGCAGTCGCCATCGTTCGGCAGCCCGTCGTCAGCGGGGTCGCTCAGGTCAACATATAGGCACGGCGGGGGCACGCTGCCGGCGACCACAGCCACGACGCGCGCAGTGTTGACCCAGCAGCGCTGCCCCGCGCACGCCGCCTGCACCGCTGCCCGCGCGTCAGCGTTCAGGTAGCCCGCCATCACCGAGTCCAGCCCAAACTGCTCAATGCAGAGCACCTGTGCCGCGTGGAACGGGAGCGCCTGCATGGAGAAGTTGTACTGGCGCGGCGGCGGCGGGGGCGGTGGCAGCGGCGGCGACGGCGAGAGCGCCGTGCGCGACGGCGGTGGCGGCGACGACGGCAGCGAGACGCCGCCGCTGGCTGGCGGTGGCGGCGACTCTGGTAGTGACGTCCTCGAGGGCGGCGGCGGCGAAGCTGGCTGCGACACGTCGAACGAGGCGGCATCGCTGGCTGGCGGTGGCGGCGAAGCTGGCAGCGAGACGTCGAACAACGCGGCGTCGCTGGCTGGCGGTGGCGGCGAAGCTGGCAGCGAGACGTCGAACAACGCGGCGTCGCTGGCTGGCGGTGGCGGCGACTCGGGTAGTACCGTAAGCGAGGGTGGCGGCGGCGAGCGCGTCAGCCTGATCATTAATGGCGGCGGCGGCGGCTGAGACGATGACGGCGGCGCTGGCGGCGGCTGCGTCCCTTGTCCTGCGGGCCCGGGGTTGACACAGGCGAGGCCGGTGCGTGTGTGTGTGAGGGTGGGTGGGTGCTTGTATATTGATACCTATGTGTGTGTGTGTGTGTGTGTGTGTCTAGACACCGCTCTGCTGAAGCCCGCGTGGGACAAACCGCAAGTGGGATGCACACAGTTTGCGCCTGTGTGTGTGTGTGTGTGTGTGTGTGTGTGTACGTGTGCTGTTGCCCCATGCCGGGGGAGGGGCGGTGTTGCATGGTGTGCATGCATGATACACGCTGGGCACGTACCGTTCACCACTGACGACAACAGCAACACCAACAGGAGCATCATGCGGTACATGGAGCAGTGGGCACCCCCACCCTCCCCAAGCTGCCGCTGAGAGAGTGCCGCTCGCCCGAGGATTAGCAGCAGCCTCTCAACACAGAGGGCGCATTCACGGCTCAAGGTGACGTTGGATGGGTTGCAGCAGCATCGATCGATGTCGATGTGACACAAGTCGTGCACGTCTGACGGAACAGAGGTTGCGCTTTTTGCGACGACCCTTCTCACTCTCAACGAGTGTGACCAACCTCCGCACCAAATCTGTCAGACGAATCCGGCGCCCACTGTCGGATGTTGGCAGAGCGTCCTGAGCCAGTAGACCAGGACGCCAGCTGCTTGAGCCGCCTGGCTAGAGGAACGCGCCCACTCGTGAAAAGCACTTACAAACGGACCAGAGCAAGGAGACAAGATCTCAGTAACAGTAACATGATGAGAGTTTTACAATCCACTGCCGGCGGTCACACGTTCGGTTCCAAAGCTCCAGCGGGAGTAACAGTAACACGGGGTTTCCAGCTAAGCAGGCTACTCTTCTACAATGATGATGATGATGAGAGTTTTACAATCCACTTCTGGCGGTCACACGTACGGTTCCAAAGCTCCAGTGGGACTTAGAGAAACAAGGCTCAAGGCCCACAAAAGGTCAAGCTACAAGTAGCCTGCCGTCGGGGGCATTGGTGTGGAGCCGCGCCGGGGCGGCGTGCTACGTGTGCTCTTTACCGTGGCGTCTGACGCTGTGGCCGACACCGTCGTGCGCTCCCGCCGCAACCTGCGCGACGTGGACCCGTCGGCTGCTGTCTTCGACGTCCTCAGTGACCGCGAGGAGGCGCAGCACCGGGCGCTGTGGCCCGCTTTCCTCGCCGCCAAGGCTGCGGGAAGCGGGCGCAGTTCCACCGCGCGCGCCTCGTCGTTGACGGCGAGCGGGTGCCTGCACCTGCTTGCTAGATGGCATTCCCTCTGGGGTGTTTTTTGAAGGGGAGGTGGCGCCACACGCGTGCGGTGGCGGGTGCGGTGTGGTCGCTGAGTAGAGTGCTGCGGCGGGTGTGCTACTAGCCCCGCTTCCGGTGGTCTGGGGGAGGGCTTTTTGGTCCCTTTATGGTTTTATACCTTGGGTCCGCCCTCTGGCCATTTGAGGGGCTGGGTGTGCAGCCTGCACAGTGGTGCTGCTTGCTTGGCGCCCGCCACCAAGTGTGGATGGCGTTACCGTGGGCTACTTGTAGCTTGACCTTTTGTGGGCCTTGAGCCTTGTTTCTCTAAGTCCCACTGGAGCTTTGGAACCGTACGTGTGACCGCCAGAAGTGGATTGTAAAACTCTCATCATCATCAAGTAGCCCACGGTAACGCCATCCACACTTGGTGGCGGGCGCCAAGCAAGCAGCACCACTGTGCAGGCTGCACACCCAGCCCCTCAAATGGCCAGAGGGCGGACCCAAGGTATAAAACCATGAAGGGACCAAAAAGCCCTCCCCCAGACCACCGGAAGCGGGGCTAGTAGCACACCCGCCGCAGCACTCTACTCAGCGACCATACCGCACCCGCCACCGCACGCGTGTGGCGCCACCTCCCCTTCAAAAACACCCCCAGAGGGAATGCCATCTAGCAAGCAGGTGCAGGCACCCGCTCGCCGTCAACGACGAGGCGCGCGCGGTGGAACTGCGCCCGCTTCCCCGCAACCTTGGCGGCGAGGAAAGCGGGCCACAGCGCCTGGTGCTGCGCCTCCTCGCAGTCACTGAGGACGTCGAAGACTGCACTCGAGTCCACGTACAAGAGACACCCGCCGATACTCCAGCACACTTAAGTACTAGAGTACCGCCGGCTCCCGGCCGATAGACTACCGCTCCCGCCGGCTAGACTACCCCAAACAGCGGTCTCTGAGAGACATGTCTGGCAAGGAGCATATAGGAGAGGACCTTCCTCAGGGTCACAGTAGTGGCCTTGTGGCCAGTCAAGCCGGCAGAGCCGACTGGCGCTGACTGGAACGGTCCTCGCCTGGCAGTGCATGGCTGTCCAGCTCTCGTTTGCATGGGGCTCAGCCGGCGCCCCATGCCTCATGCATGGCCAGGTCCCACCCCCCAGGGGTGCATGGACGACAGAGTTGTCATGGAGGCTGCCTGAAGACCTTCCAACGCCAGTCACCGGCAGACGAGCGACCCGAGGATGAGCGCGGTGACGAACGCTGCGATTGGTGAAGCGGATTTACTCTGGGTTGCCTCGGCGGTCGCCACCGCTGAAGCCGTGATGGTAGCCCGCCTCCACGGGCAGCCATCTTGACCAATGTCCAGCATGCAATGACGGCGCCAGCTCCTCCGCTCGTCGATCAACTCGTCGAGATCGGCGCCGCATGGCGTCCTGCATGGGGGGAGGATAAGGGCCACCTCCCAGCACGGGCCGCGGCAGCGCCGCGGCTACTCGCCAAGCCATGGCAGCGCTGGGCAGGCCGCTCCTGAAGTGTTCCACCGAGGGGGAGTCTAGCAGGAGCCGGGCCAGTCGTATTTTACCCCGCTCGTCAGCGGCACGGAGATCCTCGTCACCAGCAGCGCCGCATTGCTGGGTCCAGGGCTCGGCGACGAGAACGCGCCTCCGTTAATCGAGCCCCAGCTTGTGTTTAATTCCTGTCCCCCCCCCCACCCCCCTGATCACCAACGTCTTAAATACCAATGATGATGATGAGTTTTTACAATCCACTCTCTGGCGGGCACGCGTTCGGTTCCAAAGCTCCAGCAGGACTTAGAGGAAGCAGTCCTGAAGACCTGCCAACAGAAAAAAGGGGGGATGCCCCACGGAAGCGCCACCCACACGCGGTGGCGGGCACCAAGCAAGCAGCACCACAGTGCAGGCTCCACACTCAACCCCTCCAGGAAACGGATGGCGGGCCCAAGGTATAAAACCATGAAGGGACCAAAAAGCCCACCCTCAACCCACCGGAAGCGGGGCCGTTGTGCACACCCGCCGCAGCACTCTGCTCAGCTACCACATCACAACCCGCCAGCGCACGCATGTGGCGCCACCTCCCCTCAAAAGAAACCATCCTCTCAGGGATCTAGGACGTCTTGTTCAGAGTGAGCCCGCCGTCCACTACTCCAACAAAGGGGTGGGTCGGGCCCACCACACCCGCCCACCCGCGCGGCATCACGCCGCCCTCAGCAAAGGACGCCAGCGCGTCCCACAGATCCATCGTCGCCAGCGCCCCCGCCCGCTCAACCGCCACCGAGCGAGCAGGGGGCTGCACACCATCACGCGGGCACGTAATGCGCCACAAGTGGCGGCGGCCTCGCTCCATGGCGTCCACCACGAGCGCTGCCACCACCGCCCACACACCAGCACGCACCCCAGCGGGAGGCTGCAGCAGCCACACCTGGCTGCACGTGATGACCGGCGTAGGAGCAGGGAGGGCAGCAGCAGCCGCCACCACCACAGCCTCCGCCACCGGGCACCCCCAGAAGCTGTGCGCACGCCACGCCGTCGCCGGCGGCCCGTCCTCATCACGGCACCGCCACCCGCAGGGGCACTCGGGCACGCCTAGTGCAGCCTGCTTGTGAAAACCACTCACCCACAGCCGCCAGATGGGCTCCTTGCGAGCGTTGAGGAGCGGCATCCGCCACAGTGTCGGCACCGCCGCCTCCAGGCCGCGCAGCCCCGCGAAGACCTGCGCGTCGGTCGCGCGGGGGCCCCCGTGCGGCCCGTGGTCCAGCGCCAAAGCCGCCTCCACCGTGGCTGCCCGCCGCACCCGCCGCTCGTCTACAACCGCCCGCAGTTGAAGCGCCACCGCCAGCTTGCACGTCAGTTTCCCCACCACACCCGGGCCGTGCGCAAACCCAACCCGGGGTAGGGGAGCAGGTTGGGCAGCTGTGGATCGGAGGCCAGGCCGCCCACGCTGCCAGCCAGCCGGCGTGATGACACTCGGCAGCTTCCACCCAACCAGCTGCAGGATCTCCACCACAGCAGCGCGCTCGCCCGCCTGGGGGAGGGGCTGGAAGTGACGGAGCGGCCAGAGCACAGTGAGGGCAGCTCCACCAGCCGCCGCCTCGACCCAGGCTGGGGGCAGCGCCGCAAGCACGACCGCCACTGCCGTGAACAGGGGGTCGAGCGTGCGCCGCACGCACAGCAGGTCTGGCACACACCCCGGCACTGGCGGCGGCACCTCTGGGAAAAGGGCGCGGCACAGGACTGTCCTCCAGACATTGCCCCCGTCATAGGCGCCGCACGCCAGCGCCGCGCGTATCTGCCCCAGCACGAGCCGCGCGCGCGCCGGATCCGCAGCAGCGTACACCCTCAGGCAGGCGTGGTCAACCGTGCGTGTGCTGCGCACCATGTCGACAGCAGCGAGCCACGCCCACAGCACGCACAGGTCCGTGACCGTCCGCATGCCGGGGAGGGCGTCGCGCACGCGGGCCAGGCCGTCCACCAGCCAGCGTGCCGCATCGGTCGGGCTGAAGAGCGCATGCCCTGCCGCATCCCCAGTGGGCTCCCGCCACTGTACCGACCGCTGCGCAGCCGGCAGCTCCAGCTGGAGGAGGGGGTTAGCCCAGAGCGGCGCCTCCGCCCCCCACAGCTCAGCTGTTTGCACGCGCCCCGTGATGCGCGCCACCGGCCCCAGGGCCTGCACCCCATCGAGCATGCGCCTCATCGGCCCAGCCAAGAGCGCCGCCCTCACAGCCGGGTCCACGCACTCACCAATAAGGCCGTCCGGGAGGGCGCCGGCCCTGGGCGCGAGGCCAGCCATAAGCACAAAGAGGCTCGGGTGGGCCTCCGGGCACAGGCGGTGCACCGCCTCCACCATGAGCGGCTGCCATGCCGGCTGGGCCGGGGGCGCGGGCTGCTGTTCCGGCTGTGTCCCGCCGCCGCCACCGCCGCCACTACCGCCAGCCCCGCCGCCACCGCCGGCCCGTGGGGCCGGCAGCAGGAGATGGGGGGCGCCTGCCGCCCACGCCCCAAACAGGCACGCGAGGTGGACGGCCCACTGCCCGTGCACGATCTCCCGCCACGCCGGCGCCCCAAAACCACCATGCGCCGGTCGCCCCAGGAGCATCGCAGCAGGCGCACCAGGCACCGAAGAGGCCCACCGCGGCAGCTCTGCCGGCGGGTCCGGCCCCACGCTCCTGTCCACCAGAGTAGCCGTCCACCGGGAGAGCACCCTCTCGGCCTCCGGAGTCATGCCACAGTGCACCGCCCGGAACAGGATGCGGGAGACCCCGTACGTCGCCGCCGCGTCCCATCTCCTCAAGCACATCCGCACTAGCTGTTGCAGCACGGTTGTTGGCACTGCTGTGGCCAAGTACCCCCACTGGGCCAGTGCTCGTGCTGCGAGCTCTTTTGGAAGGTTGTCAGAGCCAGGCCCCAGCATCAGCACTAGTGGAGGAATGGCACCAGCAGCAATGGCGACCTTGACGTCAGCGTTCAGAGCGAGGCTGCCCAGTTGCCTCCTGCTGCACTCAGCTGCACGTGAGCCTGGGAGCCTGGCCCCGGCAGCTGCACCAGCGGAGGGATCGTGACCTGGTTGTCAGAGAGGGCGAGCGAGGCTCATCAGAGCTGCTGCTGCGCCATTCTGCACATGAGCTGCAGAGCCAGGCCCCAGCAGCGGCCCAGCACTCTTACCCAGCGACCACACCGCACCCGCCACCGCGCGCATGTGGCGTCAACTCTCTTCAAGACATCCCCAGCGGGGGGGAGGGGGGGACGGCAACTAGCGTGGCAACAAGCCAACAGGTGCAGGCAGCCGCTCGCCGCCAACGACAAGGTGCACGCGGTGGAGCTTGCTTCCCCGCAGCCCTGTCGGCAAGGACAGCGCACCTGGCGTGTGAGCGTGCGAGCGTCTCGTGCTGCGCCTCTTCGTGGTCACTGAGGACGTCGAACACTGCAACCAACGTGTCCACATGGCACACAACGGTCCACAGTCCACATGGCGCACAACGGTGTTGGCCACAGCGTCAGAAGTCACGGTGGAGGACGGAGGATCTCTCTCCCCGAACGTTGTGTGTGTGGGGGGTCCGCGCATGTCGAGCAATCTACACACATCACTGCGACCTCTTCTTGGAGGCGGGCTAGACGAGGGGCGGCATGATGAAGCACGCCGCGAGCGAGAGGAGCCCCTGCACGCCAACACCACCACTACCACCTCCACCGCTGCCTGCACCTCTGCTGAGCTTGCGGGCTTGCGGTCCTTCTATTGCAGCACTGCGGCCAAGACGACCAGGGCTCAACCCTAAACCCTAAAACTAAACAGGCGGTTGCACTTCCGCGACCATCGCACTGGGGCTTGACCACGTGAGTCTCTCGCCGTTGTGGAGGTCTCTAGTAAATCTCAACAGCGCGCGCAGGTCAAGCAAACCCCATCACTGCGTCTTCTTCTTGCCGGCCGGCTTGACGAGGGATGGCATGATGAAGCACGCCGCGAGCGAGAGGAGCCCCCGCACGCGGTACAGCATCCCGGGCCCGAGGAACATTGTCACGAGCGACTGGCCGAACACGAACGAGATGTCGGGCAGAGGGACCTGCGGCAGGCGGGCAGGGTACACGGGTGGGTGGGTGGGGGGTGGGGGTCGGGTTTGTGCGCTGCATCGTTGCAACGCCCTCAATCGTGACGCCCCCATCGTTGTTTCTCCCCACCTGCCACAACGGCGGGTTGCTCGAGCGCATGAGCCTCGGCACTCCCCCCCCACACACACAAGCAGCGGCCGCCACACGCAACATTGCTACGCTCCCATTGATGTAACCCATTGATGTAACAAATCGTTGTACCCATTGACGTAACCAATCATCGTTACACCCCCCAATCGTTACGCCCCCAATCGTTGCTTCTGCCCCACCTGCCACGGCGGAGGGATGCTGGAGCGCATGAGCCACGGAACCGCGTCCTCCGACACACACACAAGCAGCGTAGCCAGCCAGTCTTGTCACCCATCACCCCCATCGTTGCTTCTGCCCCACCTGCCACGGGGGCAAAATGCACGAGCGCGCATGAATCACGGCACGCCCCCCCCCTAACACACACACAAGCAGCGTAACCAGCCAGCCTTGTAGCGCACAACCAGCCAGTCTCAGCACCCATCACCTCCATCGTTGCTTCTGCCCCACCTGCCACGGGGGCAAAATGCTCAAGCGCGCATGAGCCACGGCACGTCCCCCCCCAACACACACACAAGCAGCGTAACCAGCCAGTCTTGTAACGCACAACCAGCCAGTCTCATCACCCATCACCCCCATCGTTGCTTCTGCCCCACCTGCCACGGGGGCAAAATGCTCGCGCGCGCATGAGCCACGGCACGTCCCCCCTCTAATACACACACAAGCAGCGTAACCAGCCAGTCTTGTAACGCACAACCAGCCAGTCTCATCACCCATCACCCCCATCGTTGCTTCTGCCCCACCTGCCACGGGGGCAAAATGCTCGAGCGCGCATGAGCCACGGCACGTCCCCCCCCCCAACACACACACAAGCAGCGTAACCAGCCAGCCTTGTAACGCACAACCAGCCAGTCTCATCACCCATCACCCCCATCGTTGCTTCTGCCTGTCACGAGCACACAGATACATAAGGCCAACAGCGCCCAACAACGCCACCTAGGACCCTTTCGCGTCCAACAACGACGCCTAGGAGCCTGTTGGGCCCATCTGCTACACTGCCCCACCTGCCACGGCGGCGGGATGCTTGAGCGCATGAACGACGGCACCGCGTCCTCCGACACACCCAACCACACACAAGCAGCGGCCGCCACGCGCAACATTGCTACGCCCCCATTGATGTAACCCATTGATGTAACCCAGCGTTGCACCCATTAACGTAACCAATCATCGTTACGCCCTCCAATCGTTACGCCCCCAATCCTTGCTCCTGCCCCACCTGCCACGGCGGCGGGATGCTCGAGCGCATGAGCCACGGCACCGCGTCCTCCGACACAGCCTTGGCATGGCACAGCCCGCGCAGGCCCTCGATGCCAGCGAAGCGGTCGAAACCGCTCGACTTGACGCCGCCAAAGGGGAGCGACTGGGCCATGTAGCTGTGCACAGGGGTGTGTGGGTGGATGGGGTGGGGGTGCGGGGGCTGTTGCTGTGCACATGGAGGGGCAAGCGAGGGGGGAGGGGGGGTGGGGCGTCAGTGCGGCGGCGGTGGAGAAGCGGTCGAATCCGCTCAACTTGACGCCGCCAAAGGGGAGAGACTGGGCCATGTAGCTGCACAAGGGGGGCGAAAGGGGAGGAGGGTGTCGGTGCGGCGGCAGCGGAGAAGCGGCCGAACCCGCTCGTCTTCACGCCGCCAGAGGGGAGCGACTGGGCCATGTAGCTGCGCACATTAAGGAGCAAGCGAGGGGCAAGGGGAGGGGGGGGGGGGCGTCAGTGCGGCGGCGGAGAAGCGGTCGAAACCGCTCGACTTCACGCCACCAAAAGGGAGCGACTGGGCCATGTAGCTGTGCACAGGGGTGCGAGGGTGGATGGGGTGGGTGGGGGTGCGGGGGCTGTAGCTGTGCACATGGAGGAGCACGCGAGGGGCGGCGGGGGGGGGGGGGTCAGTGCGGCGGCGGCGGAGAAGCGGTAAAATCCGCTCGACTTGACGCCGCCAGAGGGGAGCGACTGGGCCATGTAGCTGTGCATAGGGGTGGGTGGGTGGGGTGGGTGGGGGTGAGGGGGCTGTAGCTGTGCACATGGAGGAGCAAACGAGGATGGGTCAGTGCGACGGCGGCGGCGAAGCGGCCGAACCCGCTCGTCTTCACGCCGCCAAAGGGGAGCGACTGGGCCATGTAGCTGCGCACATGGAGGAGCAAGCGAGTTGCAAGGGGAGGGAGGGGGGGGGGTCAGTGCGGCAGCGGCGGAGAAGCGGTCGAAACCGCTCGACTTCACGCCGCCAAAGGGGAGCGACTGGGCCATGTAGCTGCACACATGGAGGAGCAAGCGAGGGGCAAGGGGGGGGGGGGGGGGGTAAGTGCGGCAGCGGCGGAGAAGCGGTCGAAACCGCTTGACTTCACGCCGCCAAAGGGGAGCGGCTGGGCCATGTAGCTGTGCACATGGGTGCGTGGGTGGATGGGGTGGGTGGGGATGTGGGGGCTGTAGTAGTGCTCATGGAGGGGCAAGCGAGGGGCGAAGGGGGGGGGGTAAGTGCGGCGGTGGTGGAGAAGCGGTCAAACCCGCCTTGCCTTGACGCCGGTAAAGGGGAGCGACTGGGCTATGAAGCTGCACAAGGGGGGCGAAAGGGGGGGCGGGGGGAGGGAGTCAGTGCGGCGGCGACAGCGGCGGCAAAGCGCGGGGAGGCCCGCCCGACTTGACGTCAGTTCGGCAAAGACCACCGGAAAGAAAAACACAGTCACACTCACGTCGTCGCGAAGTCATTGATCGTCGACATGCCCGCCTCGAGGCGCTCGCACATCCGCCGCGCGCGCGCCTGGCCGCCAAACACGTTGGAACCAAGGCCAAACTCGCAGTCATTCGCCATGGCGACGACCTGGGGCGGGTGGGAGAGAGGAAGTGAACGGGTGTGTGGGGAGAGAGGGGGAGAGGGAGGAGGAGAGGGGGGGGGGAGGGAGAGGGAGAGAGGAAGAGAGAGGGAGGCGCGATGCCGTGCGCCACCACCCATCACCCCCAACCACCTCATCGTCCGTGTCGAACCCAATGATCGACATGACCGGCCCAAACACCTCCTCCTCCCAGATCAGCATCCCGCGCTTGATGCCGAGCAGCACCGTCGGGGGGTAGAAGTTGCCGGTGCCGGCGAGAGTGGACGCGGGGAGCTTGCCGCCGGCGAGGAGCTTGGCGCCCTGCGTGCACGCGGCGGTGTGTGTGTGTGTGTGTGTGTTCTTGTGTGGAAGAAAGAGAGAGGGGGAGAGTTTGTGCATGCGATGGTGGTTTGTGTGTGTGAGAGACATTGAGAGGGAGAGGAAGAGAGAGAGAGAGGGAGGGAGGAAGAGAGAGAGAGGGAAACAGGGCAGGACAGAGAAAGAGAGGCAGAGGAGTGAGAGGGGGAGAGAAAGAGAGAGTGGTGCCGGCGAGAGTGGACACGGGGAGCTTGCCGCCAGCGAGGAGCTTGGCGCCCCGCGGGAGTGCGCGCGGTGGTGGTGTGTGTGTGTGTGAGGGAGAGGGAGAGAGGGAGAGAGGGAGAGAGGGAGAGAGGGAGAGAGGGAGGGAGAGAGGGAGAGAGAGAGAGAGAGGGAGAGAGAGGGAGAGAGAGATAGAGAGGGAGAGAAAGGGAGCGAGAGAGGGAGCGAGAGGGAGAGAGAGAGAAACATGGCGCACTTGCAACGCGACGGCGGCATCCGGGACCCCCCCACCCCCCCTTCGCATTGCATGCAGCCTGCTGCCGTGGTACTGCGCAGCGAGCACGTGTCATGCACTCGTTGCACGACCACCGTGGTCATACCTCAGTGGCGCCCAGCAGCCCCCCCCCCCCAATCATCATCATCACAACCACTGTCAACCACCACAGCCCAAAGCAATCACCATCCCCTTGATCTTCTCATGCAGACAAGGCACCGGCATGCTGCCACCAGCACCAGCACCACTACACTACACTACCACCACTACCACCAACAACCACCACCTCCACCATCACCCACCTTTGCAACCGCGTCGTCGACCAGCCCCTGCAGCATACACCCACCACCCCACCACCAGCACCACCCCACCCACCACCACCACAACCCACCACCTACCTTTGCAACTGCGTCGTCGACCAGCCCTTGCACCTTCTGCGGCAGGCCAGGCATCGTCATGCTGCCGGTGTCCATGTCCCCGTGGCCCAGCGGAGGCCCCTGCCGCATCTGCTTGACCACGCTCACGACGCCCTCAACGAACTGGTCGAGCACCTGAATGTTTGCACAAGAGGGAGAGGGAGTTGAGGGTTGGCACTAGAAGAAGGAAAGAACGAGCCCTGTTGCAGCCCGTCATAGCCCCCTGCCCGCATCTGCTTGACCACGCCCACGACGCCCTCCACAAACTGGTCGAGAACCTGGCTGTTGGGTGCGTGCACATTAAGGAGCAGGTTTAGGGTTGGAGCCCAATCAACCCTCCACCCCGCAAGGCGCCCCAACAAGGGTTGTAGGCGAAGCCCTTAACCCCCGAACCCCCAGCCCACGCACGCACCTTGTTGTGCACACAAATACGCAGGTTTAGGGCGATCCTTCCTTGAACCCTAGACGGCCCTAAACCCCAAATCCTTTAAGCCTCAGCCCAAACCCAAGCCCACGCACCTTGTTGTGGTACAAAGATGCGTGTTTGGGGTTCAGCCCCTTGAACTTTCAACGGCCCCAACACCTGCCCTACACCCAGAACAGAACCTAAAACGCGAGCCTGCCTGGCCCAAGCCCACGCACCTTGTTGTGGACAAAGAAGCGCTCGCCGCCGGCGCAGTTCTGCCCGCTGTTGAGGAACGCGGCCTTGATCGCGACCTGGATGACCTGCGTAGATTCAACAATGGGAGGGGGGGCTCAGTTCTGTGTGTGTGGATGGGGGGGGCCAGTTCTGTGTGTGTGGGGGGGGAGAGGGGGGGGAGGCTGAGTTCTGCCTGCTGCTGAGGAACGCGGCCTTGATCGCGACCTGGATGACCTGCGTTGATTCAACAAGGGGGGGGGGGGCTCAGTTCTGTGTGTGTGTTGGGAAGAGGAGGACAAAGTTCTGCCCGCTGTTAAGGAACGCGGCTCAGTTCTGGGGGGGAAGGGAAGGGGGGAGTTCTGCCCACTGTTGAGGAACGCGGCCTTGGTCACGACCTGGATGACCTGCGTATGTTGACAAGGGGGAGTCCTGGGGGCTCAGTTCCGGGAGGGGCTCAGCTCTTGTGGGAGGGACTTCAGGAGCGCGCCTTTGCGGCACGCACCCGCATCGTCGAGCTCGATAAATGGTTGCTTGCCCCCAAGCTCAGCCACCAAATGAAACCCTCAACCCTCAAACCCTAAACCCTAAAACCCTAAGCGTCTATAAATTGTTGCTTGCCCTCGAGCTCAAGCACGACCGACCCCTCCCTCGCCCCCCGGGGCCCATGCCCTGATGATTACTAGTTTTCACCCCACCCCCACGCACCGGCTTAACGTCCGCATCGTCGAGCACGATGAACGGGTCCTTTCCACCGAGCTCGAGCACGACAGGCGTGAGCGTCGCGGCCGCCGCCGCCATCACCTTCTTCCCGATCTGCGTGCTGCCGACAAAGATGACCTTGTCGGCGCCTAAAGTGTGAGGAGGGGGGAGGAGGGGGGCGTCATTTGTCAGGCGTGGGCGCGTGTGTGCGGTGTGTGTCGTGGTGTGGGGGGAAGGGGGGCGTGACCTTCCGACCTACGTGCTGCCGACGAAGATGGCCTTGTCGGCGCATGCAGTATAATGGGGGGGGGGGGGCATGCACAGCAATTTCGTGTGGGGGGAAAAGTGTCGGGTCTGAGGTCATACACTGAAAGTGCCTCCAAGGATGTGCCACCTAGCCAGAGAGCACGGCATGGACATTAAATTATGGTTGTTCTCTCCGTTTGGGCTTGGACGGCGTGTCGAGTGCGCACCGAGTAGGCAGCCCGCGGAAACAGCCACCCCGCGCACACCGGAGCCTCCAATCCCAAACGGAGAGAACATACCATAATAGAATGTCTCTCTCAAGCTCTCTGGCTAGGTGGCGCGTCCTTAGAGGCACTTTCAGTGTTTGCCCTGACCCGACACTTTTCCCCCCACACAAAATTGCTGTGGGCATGCAGATTTGCTCTTGTTTGTGTGTATGTGTGTGTGATGGTGGTTGTGGTGGTGGGTCACGTGTCATGCGTGTGAGCGGGGTTGGAAGTGGGGGTGGGGTGGGGTCGTCACGAAGATGACCTTGTCGGCGCCTGCAGTATAATGAGGGGGGGGGACTGGGCATGCATTGTGATGAAAGGGTGTGGGGGCATGCATTGTGATGATGAGGGAGGGGGGGGGAGGGGGCGGCGTCTGGTGCCAGGCGTAAAATGCTTGTGTGGAGGCGTGTGTGCGTGCGTGCGTGTGTGGGGGGGCGGACAAAGGGATGACCTTGTCGGCACCTGCAGGGGGGGGGGGCATGGTCTGGAGTTTGCTTCTGGTAACTCGTAGGGGGTGGGGCACGTGTCGGGCGTGGGGCCGTGGGGGGGGTGGGGCGCAACTTCGCGTGCTTGCTTGCTTGCGTGTGGCGGGGGGGAGGGGGGAGACGCGATGCCGCCACATGCACCCACACCGCGTGCGCTACACCGCGTGCACCCACACCCACACCGATACACGAACACACCTCCAGTCACGATCGCGTTGCCCGCCTCCCCGAACCCGGTAACAATCTGCACGAGGTCCTCCGGCGCGCCAGCAGCAGCGAGTGCAGCCTTGAGCACACGCCCGTGGTACTGTGCGGCCCAGCTGGCGTGCTCAGACACCTGTGTGTGTGCGTGCGTGTACATGTACTCAAGACATCTGTGTGTGCGTGGATGTGTGCGTGCGTGTGCGTGAATGTGTATATGTGTGTGTGTGTGTGCTCAGACATCTGTGTGGTCGTCGATTCTACCAGCCCGTCGGACGCAATTGATGGCGCATCAGACGTGCGTGCGTGCGTGGCGTGGACGCCTTTGATGGCGCATTATACCCGTGTGTGTGTGTGTGTGTGTGTGTTCCAAAAGATCCACCCTCCTGCTTGCGCAACACTTGGCCACCCGCCCTTAAACAGAGCCGACCTAAGCCTGCCGTTCAGGTTTCCCTGCAGCAAACAAACTCGCACATTGATGACGATTGCGTTGCCGGTGAGCACCCCCACCCGCCCCTCCCCCACACAAATCCCTCCCCCCCCCCACACACACCTACGCACTCACTCGACCCACCCACACTCCAACCACACCCCAACACCACCACGTATGCACACACACACATACAAACACACATGCACACACACACACACCTTGATGACAATCGCGTTGCCGGTGAACACAGCAGCGGTGACCGGGTTGAGAAGGTTGTGGAAGGGCCAGTTCCAGGGGACGATTGCACCGACCTGTGTGTGCGCGCGCGTGTGAGTTTGGTCAATTGTACAGTCTGTCGGATGCCTGAGTGTGTGTGTGTGTGAGCGTGCGCGTGTGTATGTGTGTGTGTGCAACAACCCACCACTCTGACTGGAATGTACTCAACGCACGGCGCCTTGAAGAGAACCAACGAGAGAAAGGGTTGTGTGTGTGTGTGCATGTGTGTGTGTGTGTGCATGCGTGTGCATGTGTGTGCATGCGCGTATGTGTGTGTGACACAACCCACCACACCGACTGGCACGTACTCCACGCACGGCGCCTTGAAGAACGCCAACGGGCCCGAAACAAAGGGTTGTGTGTGTGTGCATGCGCATGTGTGTGTGTGTGTGTGTGTGCATGCGTGTGCATGCGTGTGTGTGTGACACAACCCACCACACCGACTGGCACGTACTCCACGCGCGGCGCCTTGAAGAACGCGAGCAGGCCTGGCGACCTGTGCTCAGGCTGGAGGTATTTTTCCGCGTGGTCGACGAGCCAGTGGATCTTCTCGCAGGTCGTGATGATCTGTGTGTGCGTGTGTGTGCGTGTGTGTGTGTGTGTGTGTGTGTGTGTTGGGAGAGGCGTGGTCGACGAGGCAGTGGATCTTCTCGCACATGGTGATGATCTGTGGCGCGTGTGTGTGGGGTGGGGTGGTGGGGGAGGGAGGAGGTACGTAGCATGGTCAACCAGCCACACACATACAATGCACCTCTCCCAGCAGCCCCTCGGTAATGACCTTGCCAGAGTGCCGCTCACATGATGTGATGCATCCACACTCTCTCCCCCCTTTCTCTCACACACACACCACACCACACAAACACACCGCACACCCACGCACCTCTCCCAGCAGCCCCTCGGTCATGACTTTGCCGGTGTCGCGCGCCGTCACGCGGCAAATCTCCTCTTGGTTCTCCACCACAAACTTGAGCAGGATGCGCAGCAGCTTGCGGCGCTGGCTGAACGGCGAGGACTTCCACACCGCCTGCGCAGCCTTGGCCTTCTTGATGATGGCCCTGACCTGTTTGTGGGGGTGGGGGAGTGGGGTGGGGCGTGGCGTGTGCGTCGGGGGGGGTGGGGTGCGTGTGCGGCGTGAGACCGCGCGTGTGAGTGCACGCCGTATGCATGCTGTACGTGGGTGGGTGCCGTGTGCACCTGCATGCATGCATTCCCCCCCTGCCGAGCCAACCCCATCCTGTCATCAGCAACACCCGCACGCGGTGATCTGCATGCATGCGCCGCACCTCTGTCTCAGACATGGCAGGGACGTGGCCCAGCAGCTGCATCGTGGCTGGATCGTAGCAGGGCACCAAGTCCTTGTCCACAGGCTTTGAGGGGTCGTAGGCAGCGCCGTTGAGCGTGTCGGACGCCTCGGCTGTTGGCAGGAGGCATGCATGGTGGGGTCAAGTTGGACTTGACGCGCCATGCTGGTGCCCCGCATGCATGCAGGGGAAGGCATGCATGCACCGTGTCTGATGCGCAATGTGCCATGCCCTCATGGCGGAGCTCGGGGCGCGCGTGGGGGGCGGGATCGAGCGTGGGAGAGTTGGTCGTCGAGATCCAACAACATGGCTCGCGTGCTCCATCCTGCGTCGGCACTCACCCGCGGTGAGCGGCACCGAGATGGAAGGGATCGAGAGGGTGGTGTAGACGTCGCGGACGAGCCACAGCAGCGCCAGCGCGCCCAGCACACAGCCTATGATCCATGCCTGTGCCACCCAGCCGATCGCACCCACAACGCCCTCGCATAGTCCCTCCATGTTCGGGAGAGGGGTTCGAGCGTATGCGCAAGCAGCAGGGTAGCGTGCGTGAGGTGATTTTGCAATGGAGTGTGGGGTTGATTTGGGGGTTGATTGTGGAACTACTGGAACCAGCACTGTACTACGCACGCACACACACACACACCTCAGTTCTGCACACCGCTCCCCGTCGACGCACTACCGCAGCTGAGCAAGATGAACTTCCCACTGGATTCGGCTGCGGACATGGAGCCGGAGCACAAGGCGCAGCTGGGACAGATGCTGGAGCAGATGCAGATCAGGGATAGGTAGGCGGGGGTGCGATGGGAGCTGCCGAGCGAGTACAGCCGTCATGATGGCTGCCCATGCATGCATGCAGCAGCCGCCGCCCATGCGCATGAGCACACTCTGCGTGCGTGCCGCCCATGCGCAGCCTCAAGATGTACTCCAACCTGGTGGAGAGGTGCTTCAAGGAGTGCACGGAGGACATGCGCAGCAAAAGCCTGAGCACCAACGAGGAGAAGGTGGGCCATTCCCATGCATGGGCGCGACACACGTCCGCGTATGCACAACCGCCGGCGGCATGCCCGTGCCCCGGTGCGCAGATGAATCAATCCCATGCCATCAACCAACGCTGCTGTCTCGGGGGCTTGAGTAGCGGGCGTCATGCGCCCCTGCGTAGGCTTGCTGCCCCGGGCGTGTGCCCCGCTCACCGCTGCTCCGCACTGATGCACTGATGCACCGATGCAGTGCGTGACGCGGTGCTGCGAGAAGTTCATGCACCTGACTGGGCGCGTCGGCATGCGCTTCAACGAGTTCTACACAGAGGTGGGAGGAGCCGCTGCCCCTGCGGTTTGATCTGTCGCGCGCGCGCCTGGCAGGCGGATGGCAGTGGCCCGCCGCATACAGCGAGGCAGCCACGCATGCTTGTCTCCCCTCTCACACCCACACACACCCCTGCCTGTGTCTTCATTTGTGCAGATGGAGAAGGCCGCGCAGGAGCACCTGCAAACGCAGCAGGAGATGCAGGGGAGGTGATCCGGCGGCACGATCCGGACCGGGGATCGCCACGAGCGTGTGCATGACACACCCCTTGGGCGCACGCCGGCGCACACGCTAGCAGCGTCACGTATCACGTAGTTAGGAGTCCGTGGGGCAAGCAGCGGTTGGGGAGGGGGCAACATTGCGCGAACGTTGATTCAATGTAAATCAAACTGCTCGCCTCCCTCCCTCATATTCCTCCTCTGTGCAGTAGTGCCTGCTGTATACAAATGAAATTGGGGGCCACGGAGCAGCCAAGAAGGAGGATGTAAACAACACAGCAACAACTTCAAGCCTTTCATTCCTCCCCCACACTTCCTGCATCTTCAGCTTGTCCCCGCGCACACTGCATGAGTGCCATATCAACCACGCACGAGCTCAACATGCTAGCTCTCCACAGTAAGATTCATGTCTCCCAGACGGCTCCCGGACATGCGCATGTCCGACACGCGTATGTTTCGGCATCGAGACCCGTCCTCCGCCCACACGGAGCTTCCGTGGTCGCCTCCGCCTCCGCCCAGCTTTGGAAGCTTCCAAAGCCAGTGAAGGAGGTGGCACGAAAGCTGGGAGACTGGTGGGAGCGCACGATCGACTCCCCCATGACAAGGGTGAGGCCAGTCCTGCAAGCATGCATCATGGCGGTGGCCATGCGGTGCACGCAGCCACTCCATGCACCGCCATGTGGCGGGGGGGGGGGAGGGAGGAGGGGGGGGGGCACACAGGGCACACGCACGCGCACCCGAACACGGCGCCTGTGCATAACACATGATAAATGTGTCCGTGCGCAGGACAACCGCCGCCAGGTGCTCTCCGACCTGTATGGGAAGCTCGACCGTGAAGTGGCGTGCAGCGTGCTCGCTGACGATTTTTTCATGCATGAGGTGCGCCAGCGCTACCACGATGGGCCGTGCGCAGGCAGGCAGCGCTACCATGATGGGACGTGCGCAGGCAGGCAGCGCTACCACGATGGGACGTGCGCACCACGCACCGGCGTAGACTCCCATGATGTGTGCACCACATCCTCCCCCTACAAACACCCGTTTTGCCTGCACCTGTGCGCTTGTGGCTGTGCCTGCGCCGCTGCAGGCAGGGCGCGATGAGAAGATCTACGGGCGCGACGACTTCATGAGCATGGTGTACGGCTCCGTGCTGCCTGCGATCCCAGACTTCCAATGTCGGTGCGGATTCTGCGTGTCAGGGGCAGTGCTTCCTCACTTGATTTCAATTAATTCATTCTTACAGCCCGGCCACCGGCGGCCGGGGGCCAGTTGGGGGCGGCCACCCCAAAAATCGGTGAAAACAGGGGAAATTAAAAAAATGAGAATCGGGCGGTGCACCCTGAAAATAAATCGATTCGTTCAGCCGGAAAAACGCCTATGGCGGTCTACCGCCCAATCGAAAAGCAGTGGTCAGGGGCACGGGCAGATGGCTGGCGAGGGGGGGATGGGGGTGGGTCGTGCTGAGGAATATAGGGGCTGACCAGACAGACAACTGCAAAGTATCAGAATAATTAGTTATGTCTCTTGCCCAGCACAACACTTGGAGTGCTCTGCTTCATTAATCAGATCAATAGTGTGCATCAATGAGGTGCGCAATAGGCTGTGTACTACGGCTCAGCAGGTCGGGAGGGGTGTGCGCCCTGGCTACCTCGTGTGGGGCAGGGGCGCTGTGCTGACGACCCCTCATCGTCCTGTGCCTTCACACGCACGCACGCCACACACACGCACACACACCGCCCGCATGCCACACGCACACACGCTGCACACACGCACACACACACGAACACACACACGCCACGCACGCACACTCACGCACATACACACACACATATACACACACACGCACACACACCGCGTCTCAGGGTGCGCCGCCACCACCAACGAGCTCGACCGCGACGGCTTCGTCGTGGTGACTGTGCAGGTGAGTGGGGCAAGTAACACGGGGTTTCCAGCTAGGCAGGCTACTCTTCTACTAGAGATCACCCGTCGATACTCCAGCCCACTTAAGTGTATTAGAGAAGCGCCGGCTCCCTGCCGATATGCTACCGCTCCCGCCGGCTAGACTACCCCAAACAGCGGTTCCTGAGATACATGTCTGGCAAGAAGCTTACAGTTTACAGTACGCACCCTCGGGGCGTGGGATTGAGGGAGCTGCCTAACGAGGTAAGCTACCATTCAAAGGGGTTGTAGGGGGGTTAGCCAGGGGCGGCTCTGTGTTCCAAGTGCCGCCGGGTGGTGACTAAACAGAGTGGAGCTGCTGCACCATGAGGGTGTGCAGCTTCCGGGCGCAACTGAGGGCAGCATCCCGCTGCACCCCCAGCTGCTCTAGTGTGCCTATCGTGTGCGCCGCGTAGATGGTGCCGCTGACGCCGAGTAGGATGGGGTAGATCTTGATGTTGTCGCGCTGGGAGCCTCGCTCCACCAGCCGTGGCTCCACCAGCCGTGGAAGCATATAGGAGGGGGTAACCCGGAGCACCTCTGGGTCTCACCCCGAGCTAGAAGGCACATGCGCCACACACGACTGTAAATCCATTACGACCATTATAACGCAATCCTAGAAGCTGCAGAGCCGTGGCCTTGCAGAGGGACTCTGGCATGACGGGCGAGTCGGGGTGTGTGTGACAGCACCTCCTCTCCCTTACCTCCCTTAATCCTACGGAGTGAGCAAGTAACAAGTAACACAGGCTCAAACTCTTGGAGGACTAAAGAACACACAGGAGAGAACCTTCGTCAGGGCCACAGAAGTGGCTTTGGGGCCAGCTCAGCCGGCGCACCCATTGTCAACCAGTGACCCCACTGTGCAGGCGCGCGGCCACCACACGGGTGCCCCGTTCTCGCTGCCCGGCCTGCCTGCAGCCTGCCCGGCCACCTGCCCGGCCGACCGTGAGCCACCTGCCACCTGTCTGACTATGAACGTGGCACCTGCCTGAGAACCTGCCACTTGCCCATGCAGGCGCGCGACCACCACACGTGCGCCGTTCTCGCTGCCCGGCCTGCCTGCAGCCTGCCCGGCCACCCGCCAGGCCGACAGTGAGCCACCTGCCACCTGCCCGACCATGAACGTGCCACCTGCCTGTGAACCTGCCACTTGCCTATGCATGCGCGCGACCACCACACGTGCGACGTTCTCGCTGCCCGGCCTGCCTGCAGCCTGCCCGGCCATCCGCCAGGCCGACCGTGAGCCACCTGTCACCTGCCCGACCATGAACCTGCCACCTGCCTGTGAACCTGCCACTTGCCCATGCAGGCGCGCGACCACCACACGTGCGCCGTTCTCGCTGCCCGGCCTGCCTGCAGCCTGCCCGGCCACCCGCCAGGCCGACCGTGAACCACCTGCCACCTGCCCGACCATGAACCCACCACCTGCCCGTGAACCCGCCACTTGCCCATGCAGGCGCGCGGCCACCACACGGGTGTGCCGTTCTCGCTGCCAGGGCTGCCCGCGATCGAGCCCAGCGGCCGGCACTTTTCGCTGCCGGAGCAGGCGCTGATGGTGCGCGTGGTGGATGGACTCGTGAAGGAGATCAAGGTGTGTGTGTGTGTGGGTGGGTGTTTGTGCATGCGTGCGTGCGTGTGTGTGTGGGGGGGGGGGGCTGTTGGGGGCTGTTGGGGGCTGTTGGGCGTTTTTTTGGTGGTTTGGGGCCAGTGGGTAGTGGCCGGCACTTTTTGGTGCCGGAGCAGGCGCTGATGGTGCGTGTGGTGGATGGACTTGTGAAGGAAATCAAGGTGCGTGCATGTGTGGGCGGTTGGGTGGTTGGGGCTGTTGGGGGCTGCTGGGCAGTTGGGTGGACGGGGGCGGTGGGTCGTTGTGCGGGTGGGTTTTGGTGTGCGGGTGAGTGGTTAAGGGGGGGGGCGGATCAGGCGCTGATGGTGCGCGTGGTGGATGGACTTGTGAGGGAGATCAAGGTGCGTGTGTGTGCGTGTGTTGTGTGTGTTGGGAGGGGGGGCTGTTGGGGGCTGTTGGGCGGTTAGGGCCGGTAGGTAGTGGCCGGCACTTTGCGTCTGCTCCGGCAGCGCACATCTGATGGTGCGCGTGGTGGATGGACTCGTGAGTGAGGAGGTGCGTGCGTGTGTGTGTGTGTGTGTGTGTGTGTGTGTGTGTGTGTGTGTGAGGGGGGGGCTGGTGGGGGCGGTTGGGCAGTTGGGGCGGGTGCGGGTGGGCGGGTGGTGGTCAACGGGGGGGGGGGGGGATCAGGCGCTGATGTTGCGCGTGGTGGAGGGACTTATGAAGGAGATCGAGGTGCGCATGTGCGGTGGGTGGGGTGGTAGTTGGGAGTGGTTGATGTGTCGTTGAGTGGTTGGGGGCGGTGGGCCGTTGAGTGGGTGGAGGAAGGGGAGAAGAGAGACGCAGGTGGATGGACTCGTGAGGGAGATCAAGGTGCGGGTGTGTGGTGGCGGTTGGGGGGGGAGGAGTGTGAGTGGGGGGGAGTGGGGTGGGGGGTGGGGGGGACGACGGGCGCACACATGATCGGCACGCGTGATCGCGCTGCCGGTGTATGTGTGCCCCACCCCACCGCCAGCATGACACTCACGCACAACACACGCGCGCGCACACACGCCATGCAGGTGTTCCCCGTGCGCGGCGCCGGCCCCCTGGGCATGTATGTGGCCCTGGGCGGAGAGCTGCCGCTTGACCCAGCCAAGGCGCTGGCACAGGACCCGAGCGTCTCCATGCCGCTGCCCTGACGGCTGTGCGCTGCGTTTGTCCGGCCTTTGCGTCGGGTCTACCTCGGTGTCTCCCCCCACCCTCCTCGCAGTTGGGACGTCGGGGGGCAGAGCACGCCTCTCCGTCTTTCTTGCATGCTACATGTCTACACTCTCGTTGCTCCGAGCTAGCTGATGCTGGTCCTATCTACGTCATGGAAGATGAAAACGTTGTTCCTATGTCAATAACGCCACGCGCCATGTTGCGGGCACGCGTGCGCCAGTGGCCAGCGGTGCCATGCGTGTGTCATCGCCGCCCCCCGCCTGCCGGGCCCGCACGCTTGGGCCCTCCTCGCCGGCCTTGGCCACCGCCGCCGCTGTTGAACTTTGCGTAGTAGTCAGACATGTCTGGCAGGATGTCCTTGGCAGCCTCCAGGCTCGCCTCCGTCTCGATGTTGTTACGCCACAGGATGTGGTTGTGCATGTCCTGCGCGCGAATGACCACCAGCATCAGCAGGGGGGCCAAGAAGCATGTGCGTTGCAGACGTAATGACCCGCTTGCTGACGTGGGTGCTGTTCGACACCCCTCTGCGTGTGTGCCTGCCCGCAGGAGTTGCATCTGGCCCATGCGCGCATGCAGCCGCGCGCCATGCACCTCCATGCGGCCTGCACTCCATGCCCCACCCCTCCCGCGTTGCTCATGCTCCATCAACAATCACCCCATCGACCCATGCATGTACCTACCATGCTGGCGAACCGCGTCCCCGCGTTCATCGTGGTAGCAATCGGCATCCGCACGCTGGCGCCGTTGGAGAGAACGTAGGTGACGTAGCGAGCGACGAACCGTGGCCCCGCCTCCATTATCCTCAAGAAATCCCGTGGCGCGGTTACTGCTGCGCTCAGCAGTTCCCCTGATGGCGTCTCAAGGGCCTGAGTGTGGGGGTGGCAGGTCCGGACCTAGGTCCATACCAGCTGTATACCAGGGGCCCCTACTTGACAGTCTCTCTCTGTCCGCCGTTCCTGTGCCTGTAAAACCTGCGCCTGATGCAAAATATAAATCACACAACCATGTGTGAGACAACCATGTGTGCTGCCCCTCCCCCACACGCTCATGACCCCTCCACCGGCCGGTTGGGGTACCCCAACCCGCTCGTCTCCTCGTGCACGCCAGGGTGTGTGCGTACGTGTACACTGCAAGCACGTGTGATTCACCTGTGTGGAGATTCACCTCAAGTACCCCATCATGGAGCAGGAAAGCTGTCTTTGTGGCCTGCCTGGGAGACTGTTGCCTCGAGACGCCGCGCGCGCAACCTTCCTCACCAACCCCTTCCACAAACCACAAAAAACTCAACCACAAAAAACTTAACCACAAACACCGCCTTCCCCACCCTGCCACTGCCAAACCACACACGAGTTTTACAAGTCCCAACAACCAACACACAGCAGGAACCCTGCATCAGCAGACGCAGATGAAACATGGTGGTGGCGGGGGGGGGGACCACAAACGCACACCCAAAAGCGTAACACACACTTGATCCCGGGCCCCACCACACATGCCTTCTTGGCTTGCAAGCGGTCTCCCTCCTGCTGCACAGGTGCCCACGCCGCGTCGTGTCACTGCTCTGGCTGCTGCCGCACGATCGCCACGCCCAGCACGGTGTTACGACAGGCACCCAAAGTGCGGGCCTTTGTACTACCGTAGCCACGCTTTGCCTTTGCGCCTAATTAAATAAAAAATTAATCCGCAAAGGCTCCGTGAACGTGAAATTAAGTCCGAAAACGCGCCACAAAGGAATTTGAACCCAGATCGACGCTCTACAAGCCCCGCAAAAGCCGTCGCAAAGGCAGCGCAAAGACGAAATTAAATAAAAAAAACGCCCCGCAGAGGCCTAAAATTCCAAATCAAGAGGGCCTTTGGGGGAGTGGGACCCGTACAGGCAAAGCGTGGCGGTAGTTCATACCGTCCAAACCACGATCTGCACCCTATAAGGAACGGCCTGTGTGGCTGATCGTGACTTATCGTGTAAGACTTATCGTCGTCACATCACACGGCCTCGTTGAGAGGCAGCCTCGTTGAGCAGGAATACGGAAATGTTCCAAACCATCAAGCCCCGATCAGAACGCGCTCAGAACCCGTCTCCATAGAGTCAGAACTAGCAGCAGGCGCATGGCATCCACATGGTCGTTCACAGCAGCCAGCAGGTATGCGCGCGCGCTGTCATCCGCGCGCGCATACATACATATGGCGTTACCTTGGGGGGTGCTCATCTGCGTCCATCACAGCACGGTGGTATTGACTCCAGCTGTGAGCCAAGCACCCAAGGTTTAACCTCGAGTGCGGCGGTCCCACCTCTCACACTTCCTGACTGCATCCAAACCACCTCTCCATAGCGCGCTACCACACTACCATGAGCGAGCAAACATCAGCTGATGATGCGCACGCGACGGCGGTGATCGATGCGGTGCTCGGCTCTCCCGACATCTGGCAGCAGCAGTTGTGGCTGGATGCGGCAGCAAGCACGCGCTGCGGGCCACCAGCGTTACTATGCAAAAGTAGGTGGACGGATCTCCGGTCGCGGTCGTGGCCAGCCCAGAGGCGGGGTTCACTCGCAACGGGCTGGTTCGTGCTATGCACCGGTGGCCTGGCGTCACTGAACTGTCGCTGCTGGGCGTGCGCAGCGTGACATGCCTGATGCCCCTCGCAACGGCGTCACTGACCTGCCTGACGGGTCTCACAGTTCGCCAGGTGGGTGGCGCATGCACCCATGTTAGATCGCCATGCGTGCTGAGCCCTCATGCAGCCCTCCAAATTGGGAGGTCATGATGATGGGCATGCGGCTGATATGTGTGCATGCATGCATGCATGACAGGCGCGTGGTGTGCAGCTCCGGCGAGCTTGGAACATGCCAGCACCGAGCATCAGCGTGTCAGCAACGCTCCGAGCAATCGACATCAGCAGCTGCGATGTAAGATCGATCGAATTCATTCGCAGCTGCGTGCAGCTCTGGTGGCTGTGGATGCCTGACTGTGTCAGAGTAGACCTGTCACCGCTCGGAGCATGCAGCCAGACGCTTGAGGAGCTGTGGATGGCTGGCAATGGTCAGTCCCGCAGCCTGGCACCGCTCAAGGCCTGCACCAAGCTCCGCAAGCTTGACCTCCGTGGCTGCCAGTCCGTGCTCGTTGACCAGGGGGTGCACCTGCAGCTGACATGCACCGAGCTGGCAGCTCCGTCAGCAGTCGCACTCCAAGGCCTGGTGCACGAGATTCAGCCCGGCATGCCGCCCGACATGCAGAACAATGCAGTCGGCTCTCTGGCAGATGCGGCCTATGGGACAAGTCCTGGAGCTCAGGCTGCCATGGTCACCGCTGGCGCCATTCCTGCTCTGGCGCAGCTCCTGGGCTCTCACTCGTCCGCACATGTGCAGATGGAAGCAGCACGTGCACTGTGGAACCTGGCTGCCAATTATGCTTAGAGCAAGGCTCCCACCTTTGGTGCAGCTGCTGGGGCCTCACTCCTCGTCAGGCGTACATCGGCAGGCAGCAGGTGCACTATGCGAGTTGGCTTCCAACCATGCTGCGAACAAGGCTGCCATTTCTGCTGCTGGTGGCATTCCTCCTCTCGTGAGGCTTCTTGGGCCTGTCGCCTCGGTGGATGTGCAGGCTGAGGCAGCGGCTGCACTGTGGAACCTGGCTGCCGGCCATGCTCAGAACCAGGCCGCCATCCTCGCCGCTCGTGTCATCCCTGTGCTCGTGCGGCTGCTGGGGCCTGGGCATCCAGCTGAAGGGCAACAGAATGTAGCAGGATTACTGAGGGTCCTTGGTCACAATGCCGAGGACCGCGCTGCCGTCGCAGCTGCCGGAGCCAGTGCCAACGTGCTGCAAGAGATGAGGGAGCTGGGTATCATTGCACACAGCAAGAGCCCGCACTGTGTCATCAGCTGACGCGCCGGCTGTTACGACAGGCACCCCAAGTGCGGGCCTTCGTACTAGTTCTGGCTGTCCACA
>VFSX01000306.1:82500-97500 GCA_016618255.1 Chlamydomonas sp. UWO 241
TCTCTCCCGCACAGTGTTTCTCTTTCTTTCTCTCGTCCGCTCTCCTCCGTGATGGGCGCTCCCGCAGTGTGGACCCCCCCCCCAACCCTGCCTCACTCTCACCCGCACGCATGCATGCAGTGGTGGGCGATGACGCTGGCACCTCTGCGTTCCGCGATTTCTGGCTCTCGTCCGCCGTGCCCCGCGGCAGCAAGCTTGTGTACAACACTGGACGCGCGCTTAAGTCGTTCCAGGCGCTGATGAAGGAGAAGGTTTGTGTGCGTGCGTGTGCGTGTGTGTGTGTGTGTGTGTGTGTGTTCCTTGTGTATAACGGCAACACACTTGCGTACATCACTTGATGCACGCTCAAGTCGTGTTTTCAATTGTGATGCCCCGCCCCCCCCTCCCTTCAATGCCCGCCTGCTGCGCCTGTGCCTGTCTGTGCGTGTGTGTGTGCTTGCAGGCGCACTGCATGGCCCACCCGGACGCTCTCATCAGTGCTGTCGGCACCAAGGTGTACCTCTGCTCCCCTGAGGGCAAGTGGGCTGAGGACACGGCGTGGTCGAGTACGCTGAATGATGCGTGGGACGTTGAGGCGGTGCGGGAGACGGGGTACAAGGCACTCGCGACGGTGCGTGTGTGTGTGTGTGTATGTGTGTGTGTGTGTGTGCATGTGAGTGAGTGTGGTCGATTTTACAGTCTTGTTGGACGCCTTTAATGGCGTTTTAGACTTGTGCTTGCGCACTCAATCCCTGAGGCAGGCAGATACTATCACCCGCACTAGTCCACTCAGTGGATACAGTGTGTGTGTGTGTGTGTGTATGTGTGTGTGTGTGTGTGCATGCGTGTGTGCGGTTGGTTGGGGTCGCTGAATGATGCGTGGGATGTTGAGGCGGTGCGGGAGACGGGGTACAGGGCACTCGCGATGGTGCGTGTAATGGTGCGTGTATGTGTGTGTGTGTGTGCGTGTGTGTGTGTGTGTGTGGTTGGCCGAGTCGCTGAATGGCGCGTGGGATGTGAAGGCGGTGCGGGAGACGAGCTGCAAGGCACTCGCGACACACACACGTGCGCGCACACACACGCGTGCACACACACACAGAGGGACACATACACAGACACACTCACACACACACATGCAGGTCGGCATGGACCTCATGCACTTCCGGCCAAAGGAGGAGCTAAACGAACACAAGGTGCGCCCCATGCTGGTCTTCAGCGGCACACTCTGGATCCTGCTTGTCCTGGCTAGTCTTGGCTAGTCCCGGCTAGTCCTGGCTAGTCCTGGCTAGTCCCGGCTAGTCCTGGCTAGTCCTGGCTAGTCCTGGCTAGCCCTGGCTAGTCCGGGCTAGTCCGGGCTAGTCCTGGCTAGTCCTAGGACTAGCCTCATGACCAGCTCAGGACCGGTCCCAAGACAAGCTCAGGCCCAGGGGTCACGCCCGGAGCGACAGCCAGGGCGCACTGAAGAACCCTGGGGGCTCTGGCCGCGCCAAGCGCGCTGGTTTCATACACCATTTTGCGCGCGAGCAGATCACGTGCCGTGTGCACACGAGCGTGCCGCGCCCCCTCCCACCCACCCACCTGCGTGCGTAGCCCAGTCATAGCGTCATGCTAGGCCTGCCCCGAGGTACTGGTCTCTTGCTCACCCACCCTGCCTCACACAGATCATGAGCGACGTTCACACGAGCGTGCCGCGCCCCCTCCTACCCACCCACCTGCGTGCGTAGCCCAGTCGTAGAGTCATGCTAGACCTGCCCCGAGGTGCTGGTCGTTTGCTCACCCACCCTGCCTTCCATCACAGATCACGTGCGGCGTTCACACGAGCGTGCTTGAGCGGGTGCTGGACAATGTGCGGAGCGGGCTGGGGCGCGCGGGCGTCAAGGTGGGTGTGCCAACCCAACCCTAATGTCTAAAACCTTGGACTTGAAACCATAAACCCTCAAGCTTAAAACCTAGGACATGCACACGCGCGTGCCCGAGCGGGTGCTGGACAATGTGCGGAACAGGTTGGGGCACGCTGGCGCCAAGGTTTGTCAACCCTAAATCATAAAACCTAGACTTCATCATAAACCCTAAGGCCCAAGACCTAAAATCTCTGACCCAGAACCTTCAATTCAGGCCTGGCATGCATGCACACATGCTCGACAACGTGCGCAACGGCCTTGGGCGGCCGTCAAGGTGGGTGCGCTAACTAATCTTACCCTGAACCCTAAACCCTAAACCCTAAACTAACCTCACCCGAAAGTCTACTAAAACCTAAAACCTGAACCCTAAAACAGCAGCTGGCAAAAGTAAATAAGGCGTGCACACCTGTGCACACCAAGCGCGCTGCATTGGCGCATCGACAACTGACGCGTGCAACTGACGTTATGTGTGCAACCCTGGACAGGCCAATGCGATCACGAGTGGGAGCGGCGCCTGATGCTACCTCACTCTCTTTCTCTCTTTCTCTCTGTCTCTCTGTCTCTCTGTCTGTCTCCCTTGCTCTGTCTCTCTCTCCCTCTGTCTCTCTCTCACTTTCTCTCTTTCGGTGTCTCTCTCTCTCCCTCCCACCCGGTCTCTCTCTTTCCATATCTGTGTCTCTCTCTGGCATGCATGCGGGCATGCGCAACCACCCCACCCCGCACACGCATGCACAACGCGTCCAACACGGCGCACACCAAGCACACTGCATTGGCGCACCGACAACTGACGCGTGCAACTGACATGGCAACTGACGTGTGACTGTGCGTAACTGCCCTGAAACAGGCCAACGTGATCACGAGTGGGAGCGGAGACTGGCGCTACCTCGACCTGGTACCCATCAGGGCGGGCAAGCTGCAGGTGTGTGATTGTTATTATTTTCCTTCGTCTTGTTTTTCAAGGGTTAACTTGTACCTGAGGACCCCATCAGGGCGGGCATGGTGCAGGTGTTTTACTCTTCCTCTTGGTCACGGGGGGGGGGGGGGGGGGGGCAGAAAAGAAATTTCTGGAACACACAATAGAAATAATTTGGACCCCCCCCTACCCCCCCCCATCTCACATAATATGCCATGCATGGAGCCGGGACCAATGCGCATGGCTTCCTTACAGTGAGGGCTGTCCATCGCAATGTCTAAGTCGCCAAAAGGTAGCCGAAATAGCCCCCCAAATGCAGCCATACCATGGCTTCCACGGCCGCCACCAAGGAGTGTGGACCCTCCAGTTCACACTTTCTAGGCAGATTCAGGGTTGACTCTCCTGAGGTGTTTTGCTGCGCTCTCCAAGGAGATTTAGATGGCATTGGTCCCATCTCAATCCATGAAGGTTGCTCAAATCCCTAGGTGGGCACTTAGTGCTCCGTAGGGAGCACGCGGGGGAGCTGGGGCGCTGAGGGGGTGTGGACCCCCCGCACACACAACCCAGAGTCACTTCTTAGAGTTGATTTGTGCTCCCCTCATCAAGGCGGTTCCAATGGTGGTCTTCCCGTCCAAAACGGCCCACCGGAAAGAAAGCTCTGGACCCCCCTCCCCCACCCCACCCCACCCCCACTTTGAGCCCTCGTATCTCGGCCCCCAGGTGTCCAAATTCAAAAAATCGATGGTTTTGGAACATTCACAGCAAGGAGATGGGATTCCATCCTGTGTTCCATTTCTCGTGATTTCTGCCCCCCCCTTGAGCACTCTTGGTCTTTTTTTTCGTCTTCTTGGATTGTACAGGTGTACACGCCCGGAGGGGACCTGGTACAGATCAGGGCGGGCAAGCTGCAGGTGCGTTCTGCGCCTTCTTCCGTTTCGTGTTGTTATTTTTGGGGTTGACAGGTTGTACCTGCATGCACCTGGATAAGCCGCAGGGGCGTGCGCCTGCGTTTATCTTGTTATGCTTCTGAGTACGAACGCAAGCTGCACGTGTCCCCTGTCGCTCGCGCACCTCCGCCCTTGAACACACTCACACACGCGCACACACACAAACACACACACACACACACACACACACACACACACACATACGCACACACACACGAAGACACACACTAACAGGCTCTTGATTACGTCCGCAAGAGGCACGTGTTCCCCGTCGCATGCACACACATGCACACACTCTCACACGCACACGCACGCACGCACACGCACACACACACACACACACTCTCACACACATACACACGCACACACACACACACACACGCACACACACACACACACACACAGGCTCTCGAGTACGTCCGCAAGATGCACGTCTTCCCCATCGCGCACACGGTCGCGTGCGGCGACAGCGGGAATGACATCCTCATGCTCATGGGAGCCAACCCAGCGATTGTCGTCGGCAATGCGCAGCCAGACCTCAGGTAAAGCACCCTACGCCTGCAGCCCTAAATGTTATCCTAAACCCTAAACCCTAAGGCCCAAGGCCCCAAACCTGAACCCCTAAGGCCCTTGACTTCCTCATGCTCATGGGGGCGAACCCAGCGATTGTTGTCGGCAACGCGCAGCCAGACCTCAGGTAAGCACCCTACGCCTTAGCCCTAAATGTTACCCTAAACCCTTAACCCTAAGCCCCAAGGCCCCAAGCCTTAAACCCCCAGGGCCCTCGACTTCCTCACTGCTCATGGGGGCGAACCCAGCGATTGTTGTCGGCAACGCGCAGCCAGACCTCAGGTAAGCACCCTACGCCTTTAGCCCTAAACGTTACCCTAAACCCTAAACCCAAGCCCCAAGGCCCCAAACCTTTAACCCCAAGCCCCTTGACTTCCTCACTGCTCATGGATGCGAACCCAGCGATTGTCGTCGGCAACTCACAGCCAGACCTCAGGTAAAGCACCCTACTAAACGGAACTCTGAACCCTCCTGAGGCACAGGCCCCAAACCTTAAACCCCAAGCCCCTTGACTTCCTCACTGCTCATGGATGCGAACCCAGCGATTCTCGTCGGTAACTCACAGCCAGACCTCAGGTAAACCACCCTACTAAACGGAACCCTGAACCCTCCTGAGGCACAGGCACTAAACCCTAAACCCTAAGACCCTTGACTTCCTCACTGCTCATGGGGGGCGAACTCAGCGATTGTCGCCAGACCTAAACTGACCCTCAACCCGCGACCCTGAACGAAACCCCAAAATGCCTGTTCGCCCTAAACCCTAAGATATGTTTACCCCAACCCTGGGGCGCCAATCCGGCGATCCTGGCCAGCCCTGAGGTGGGGCCGTCTGCACGCGTCGCAGACTTCCGACAGCTGAGAGCGTCCATGCATGCTCTGATGATGCATCCATCCATGCATCTGCACACACTGGCACCAGCACGAGCATCCACATCCATCGGCTGTAGCAACCCCCCCACCCTCATACCTTACACCCACACCCCACACTCCACACCCCACACCCCACATCCACCCCACACCCGCCCCACAGGGCGTGGGCGTCGGCGCGCTCAAAGCACGAGCCTGCGCCGCCCGCGGGCAGCCCGCCCCGCCTGCTGCTCGTGGAGAAGCCTGAGGCATACGGAATCCTGGAGGGCCTGGAGATGCTGGGCCTTCTGCACTGATCACGACGGTGGCGTCCGCTCTCGTGCAACAGCGCGAGGCGTGCGGGATCCTGGAGGGCCTGGGGATGCCGGACCTGATGCACTGACCTCGATGGCATTCACTTGCGTGGAAGCACACGAGGCGTACAGGATCCTGGGGGGCCTGGGGATGCCGGGCCTGCTGCACTGATTACGCCCCCTCGAGCCCTTCGTGGTAGTGCCCCTCTGACGGTCCGAGGCTCGAAAGTGGCTAGGAGGGACTGCACGCGCCCTGGAGGGACTGCACACGCCCTCTAGCTGGGGTGGGAACCAAGTGGGTACCCACTGAGGGACTCGCACTACTCCCCTGATCCAGGCAGACAGGACAGTCCCAAGTGCTTGGCGTGGTGCGAGGCAGGAGCCCTGTAGATCTGACACCCGACACACGGCACCAGCGCTGAGTGCCACAACCAATATGACGGTGATGATGACGATGATGATTGGTTTAACAGTCGTGTGTGACGCAGGACCGAGCAACTAGCTGGTAGCGCACTTGTTCCTACTCGGCGCAGAGAAGCGTCCGAGCATACCAACGGGCGGCTGGCGACCGGTGTGTGTGTGTGGAGGGGGGGGCGGGGGGGGGGCTAGTGGGTCGGGGTGTGGGTGACGCCTCCCTCCTGCACTGGCCGAACCGCGAGCGTGGCACGGTGGGGGTGCGCGTGATTGCTGCTCGCTGGGCCTGCGCTGGGCGGTGAGCACGAGCACAAACGCATACGCTCGCGCCGTGTGGTGCGTGCGTGTGTGCGCAGCGTGTGTTGTGTGGCTGCGTGTCGCCCACTCCATCGGCCAGCACTGATGAGCGTCCAATGGGGGCGATGGGGCACACCTGGGGGGACGGGCAGGGGGGGCATGCATTTCATGAAATTCAGGCCGCTCTGTAACACTCACGGCCAGGCCATGATGGCCTGGCCTTGGCACATGACACACTGGCCGTAGCACATGGCACATGGCACACCAGAGCCATGGCATGGCTCTGGTGTGCCCCTTGAACGGCGACCTCACATTGACCACGCAGCCAGGCACCAAGCGCAGTCAGTACCTCACTCTCTGATGGACACCACTCTGATAATCCCCAGCTCCCAAACAGATCTGCATCCACGTTCCCACGGGTTCTCACTGAGTTCCAACTGATTCCCCCCTGGGTATGAACTTTTGGGTGTGACAGCCCGTGCCATGCAACCCGTAACACTCTATCACAACCACCCAACCACAACGCTTCCACCCAACACTCCTACACACGCGCGGCGCAGAGCACACCACGCTCGCGCCACGCTGCTTGAGACAGACAACCGACTCGCAACCAACACCAGCCCGAATTCGTAGCCAGCAGCCACTGCAACAATGGTGGTGTCCATGCCGCTCTTCGATACCCAGTCGGCGGTGCCGCGCAGGGAGGCGTCGCGCAGCCGGCCGCCCTCGCCAGCTGGCTGCAGGCCACCCATGCAGCAGCAGCAGCTCCGCCCCCTCCAGCTCGCGCGCTCACACTCCTACGGCAGCGTCTCCGAGGTGGTGTCGGACGCGCCCATGGCAGACGCTGGCAGCTACCCACGCGGCCGTGAGCAGCAGAGGGGGGGCAGCTACCACCGTGGAGCACCTCGAGCCCTCGAGCTGGCGAGCCAGGGCTCGCTCGACACAGCTGCGCCATTGTGAGTAAGGGCAATCTTGATTGCATGCCTGCAGACCCGGGGGAAGGGGCATGCGCGCACGTGTTGCCCCCGCGGCTCGATGATACAACGGCCAGCTGTTATTTTGCAACCCTTGCCAACCCTTGCCCCCCCTCCTGCTGCACAGCGCGCCCGGCTTCTCGACGCCCGTGGGAAGCTCGCAGAAGCTCGCGATCCACCACGATGCCGTCTGGGCTGCGCTGGCTGGGCTGGAGGCCAGCGCCAGTGAGCCGTCGTCAACAGACCCCATGTCGCTCCCGCCCTCGCCCTCCCCTCTGCGGCTCAAGAAGCGCTGCCGCGTGTCTGGAGGTGCGTGGGATGGGTGGGTATAACGCGCAAGCCCGTGTGTGTGTGTGCGAGAACCTCATGCAAAACAAGCATGCACAACAGCTGTGCCATCAGAGCGAGCTGCATCGTGCCGATCTGTCCTCCTTCCTGCCCCCACACACCTGTGGGGCACCACTGACCTGTGCACTACCCTCCCTGCCATGCGCACGCCCCACACGCAGACGGCAGCGCCGACGCCGACGGCTCGTGCAGCGTGAGCATCCACGGACTGCTCTTCCCGTCGTCGGCGACCAAGCCGCCTCGCGCCAGGGCTAGCGCGTCTGCGCCCGCGGGGCCACGCAACCCGCGCCCGCCGATCCCCAAGCACAAGAAGAAAAGCCCGGCCAAGGTACCAACGCGGCGCAGCCCGCGTGCCGCCGCCGTCGCAGCAGCTGCGCCGGGCAGTGGCAGCGCTGATGCGATGGACGTGGAGCCGTATGCGTTCCAGTCCAAGCTCATGACCAACTACTGCGTCGAGGGCGAGCTCGGCCACGGGCACTTCAGCGTCGTGCACCGCGTGCGTGAGCGCGCGAGCGGGCTCGTGTTTGCGGTCAAGCAGTCGCGCAAGGCGCTCGGCGCAGCCGAGGCTCGCGCATGGGAGGCAGAGGCCGGCGCGCTGCGTGCGCTGTCGTCGTGCGCGCACGTCACGCGCCTGCACGATGCGTGGGCCGAGGCCGTGCCCGGCACGTCTTCCGCCACGCGCTTCCTATGCCTCGAGCTGTGCGGCCCCAGCCTCTCGGGCGCCGTCAAGGCGCACGCGCCGCTGCCGGCATCAGAACTGTGGGGCGTCACGGCCGAGGTCGCGGCAGCGCTCGCAGCGGTGCACGACGCCGGGCTCGCGCACTCGGATGTGAAGCCTGACAACATACTGACCGCACTGCCGGTGACGCCGCGCGATGCCTCAAACGCCTTCGCCTCTGCCGCCAGTGCTGGGAGTGGCAGTGGTGCGCACGCCGCGCGCTACAAGCTGGCCGACTTTGGTCTGTGCGTGCCGGCCGACGGGTCGCGCGGCGTCTCCGAGGGCGACGCGCGCTACCTTGCACCGGAGCTGCTGTCCTCACCAGAGCTGCTGTGCGGTGGCGGGTCCTACGGCGCGTCGCCCACGACAGCAGGGACGGCGGGCAGCTCTGATGCAGCGTCGTCGCCGCCAGCGTCATCGGTGGGCGCGCACGCGCACCACGCGACGCCGACGCTCGCTGCGGCCGACATGTTTGCGCTCGGCGCGTCGCTCGTCGAGCTTGCCGCGGGTGCGCGGCTCGCGAGCTCCGGGCACCGCTGGCGCGCGCTGCGTGGCGACAGCAGCGACGCGAACGATGGCAACGCTGGCGGCAGCGTCAGCCCCGGCGGCGGCGGGGGCGGCACACTGGAGGCGGAGCTCCCACTCGGCACCGACCCGGCGCTCGTGGCCCTGATCGCGGCGCTGCTGTCGCGCGACCCAGCGCTGCGGCCGACGGCGCGCCAGGTGCTGCAGGCATGCGAGGCACGCGCTGGGGGGAAGCAGGAGCAGCAGCAGGAGCAGCAGCAGGAGCAGCAGCGCCGCGCGCTGTCGTGCGGCGGCTGCACCGTCGCGTGAGCGCGCATCGCGCGCTCTCCATGGAGAGAGCCGCGTGCGTGCCGTCCGTGCCCCCGCCTGCCAGCGCTGCATCAAGCGCCGCAGCGGGGCATGGACCGCACCACCTGTGCCTCTGCAGCAACGTGGGAATTGGGGGAGCAGGTGGTTTATTTGGGAGGGGGGGGGGACCTCCCCTGGCGCCCCGGGGGATCTTCAATCGTCGCCATCGTCAGGCATCATCGTCATCAGGTACCATCAGCAGCAGCAGCAGCACAACTCATTGGCAGCACAACTCGTCGGCAGCACCGAATACCATCAGCAACAAACATACCGCACATACCGGCGCCTGCGCGCGCCGGGCACCTCGGCCAGCTCGGCCCATAGCACAACACATCACAGCACAGTTCGAGTGCGCCGGTGACACCTTCACCCAGCGCCGGGCGCCCCGCACCCCATGCACTGCGCCAGCTGCGTGGCTGCTGTGGGGTGCGCGGGCAAGCGCCCGCGCGCATGCGTCCATCTTTCGCCACGGCCGCATTCGCAGGGGGGGAGGGGGGGGGGGCAGCGGGCTTGGTCTTGGTCTTTCAGCAGCAGGGGGTGGTTTTGTAGTGGTTGAGCAGCTACTCGCAGCAAGCACGCGGGGCAGGGGCGGAGGGCCTCCCCCCCCCCCCACACACCGCGGCTGATTGAATAGTATAGTTTGGACGTTCACGCGGCCTGTGTGGGGTGCCCTACCTCATTTTGGCCACTTGGCCACACACACACATATACGAACACCATCACCGCCACCGTGTGCGCGCCCCCAACGTGTCGTTGTGGGGGCGCGAGCACCTCCAGAGAAAAGCTCACGGTGGTCGCGATGTGGACACCAAGCATTGAGTTTCGAGCACATCACCCCCGCACGCGGCACACCAGTGTCAGAGTTTCAGAGGACACCACCGCCGGATGCATGCACACTACGTAGCAACAAACACACGACAGTCGCCGCCACGCGGCACACCCACACCCGACGGGTGGCAATAACTCCGGCCTTATACAGTGCTTTTCCCCGCCGCCCCCACATGGGGCTAGACACCTAGTAAGACTCCTGCTATTCGAGGGTTTTAGGTATTTAAAGTGGGTTTGAGGTTACGAGGTTTTCCCTGTCGCAGTATAGTACACGTTCAATTACAGAAACGCACGCTATGTATACACATCCTCTCTTTCTGTTACTAATATGTGCATGGGGACGGCACGGTCTGCTCCCATGAGCTACGCCGTCCCAGTTGGTACACGCTATACGCGCACGCTATATGGCTGAAAATTTGTGTAAAAACTGAGAGAGAAGATGGAGGAGAAAGGACTGTGCAGACACAGGCGAGCCGTCGCGCAAGCAAAACTGAAAAGCGGGATCAAATTCACGGCTCCAGGGCGGCCGGTGGCTGTAGCGCACGGGCGCAAACGTGGCAGTCACCACCACCCCCTCAAGCACTCGCGAGAGGGTTGGAAAAGGGCAGGCCCTCGAGCCCCTGATGCTCGGTCAGCAGCAGGACAGCACGCCCGGCAGCCACGTGCCGACGGCGCCGCACCACAGGCGATCCGGCAAGTCAGACTGGAACAGCTCCATCGCCGCCGTGTGCACGCCGCTCGGCACAAACACGCGCAGCTCGCGGTGGTACCCGAAGCGGAACCACGGCGCGAAGAAGAGCACAAACGTGAGGGCGAGGAAGACGTTGAACGCGGCGACCTGCGTGGCGTGACAGGCCCACTCGCCCACCCAGCGCGGCATGCCCCTCAGCGCAGCCACGGCCGCGCACCCGCTCGCGGGGGCAGCGCCACCGCCGTCGTCGCACGCCATCCGTGAGTGACCGACCAGCCCGCCGCCCTTGGAGACCGCCGCGGCGGCGACGCAAACGTCGCATCTAGCAGACGGCGCGCGTGCGCCCCCCCGCCCACGCCGCCGCCGTGCCTTGCCCCCCGCCGCTGCCGTCCCGTGCGTGCCCAGCTCGAAGCTGCTGAGTTGCTGCTGCTGCTGCGTGTGCGTGAGCCTGCCCGCGGCCGCCTCTGCGCCGCGGTTCGAGCCCGCTTCCCCTCCCTTCGCCCGCGCGCACGTGGCGCACCTCCCCTTGGGCGCCGCCGCCGCTGCGTCCCGACCCTGCCGCATGTGGCCCTGCTGCTGCTGCTGCTGCTGGGCCTTGTTTCCGTGCTGCACCGGCGCGAGCGCCGCGGCGCCGCCGCTGGCGCAGATGCTGCCGCAGCTGCTGCTAGGCGTTAGCCTGCACGCGCCGCCGCTGCACCCGCTCGCCGCGGGGCTGTCGACGACCCCGACGCCGCCGTGCGCGCCGCCGCCACCGCGTGCGCCGCCGCCACCGCGCTCGCCCCGCCTGCCACCGCCGCCCTGCACCCCCACCTCAGCGAGCACCGCTGCACCATGCACGAGGAAGAACACCTTTGATGGGGCACGCGGTGGGGGCGGGGATTGGGGTCACGTTGGTGCGCGGCAGGGGTTTCCTTTGAGGCTGCCAGGCTGTCGGGTTTCGTGGAGAGGGCCTCCCAGACTCTCCGGGTTTCCAGAGAGCTCCCCGTTTTTGTCCAGGTTTGGGCCTTTGTGTCCGGGGCTGCGCCCCCAGACCCCCGCTTTTCCGGCTTTTCCGGACCCCCCTTTCGCTCCCCGTCGGCAAACCGCCCCTAGGGCGGTCTCCTCATCGGAATCCGGTCGGCAAGGAGAACCCTGGTGTGCGGGGAACTTGAGACTGGTAGCGGCGTTCCCGAGGGTACTAGGATAAGCTCACGCCCTCTGCGGAGGCACCCATGTTTGCTGCCACTGCAAGAGGGGGGCCCAGTGCCCTGTCTAGGTCCAGCGCGTGCATGTATGCCGCGCACGCTGTGTGTGTGGGTACCCTCACAGCGCAGCGGACCTACCAGGTAGCCAGCCAGTCAATTGCGTCGGGCCTAGCGACGACACAGGTCGTATACCCCATCAGTGGCGTCACAGAAACTGTACTATCCATCAAACTAGCTCGGCGCCCGAATGCACTCCTCACCATCTGTTCGCCACTCGAGCGTCCGTAGTTGAGCCACAGCAGGCCCTCGTGCAACAGGCCGCTCGCGACAAACACGGCCATGGTGCAGAAGGCCTGTGTGTGTGTGTGTGGGGGGGCATTGGCGAGGCAAGGAGGTGTGTGTGTGTGGGGGGGGGGGGGAGTAGGCCTGGAGAAGGGGGGGGATCACAAAGCAGGCCCTCGTGTAGCAGGCCGCTCGCTACTAAACACGGCCATGGTGCAGAAGGCCTGGGACGGTGGGCGGTGGGGGAAGATGGGTGTTTGAGCGAGGGGGGGGGGGGGGGATCGAGCACACGGCAGGCCCTTTTGGAGCCGAGGCCTATCGCGAAAAACACGGCCATGGCGCAGCTGGTGCAGAAGGCGGCCCTGCCCTCTTCTCAGCCCCCCCTTCCCCCCCAGTCCCCCGTTGTTGTCGCGCGCGCCCGTTGTCCCCGCGCCGTATTATCGCGCACCTTAGCCGCCTGGCCGCGCGCTGCACGCTCGCCCCCCCCCCCTCTGTTGCCCTGCACCAGGCATGTCCCCTGCCCTGGCCCTGCCCTCTGCTGAGTCCCCCCTCGATATCCCCGCGCGCGCCGTCGTCCCCGCGCACGCACCTTTGCTGCCTGGCCGCGCGCCGCGCCCCCCCCCCCCCCCGATTGTCCCTGCCCCCTGTCCTCTGCTGAGCCCCCCCCCCGCCCCCGGTTATCCCCGCACGCGCCGTTGTCCCCACGCGCGCACCTTGGCCGCCTGGCCGCGCGCCGCGCGCTCGCCGACCACGAGAGACAGCAGGCTGCGCACGGGCTTGTACACCAGGCACACAAAGTGCCACCGGAACCTGGGGGTGAGCAGGTGTGTGGGAGGGTGAGGGTGTGGGTGCGTGGGGTGAGTGGGGTGGGGGGTGGGTGGGGGTGGGGGTGGGGGGTGAACCATTGCTCGGGGGGAAAGGGGGTAGTGGTGGTGGTGATGGTGGTGGTGGTGGTGGTGGTGGTGGTGGTGTGTGTGTCAAGCGATGACCAGGAACAGCCTATCTAGGTCTGCCGTTCAAGAGTTGTCTGCAACGAAATCTCTCCCCCTCTCTGCGCGTGTGTGCCACTGCAGGTTGTCTCACATTGTGTGCCACCTCTTGTTCCACAGGTCTGCAGGGCCCGACGCAGCAAACGGCCCGTTGAACGGGGGCGGCCACGCCTCAGGTGCGTCAGCGAGGATCAGTATGTTTGCCGCGCACATGCCCCAGTAGAAGTAGGAGAGGTGCAGCCACAGGCACGTCGCGAAGAGGACGGAGAGGAAGCAGCGGCGCGCGAGGGGGAGGGCGTCGATGTCGCTTGGCTGCGACATGAGGAACGCGTTCACGACCTGCGTGGGGAGATGGGGTCGTGCGCACATGTGTGTGCGTGTGTGTGTGTGTGTGCGTGTGTGTGTGCGTGCGTGTGTGTGTTGTTTGGAGGGGGAGGTGCACCTGCGTGTGCGTGCAATCGGGGGGAGAGGGGGTGCGTGTGTGTGTGTGCGTGTGAGTGCGAGCGTTGCCATTGTCGCACGCGCCCGCAGGACTGCCCCCTTCCTCCCCGGCGAGGTGCCCTCACCTCAACCGCCGAGTGCTGCGCCACCGCAAGCAGCAGGTATGGCGCGGCCGTGCGCGCGCGCTGCGGCAGCAGCCACGTCTTTGCCACCGCCTTTGCTGCCACGATGCCGGGGTCGACCATAAGCTCTGGCCTCAGCACGAGGGCGTCGTGCATTATGAAGTGGCCCCACGACCCGAGGTCCTCTCCCACCCGCAGCGTTGCCAGCTCCCATGCTTTCCACAGCTGTGACGGCGGCATGATGACGAGATGATGAGAGCAAGAGTGCACACTCGTGAGAGAGTTTGCTTGCGCATGGGTGGCACGCATGGCGGGCATGCAGAGGACATGGCGGGCATGCATGGAGGACATGCAGAGCACATCACCTAGTGGCGTGCATAACCCACCTGAGTGTTGCTGATCATGATGGTGAGCTCCCGTAGAAAGTAAGGCCGCCATGGTAACAAGAATTGTATGGCGACAGCGTGGAGCAGAGTGAGCCCAGCTGCCATCGCGCACCGCGCCCGCCAACCACTTAGTCTCTGGCACACGTAGACAATCCCGGTGTGGACGAAGAACACTGCTAATACAAAAAATAGGGAACGGCCGAGAGCTTCCAACGGCAGCGCTCTAGGATCTAATCCCAGCAGGTGCCATTGCAGGTGGTAGCAATCCGAGCGTCCTACACATAGTGAGGAAGCCGCAGCAGCCTCCATGCTGCCTGGGTGCGGTAGGACCTAAAACAAAAATGCCTCGTACTGATCTGAATGTCCTGGCGCAGCGCTGGCTGCGCACGCAGCGCAGGGTTCCCTGCTGCAGGGCTGGGGGAGGGGAATCAAGGATGCCATGGTCGGAAGACATACGTGGCCACACTTGTGTGGAATAGTTTTACCCAGCACCAGGGGCCCCTGCCCAGCACACACACACACACACACACACACAAAGTCCCCCTTTATCGCCACTAGGGGGCACACTGCACACAGTGTGCACACAAAATCCCCCTTTGTCGCCACTAGGGGGCAAGCAGGCAAGCGGGCGGCCATCTCGGCTGGTCATCCAGAATGGATGGTGGCGGGCGCCATGGCACGCCCCCGGGGTCAGCGGGGGCCGAGGAGGAGGAGGAGGCGTCATGCGGCATGGAGCATGCAGCCATGGCGCATGGTGCACACACAGTTGACACGCATGCGGTCGAGTGGCAGCTGCGGCGCGTGCACCTAGGCCCGGTACGCCAGCTGCTGGGCAGCCGACCTGCAGGGGGTAATGGACGCGCAACACCGGCAGGCACTAGCCACCCAGGCGCGACGGGCGTGGAGGGATGCGGCGAGGGGCGACACGAGAGTGCCGGCAGCGCCCATGCGCCACGCGCAGCAGCACCCGAGCAGGGACGGTA
>VFSX01000306.1:105000-175000 GCA_016618255.1 Chlamydomonas sp. UWO 241
CACTCAACCCCCCCTTGCACTGTCCACGCTGCTCCTACCGATCCCGCGTGCCAAGCAAAACCCCACCACGAGAGCCCCCGCCCCGCCCTCGCCCCACCACTGCCGCAGGAGGGCATGATCGCGGCGTCGGGCGCTGCGGGAGATCGCTGGTGACCGATTGAGCGCGCCTGTGCCCTTCCAACGAGCACCCGGGCTCCGACGCGCAGCCGCAGCGGCGCCCGGTGTGCGTGCTGCTGCGCCACGCGCGCGTGGTCGTCGGCGTGGGCGGCCTCGGCGGTGCGGGCCCCCGCCGGGCGGCGACATTGTCGCACATGCACGATGGCAATGGTGATGGCGATCCAGGTTGGTCGCTTCGGCTGGCGCCGGGCAAGGGCGGAGACGGCGCGGCCGACTTTGGCGCGCTGGCAGACGCGGTGTGCGCGCTGGCGGCGGCGACGGCGCGCGCAGCGGGCGCATCGGAGGGCGGCGGCGAGGCCGACTTTGGCGCGCTGGCGGACTCGGCGAGAGCAGCAGGCGCGGCGGCGAGCACAGCAGGCGCGGCGGCAGCACACCCAGCGGGCACGGCGGGGGGCGGCGGTGGCGCTCCTGGCTGCCCGCCGCCACGCGCCGCAGCTGGCGGCCAGGCTGCGCCCGAGGTCGAGGTGGTGCCTGCGCCAGAGGCGGAGTTGGTGCATGCGCCGCCGCACGCGCCAATGCCGCGCGGGGCGCCGCCGCCCGTGCCGCCGAATCGGGCCGCCGCGCCCGAGGTGGAGGTCAACCAGCGGGCATCGGTGGCGCGCTCCGAACACCAGGGGAACGGGCCGGCCGCGGCCACGACTGTCATGCGCTGGTTGCTGGAGACCGGCCTGTCCAAGGCTCGCACGGGGGAGGCGGTGGTGCCTGACCTGGTGTGCGAGGCTACCCGAGTGGTGGCAGGGGTGGCGGCAGGGGCGTTGGCGGCAGGGGCGCTGTTGTCGGCGGCGTTGGCGGCGGTGTCGGCGTCGGCAGTGCCCAGGCGTCCCCTGGCGATGCCCAGGGGTCCCCTGGCGGTGTCCAGGGGTCCCCTGGCGGTGTCGGAGGAGGCGGTGACACTCGTCCCCAGGGAGGAGGCGGCGGAGTCGGGGGCGGGGTCAGCGGCGATGTCGGAGGAGGCGGTTACACCCAGGGAGGAGGCGGTGGAGGCGGGGTCGGCGGCGGCGCCGCGGCGCGGCCAAATACGACACGCTCGGGCGCTGCTGTGCGGCAGCAGCAGCAGCCGCTCCCGCTCGCGCTCGCCCTCGCGAACAACGCCGACCGCGTCAACAACAAGCTGGGCCCCGGGCTCGCGTGCGACGTGCTCGTGTCGCTCGACGCGGTGGTGGCGGTGGCGCAGCAGCAGCAGCAGCAGCAGCAGCAGCAGCGGGGCGATGGCAACGGCCCGGGCGCGCGCGGTGGCCCGGGCGCGTGCACCGTGATGCTGAGCGCGCTGCATGTGTTCATGCACTAGGCTGGCTGCCGCGCCCTGTATCTGAGAGCCCTCTGGCTAGAGGGGGGCGAGAGAGACCGTTTAGCGCGGACCTGCATCCCCACTGCTTTTTGGGGGGTGACCATTGAGCTTGTGCTGAGCTCGTGAATATGCAGGAATGATTCCAGGGGTCGTCGGGTAATGAGGGGCCGCACTGTGTCGCAGCACTTAACGCCGCCATCTGCCACGCACACGCGGGCTCCGCGGCCGCACTCGATCGCAGTGCACCCCACCGACCCGACGCCAGGTATCCATGAGCTGGGTGACTGGGCAGACGAGAAGGGGCAGACAGTGCGTGGTTCCGGGGGGGGGGAGCCCAACGGTCAGCGGACGGAGGGGGAGTCAAACGGTTAGCCCCGGTCACAAGCTGCGTCATACTCAACAACCCCCTAAGGCGGAAATAATAGAGAGCAAGTGCATGCCCAAACAAGCATACGCAAGCAGTTTGCCTGTCTTTCCATACTTTTGCTCTTTGCCCCAATTTGTGGCTCGTGTGGCTCCACACCAAATCCAACTTGTGGCTGCGTAGCAAAGCGCAGCCAATAAGTCGACTGCCTGCGACCTGCAACATATTTTACTTATCAAATCTCTGCCTCGCCATCATGCTCCGCCACCACGCCATGTCGATGTCTCGCACTAGCCAGCGCGCTTGCGCCCAGACACGTTTGGTGTCAACCGCTGCCCAGAAGCGCGTCCTGATCACGGGTACGCCACTACTACTTAGCAGCAAGCCATGCGTGGCAGTGGACGTGGTGATGGGGAGAAAGGAAGAGGGGGCTGCATGGCAGCTGCGCGCACGTGCGTGCATGCGTGCTAGCAGCATGCACAGTATGCAGGACCACACAGCGCATGCCCCCCTCAGCTGCGTGCACGCGTGCTAGCAGCGTGCATGCGTGCAGGGCCACACAACAACGCATGCCCCCCTCACACGCGCGCGTGCCGAGCGACACACGCCTGCCAACCCTGCCACCCCCCAGGCGGCAACACCGGCATCGGCTACGTGGCCGCGCTCGAGCTGGCCAAGCGCGACTATGAAGTGGTGCTGGCTTGCAGAGATGCGCAGAAGGCGCAAGACGCAAAGTTGCGGCTGGAGGCGGCAGTGCCGGGCGCGCGTGTGTCGACAGAGATGCTCGACCTTGCGTCGCTCACGAGCGTTAGCGCGTGCGCATCGAGGCTGCTGGACCAGCCCGTCTTTGATGTTGTTCTCAACAATGCAGGTGTGGTGTTTGTGTGTGTGTGTGTGTGTGTGTGCTCAGGAGGGTGAGGCACGGTGGCGCGGCGGGGCGCAAGCGGAGGGAGATGGGAATGCGTGTGTGTGTGTGTGTGTGTGTGTCGCCGGGGTGTACTGCTGTTAGTAGTTCAGGAATTGCCGGTGCATGCGGACGGCCTCATTAACGCTTGGTTGGTTGTGTGTGTGTGTGTGTGTGCGGTGTGTGTGTGTGTGCGTATGTGTGTGTGTATGTGTGTGTGCGCGCGTGTGTGTTTAGGGGAGGTGACGCACGCGGCGGGGCGGGAGGGGCACGGCGGGGCGGGCGGAGAGGGAGGAGATGCGTGTGTGTGTGTGTGTGTGTGTGTGTGTGTGTGTGTTGGTGCTGCAGGACAACCCCTCAAGGTGCAGACATGCCCCCTCATGGCAGGGGCACCGCACACACACGCCCCCACACACACACGCCCCCACACACATACACACCAGGCGTGATGGCCTGCCCAAGGATGACCACAGAGACGCACACACACACAAACACGCACACTCACACACACACACACACACTTACACACGCACACGCACACGCACACACACACACACACCAGGCATCATGGCCGGCCCCAAGATGTCCACCGAAGATGTGTCCAAGTTCCCGCTCGGAGTCAACAGCCTACACACACACACACCGCTGCCCCCCCTCTCTCACACACACATGCACGCACACACACACACACACAAACACACACGCACATGCACCCCCCCACACACCAGGCGTGATGGCTTGCCCCAAGATGTCCACCGAAGTTGGCTACGAGTTCCAGCTGGGAGTCAACAGCCTAGACACACACGCGCCGCTGCCCCCCCACACATGCACACACACGCACGCACACACACGCACACACACACACACACATTCTCACCAGGCAACATGGCCGGCCTCAATATGTCCACTAGAGATTGGTGCGAGTTCCCGCGCTCCGAGCGGGAAGGCTGGAGTAAACAGCCTGGACACACACACGCCGCTGCCCCCCCCCCCACCACCACCACACATGCACACACCCACACACACACAGACACACACACACACACACGCACACACACACGCACACATGCACCCCCCCCTTACACACACACATCTGCACCCACCCACACACCCCAGGCGTGATGGCCTGCCCCAAGATGTCCACCGACGATGGCTACGAGTTCCAGCTGGGCGTGAACCACCTTGGACACTTCGCCCTCACTTCTGCACTGCTGCCGTCTCTCACTGGGGCTGGCAAGCCGGTGCGGATCATCAACGTTGCGAGCAGCGCGCACCAGGTGCGTGTGTGTGCGTGTGTGTGTGTGTGTGTGCACGACTGCACTGCTGTCGTCTCTCACTGGGGCCGGCAAGCCGGTGCGGAGTATCAACGTCGCGAGTCACACCCATCAGGTGTGTGTGTGTGTGTGTGTGTGCGAGTGTGCGTGTGTGGTCGATTTTACAGTCTTGTTGGACGCCTTTAATGGCGTACGCCTTTAATGGCGTGTGTGTGTGTGTGTGTGTGCGTGACTGCACTGCTGCCGTCTCTCACTGGGGACGGCAAGCCGGTGCGGATTGTCAACATGGCGAGCAGCGTGCGCCAGGTGTGTGTCTCTGTGTGTGTGTGTGTGCGAGTGTGTGTGTGTGTGCGCGCACGTCTGCACTGTTGTCGTCTCTCACTGGGGCTGGCAAGCCGGTGCGGAGTATCAACATCGCGAGCAGCGCGCACCAGGTGTGTGTGTGTGTGTGCGTGTGTGTGTGTGCGTGTGTGTGTTTGTGTGTGTGTGTGTGTGTGCAACAGCACTGCTGCCGTCTCTCACTGGGGCCGACAAGCCGGTGCGGATTATATCAACGTCGCGAGCAGCGCGCACCAGGTGCGTGTGTGTGGGGGGGGGGGGGGAAGGTGCATGTGTGTGTGTTTGTGTGTGTGTGTGTGTGTGCGCGCACGACTGCACTGTTGTCGTCTCTTACTGGGGCCGGCAAGCCGGTGCAGATTATCAATGTCGCGAGCAGCGCGCACCAGGTGCGTGTGTGTAGGGTGGGGGGGGGGCCACGTGTGTGTGTGTGTGTGTGTGTGCGTGTGTGCGTGTGTGTGTGTGCACAACTGCACTGCTGCCGTCCCTCACCAGGGCTGGCAAGCCGGTGCAGAGTATCAACGTCGCGAGCAGCGCGCACCTGGTGTGTGTGTGTGTGTGTGTGTGTGTGTGTGTGCGTGTGTGTGTGCACACCTGCACTGCTGACGTCTCTTGGCAAGCCGGTGCGGAGTATCAACGTCGCGAGCAGCGTGCACCAGGTGTGTGTGTGTGTGTGTGTGTGTGCGTGTGTGTGTGTGTGTGTGTGTGTGTGTGTGTGCACACCTGCACTGCTGACGTCTCTTGGCAAGCCGGTGCGGAGTGTCAACGTCGCGAGCAGCGCGCACCAGGTGTGTGTGTGTGTGTGTGTGTGTGCGTGTGTGTGTGTGTGTATTTTGGGGGTGAAGGGGAGTTTGAGGGAGGGCTTGTGGCAGGTGTTTGAATGTTTGTCTGTGTGTGTGTGTGTGTGTGTGTGTGTGTGACCACGCTTGCATGACACTCGAATGCTGTGCTTCTCCTCCCCCTCCCTCCCGCACATAACACACACAACACAAACAACACAAACACGCGCACACCCCTGCAACACATACACACACCCCTGCATGCACGCACACACATACAAGTATACTACGCTATGACAGGCCTGGCGTCCGGTGGGCTGTAAAATCGACCACACACACACACACACATACACACAAACACACACACACACACCACACACGCACGCGCGCAGTTTGGCAAGATTGATTTCGGCAACCTGATGCGTGAGAAGGACTACCAGCCTTGGGAGGCATATGGGCAGTCCAAGGTTTGAACCAGTGTGTGCGTGTGTGGGTGCGTTTGTGTGTGTGTGCGTGTGTTTGTGTGTTTGTGTGCGTGTGTGTGTTTGTGTGTGCTTATGTGTTTGTGTGCGTGTGTTGTGTTTGTGTGTGTGTGTGTGTGTGCGACTACCAGCCTTGGGAGGCCATCCAAAGTTCGAACCAGTGTGTGTGTGTGCATGTGTGGGTGGGTGGGTGGGTGGTGGGGGTCGAGGTTCGGTATCGCACGTGTGCATGCGTTCGGCGTGCGTGCGTGCGTGTGCGTGCCTCTACTTGCATCGCTCCCTCGCGCGCGCACTCGCTCCCTTGCTCGCTCCTTCCCTCCCTCCCTCCCTCCCTCCCTCCCTCCCTCCCTCCCTCCCTTCCCTCCCCGCTGCCGCTCCCTCCCCTCCCCTCCCTCCTCCCTCCCTCCTCCCTCCCTCCCTCGCTCGCTCGCTCGCTCGCATGCCCCCCCCCCCCACCTACCTCACCCACCTCACTCACGCCCCCCACCCACCCCACACCCCTTCCCACTTCACCTCACTCACCCCCCTCCTCCCACGCCCCACCGCAGCTTGCCAACGTCATGTACACGTACGAGCTCGCGCGCCGCATGGCGCCGCACCCCCAGTGAGTGCGGTGCTTGCTCTAAAGCCAATGGGGGTCTGGGGTCTGGGGCCTGGATCAGGGTCGGAGGTCTGGGGTCTGGGTCTGGGGTCTGGGTGTGGGGTCTGGGGTATCAAGACCCAAGTGGGTCTTGGGTCTCGGGCCTTGGGTCTGGATCTTGGGTCTGTGGTCTTGGGTCTTGGGTCTGGGTCTGGGGTCTTGGTCTTGGTTGGGTTGGGTCTCCGCTTACACATAGAGTTTCAACCGGAGGCCGAAGGCTCTCGGGCACTGAACTAGTGATGATGGTGATGATGATGATGATGATGATGTATTCCGCAGTCTCTTTCACAACCTCGAATGGTTGCTTTAGGTGCGCGCGCTGCATGGCGGCGCACCGCCATTGAGTACTGCTGCTGCTGCTGCTGCTGCTTATGCAACTGCTGCTGCTTATGCAACTGCTGCTGCTGCCTCTGCTGCTACTGCTGCTGCTGCTGCTACAACTGCTGCCTCTGCTGCTGCTACTGCCTCTGCTGCTGCTGCTGCTACTTCTGCTGCCTCTGCTGCTGCTACAGCCTCTGCTGCTGCCGCTGCTGCTTTCGCTACTGCTCCAACCCAGTTGTTATGGACCCCCATGCGTGGCAGATTTTCTTGTGACTGCCATGTGTATGTAGACATGCTGCAACAGCTGACTGCTGTGTCTATGTACACATGTACGCTGCCTGTAGGAGCATAACACATTACTGTATAATCCATAATCAAATCCATCATCATCATCACATGCCACAACAGCACTGTGGTGATGGCGCTGCAGGCAGCTGGCGGCGACCCTTGTGCCAAAAAAAAACGCAGGGTCACCGTCACCCTCCTGTCACCCCCAATTCAACGCACGTAGTGCTGTTCTTTCATCGACACACACACTGCTGTACAGCAGTCTTGAGATATCCAGTCGCGCATGGGAATGGAAAAGCAATCCGCTGAATAAGAGCGCTGTGCCAAAAACCTGAAAACCCCTAAACCTAGCAGTCTAAGGCAGCCAGTCGCGCATGGGAAGAGAGAACAAATGGCTGAGTATGAGCGCTGTGCGAAAACCTGCAGGGTCACCGTCAACTGTCTTTCACCCCAAATTCAGTACAGTGAGGTTCAAATATTGACACACACACTGCTGTATAGTCTCAAGAGAGCCAGCCGCGCATGGGAAGAGAGAAAAATTGAGTATGAGCGCAGTATGAGCGCTGTGCCAAAAAAAACTGCAGGGTCACCGTCACCTGCCTGTCGCCCCCAATTCAGTACAGTTCTGTTTAAACATCGTCACACACACTGCTGTATAGCAGTCTTAGAGGGCCAGTCGCGCATGCAAAGAGAGAACACATGGCTGAATATGAGCGCTGCGCCGAAAACCTACAGTGTCACCGTCAACTGCCTGTCGCCCCCAATTCAGTACAGTGCTGTTCAAACATCGTCACACACACTGCTGTATAGCAGTCTTAGAGGGCCAGTCGCGCATGCAAAGAGAACACATGGCTGAATATGAGCGCTGCGCCGAAAACCTACAGTGTCACCGTCAACTGCCTGTCGCCCCCAATTCAGTACAATGCTGTTCCAACATCGCCGCTCACACGCACTGCTGTATATCAGTCTGAGAGAGCCAGTCGCGCATAGGAAGAGAGAAGAAATGACTGAACACGAGCGCTGCGCCAACAACCTGCAGGGTCACCGTCACCTGCCTGTCGCTCCCAATTCAGTACAATGCTGTTTCAACATCGACGCACACACGCACTGCTGTATATCAGTCTGAGAGAGCCAGTCGCGCATGAGAAGAGAGAACAAATGGCTGAATACGAGCGCTGCGCCAACAACCTGCAGGGTCACCGTCAACTGCCTGCACCCTGGCGTGGTCAAGACTGAGCTGGGGCGCTACATGGTGCAAGACGCGTGGTACATGCCTGCAGCGATCGCTGTCGCATCGGTGTTCTTCAAGGTAACATGTGTGTGTGTGCGCGTGTGCGTGTGTGTGTGTGTGCGTGTGTGTGTGTGTGTGTGTGTGTGCATGTGGCTGGCTGGGTCGCGCCCGCGGAAAGGGAGGTCGAGTTTTAGTTGCACAGTGTCTGGGCGACTTGGGAGCTTCATGGTGCAAGACGCGTGGTACATGCCTGCGGCGATCGCTGTCGCGTCGGTGTTCTTCAAGGTACAGTGTGTGTGTGTGTGTGTGCATGTGCGTGCATGTGCGTGCGTGTGTGTGTGTGTGTGTGTGGCTGGGTCGCGCCCGGAGTAGGGGAGGTTGAGTTTTTGCTGCACAGTGGCTCGATTAACGGAGGCGCGTTCTCGTCGCCGAGCCCTGGGCCCAGCAATGCGGCGCTGCTGGTGACGAGGATTTCCGTGCCGCTGACGAGCGGGGTAAAATACGACTGGCCCGGCTCCTGCTAGACTCCCCTCGGTGGAACACTTCAGGAGCGGCTTGCCCGGCGCTGCCATGGCTTGGCGAGAAGCCGCGGCGCTGCCACGGCCCGTGCTGGGAGACGGCCCTTATCCTCCCCCCATGCAGGACGCCATGCGGCATCGATCTCGACGAGTTGATCGACGAGCGGAGGAGCTGGCGCCCGTCAATGCATGCTGGACATTGGTCAAGATGGCTGCCCGTGAGGCGGGCTACCATCACGGCTTCAGCGGTGGCGACCGCCGAGGCAACACAGAGTAAATCCGCTTCACCAATCGCAGCGTTCGTCACCGCGCTCATCCTCGGGAGCGCTCATCTGCCGGTGACTGGCGTTTGAAGGTCTTCAGGCAGCCTCCATGACAACTCTGTCGTCCATGCCCCCCTGCAGGGTGGGACCTGGCCATGCATGAGGCATGGAGCGCCGGCTGAGCCCCATGCAAACGAGAGCTGGACAGCCATGTACTGCCAGGCGGGGACCGTTCCAGTCAGCGCCAGTCGGCTCTGCCGGCTTTACTGGCCACGAGGCCACTACTGTGACCCTGAGGAAGGTCCTCTCCTATATGCTCCTTGCCAGATGTGTCTCTCAGAAACCGCTGTTTGGGGTATTCTAGCCGGCGGGAGCGGTAGTCTATCGGCCGGGAGCCGGCGGTACTCTAGTACTTAAGTGTGCTGGAGTATCGGCGGGTGTCTTTAGTAGAAGAGTAGCCTGCTTAGCTGGAAACCCCGTGTTACTGTTACTGCACAGTGGCTGCCTGCCTGCCTGCGGCGATCGCTGTCTCGTCGGCGTTCTTCAAGGTGAGAATGATGGATGTGACTGGCGTGTGTGATGCTCCTAAAACCAGCATATTCGACCGTGCTTGGCGTACAGCGCCCGAGCGCTACAGCCGGGTGCTCCTGGTGATGGGGGGCTTGTGGGTTGGGGCTGGACCTAGCACTCGGCCCCCAGATCTGATGTCTACCCGTGAGGGTACGGCCGGTGTTCACAGGCCCACGGAATCGTGTGCTTAAGACCTCCACCGTAGCAGCAGCAGAGGCTACTGATCAGTATGTATCAGACAGGATAAGGTACGTAGTTGTGGTGCTGGCTGGGTGTGTGCCACAGGAGTGACACAACCCAGCACCTGCAGGTGCTGGGTTGTGTCACTCCTGTGGCAGAGTATAGTTTTGGTTGTCGCAGCTGAGTGGCAGAGAGAGGCAGGCGCAATATGCCCGCAGCGATCGCAGTTGGTACAAGTAGACAAGGTAGAAGTAGACAGATACTCCACTCACGCACTTCCCCTCCCCACCAATCCCCTCGCCCCGCTCCCCGCCCCCCGCCCACACGCACAGCCCCCCGCCCCCGCCCCCGCCCACACGCACACACCCCGCCCCCTTCCCACACGCACAGACCACCACCCTTCCCACACGCACAGACCCCGCCCCTTCCCACACGCACAGACCCCGCCCCTTCCCACACGCACAGACCCCCGCCCCCTTCCCACACGCACAGACCCCCGCCCCTTCCCACACGCACAGACCCCCGCCCCTTCCCACACCACAGACCCCGCCCCCTTCCCACACGCACAGCACCGCCGACCCCTCTCCACACACACACACTCCCACACGCACAGACCCCCGCCCCCTTCCACACGCACAGACCCCGCCCCTCCCACACACAGCCCCCCGCCCCCCCACACGCACACCCTGCCACAACCACACGCACCCACTGCCCACACGCACAGCCCCCTGCCCACACGCACCGCCGCCTGCCCACACGCACATACCCCCGCCCCCTGCCCACACGCACTGACCCCCGTCCCCTGCCCACACGCACAGACCCTGCACACACAAGCATCGCCCTATAATTGTTAACCGACGTCTCATGCAGTGCACACACACACCCCTTACCCCATCCTCGCCCCTCACATCCCCTCCCCACGCCCCCACGCCCAGACCCCGGAGCAGGGCGCACACACGAGCGTCTGCCTCCCGTCGTCAACCGCAGCCTCACGCAATGCACACACACACACACACGCACACACACACACACGCACACACACACACACACACACACACACACACACACACGTGTATGCATGCATGTACCCCAACCCCCCACGCACACACGTGCCCACACAAAACACACACACACACAAACACACACACCTCATCCCGTCCTCTCCCTTCCCCTCCTCTCCTCCCCTCTTCACCAACCGCCTCCTCACACAGTGCACACACACAACCATCCAACCAAGCGTTACATGAGGTCGTCCGCATGCACCGGCAATGCCTGTACTACTAACGGCAGGACACCCTGGGAATTGTTATGAGGTCTGACCCATACTCTGGAATGTCTTTCGAAAAGGCACACACACACATGCACACGCACACCTCCCCCCCTTCCACCTCCTTTCCTCTGCCCTTCCTCTCCTCTCCTCTCTTTTAATCTCCCCCCTCCCCCCACCCCTGCTCCCACGCACAGACCCCGGAGCAGGGCGCGCAAACGAGCGTCTACCTTGCATCATCAAACGCTGTGAACGTGCTCTCTGGAAAGTACTTTGACGACTGCAAGGTGCGCGCGTGTGTGTGTGTGTGTGTGTCTGCCTGCCTGCCTGCCTGCCTGCTTTGCCTGCCTGCCTGCGTGCATGTGTGTGCGTGTGGTGGTCGATTTCACAGTTGTGTTGGCTGCCTTTGATGGCGTGCGTGTGAGTTGTGGCAGTTGGTTTAGTGCTGCGTATACTGTCGCGATGTTGATGACATCGGATTTTACAGGTTTTACATGTGCGCACCCGGAGGACCCCCGAGCGTGAGTTAAGGCTTAGACTGTGTTCATGACATCGCTAGATATTGCAGTCAGGGCCACCTCTCAACCTTGAGCCGTACAAGACCGTGCTATAAGATCGTAGTAGTAGTCCTCCTAGTGCCCGAGTACCCAACGTGGATGGCTGGGCGGGACCCTCACTCATCGAGGGCGTGTTCGTTAACAGCATCAGCTCACCCGCACACCCGCAACCCTGGTGCACGTCTTCCAGGTCATTTCGAGCTCCCTTGCGTCGTACGACCAGGCGGTCGCTGCACGGCTGTACGACCTGAGCTCAGAGCTGGTCGCCGCCAAGGTGCCCGCCGCCGCGGCGTGGTGATCAGAGACGTGCTCTGCCGAGGGGGCGGGGGATGAGTTGTGTTGAGAGGTCTCGAGAGGAGAGAGCAGAGAGTGCTGTGTGTGTGTGGGTTTGTGGGTGGTGGTGGTTGACACGGGGCGCACGCCGCGCGTTGCACGGGACTTGCGGCCGGACGTGGAGACGCTGGCGTCGTTAAGCTTGGATGGTATCCTCGTCGGCAGCGATAGTGCGAAGAGTGGCGCCATTCTATGTCGGTCCTGTTTCAGGCTAGTAGGAGAGTGTGTCTGCGCGTGTTGGTTTGGCGCCCGTCTGTCTCCCGTCAGGGGATCGGGGCTCGATTAACGGAGGCGCGTTCTCGTCGCCGAGCCCTGGACCCAGCAATGCGGCGCTGCTGGTGACGAGGATCTCCGTGCCGCTGACGAGCGGGGTAAAATACGACTGGTCCGGCTCCTGCTAGACTGCCCCTCGGTGGAACACTTCAGGAGCGGCTTGCCCGGCGCTGCCATGGCTTGGCGAGTAGCCGCGGCGCTGCCGCGGCCCGTGCTGGGAGACGGCCCTTATCCTCCATGCGGCACCGATCTCGACGAGTTGATCGACGAGCGGAGGAGCTGGCGCCCGTGAATGCATGCTGGACATTGGTCAAGATGGCTGCCCGTGGAGGCGGGCTACCATCACGGCTTCAGCGGTGGCGACCGCCGAGGCAACACAGAGTAAATCCGCTTCACCAATCGCAGCGTTCGTCACCGCGCTCATCCCCGGGGTCGCTCGTCTGCCGGTGACTGGCGTTGGAAGGTCTTCAGGCAGCCTCCATGACAACTCTGTCGTCCATGCACCCCTGGAGGGTGGGACCTGGCCATGCATGAGGCATGGGGCGCCGGCTGAGCCCCATGCAAACGAGAGCTGGACAGCCATGCACTGCCAGGCGGGGACCGTTCCAGTCAGCGCCAGTCGGCTCTGCCGGCTTGACTGGCCACAAGGCCACTACTGTGACCCTGAGGAAGGTCCTCTCCTATATGCTCCTTGCCAGACATGTCTCTCAGAGACCGCTGTTTGGGGTATTCTAGCCGGCGGGAGCGGTAGTCTATCGGCCGGGAGCCGGCGGTTCTCTAGTACTTAAGTGTGCTGGAGTATCGGCGGGTGTCTCTAGTAGAAGAGTAGCCTGCTTAGCTGGAAACCCCGTGTTACTTGTTACTGTCCCCCGTAGGAGGTCGCCATTTGAGGGCGCGTGCGTTGGGGAGCGGCTGGTCCAGGGTGCGTGCGACCGTGGTTGCAGTACTCGGCAGCCAGCTTTCCGACCGCTAAGCTGTTCATGTTCTCCTCTTGTTTTGTTTGAAAGGAGGCTATTGTAACATGCAGTCAGCGGTGGTTGGTTATACTCTTGCGGGTGGATGTGTGCCTGCGCCATTGATCCTTGCTTCCGCCGTCTAGCGATCTCATATCTGTCAAGCAGCGCCCCCGCCCCCTCGGTGGCAACCAGAGTGACAGTTGGACGCCGCTCCGAAGAGACAAGTGCACGCTCTGCCAGGGCCAAACGCAAACTCGAGAGCAGCTACAGAGAAGTTACACCATTTAAAAGAGCTTTAGCGTATTCGCAGCGTATCCGATGATGCAAATTAGGCGAAACAGGAGGCGGAAGAGAAGGGGTCACAGCTCCATCACTTGAATGCGGTTGCCTAGTCCCAAAGAATGCACAGACCGCAGCTCCATGGCAGTCGGGATCACGAGTGCGTGCTCGTTGCCAGCTCGTAGCACACAAGATAAGAAAACGCAAAAAGTTTAGACTCTCCGAAGATAGCACAGGTTCACAACAGGTTCACAAATTTTTATTTACTGGTAGGCATCCCTTAGGCTGTGGAAACAGCTCTGTATCACTCTCCTCCGCCAGGTAGGAGTTCTGACCTCAGAACGGTTTTGGAAAATCATCACCAGGAGAAGGAGCAGGTAAGGGGCGGCGAGGAGCGCCTGTTATAGTAGAATCCACACTAGGAAGCTCCCTTTCGGCTGGCTTCACCCATCGCTGAAAGTGGAGCTGCCCCTTCGATAAGTGCGGCTCTGTAGCTGCCGGGTTGCATGGCGATTCCCCCTACCATATAAGGGGACGTCGCCCTTCTCGTCTCGCGTTGCCCCTCTTGCCTAGGGCGCTGCCCTAGGCTATGGAGACAGCTCTGTGTGTATCAGCGTTGTTGAGTATCTGCATTGTTCAGCCGTCTTCCAAGGCCGAGCCGCTGGCACCAGTGTTTCCATTAGCCAAACCACACCCCGCATTGATATTTGCCGATTTGGGCCTGCGCTATGGTGTCAGATGGCCGGCGCACTGGACATCACCCTGCTATGGGATGGGGATCCGCCGATGCGTGGGGTGTGTCAAAGGTGCGCCCGCACTCCTCGTAGCAGTGCTTACGAGCCGTGTAGGTTGAGTGCCTACACGTGTGTGATGGCGGGTGTTGGGGGCGCAGCCTGCCCCTCGGTGCTTCCTCGGCGGGGGTGTACTGTCCTGGGCGGTTTGGCAGCGGTAAATAATGGTTGGTCGAAGGGCAGCCCATCGCCGGAAATCACCCCCAAAGGACGAAAATTTGCCCGAAAAGTGTCGAGTCGACAATTTTCACAATGTTCAGCAAAAAAAATGGTGCCTCGGGCGGTGAAATAAACATGCATCGGAATCTATCCAGGAAGCACTGCTGCCCTTCCCCTCGCAGCTGCGCAGACGCGAGTGAGCCACCGCCGTCAACTTCCGCGCGGCCCTTTTGAGCGGTGGGAGGACAGGAAGCGAAGCAGGGACGCCCCTCCTCACAGGCATGCCGAGTTGAGCGAGCTATACTGGCAAACCGCAAAGTGATTAGCGCCGTCCCCGTCATCCTCGCCGTCCTCCTCGAGCGACGGGAGCACAACCACCGAGCGCGACGCCGCGCACGACTGCGGCCGCGGCGTAGCCCCGGCGCGCGTGTAGCGGCGCGGGTGCTGCGGCGAGCCGGGCCCCGCGCCGCCGGCGCCGCTCCCGCCGATGACGCCGCAGCTGTGCGCCCCTCCGCTGCAGCCGCACTCGCCACCGGCGCCCCACGGCGCGCTGATCCCGCTGTCGCTGCCGCACGGATATGGTAGGAGTGCCGGCGTGCGCGCGCCTCCGCCGCCGAGCGCGCGCCGCATCGACTCCAGGCGCGCGTGGATGGCCTCGAACGAAGGGCGCTTATCGGGGGAGTCGTCCCAACACTCCGACGCGAGGGCGATGTACTCGGGCGGGGGGGCGGCGGCGGGCCAGAGCGGGCGGCGGCCCTGTGTGGGGGGGGTGGGGTGGAGGTGGGTGGAGGTGAGAAGGGGGGAGTGCCGGGGAGTGAGACACGGTGTCTGGGGGGCAAGGGGGGCGGCAGCTTGATGGCGGGTGGCCGAGTCGCCGAATGAGCGGGAGATGAGCGCGTTATTCACCAATTTGCCCTGTGTTTGTTACTGTGTGATTTAAGCGAGGTGGGGGGAGGGGCAGCACAATGTCAGCTTGATAACACACGCCTCAAATCGTCCCCCTTGGGTGTGCATGTTCCAATTCAACCAGACCTATTTTGAGGCGGATGCCTGGGCGCAAAGATGACTGGCCGCCACACGCTGCGAGCTCAACGCAATGCAACACAACCACCGGGCGAGCTCTGGGCGGGGGTCTGGGCATGCTCTCTGGGCCGCGCAGGGCGGCCCCACAGTTGACGTGACGCCCCAAGATTTTCGGTTGTTTTCTAGGGCATCACAACATACGCACACACGCACACACACGCACACACACACACACACGCACACACGCACACAACGCACACACGCACACACGCACGGCCGCACACCACGCACCCACGCACCCAACGTACCCCCGCACCCCCGCACCCCCGCACCCCCCACCCCCGCACCCCCGCACCTTCGCACCTTCGCACACAACGCACACCCGCACACCCCGCACACACCCACCCACGCACCCATGCACCCACGCACCCACCGCACCCACGCACCCTCGCACCCTCGCACCTTGCACCCAACGCACCCAACGCACCCAACGCACCCACGCACCTTCGCACACAACGCACACAACGCACCTTCGCACCTTCGCACCTTCGCACACAACGCACCCACGCACCCACGCACCCACGCACCCACGCACCCATGCACCCACGCACCTCCGCACCTCCGCACCTCCGCACCTCCGCACACAACGCACACAACGCACACAACGCACCCACGCACCCATGCACCCACGTACCCACGCACCCACGCGCGCACACACACACACATACACAGATGGTCACACCTTGACAATTTGGTGGCCGAGCAACACCGGTGCCGTGCCTTCGTACGGGCGGGCGGCGGTGAACAACTCCCAGAGCGTGACGCCAAACGCGTACACGTCGGCAGCCTGAAAGAAGAGGTGTGTTTGTCAGTGTGTGTGTAAGAGTGTGTGTGTGTGTGTGTGTGTCGTGGCGGTAGACATTCACCAGAGTGTGCAGCGAACACGTGCACATGTCGGCCACCTGAAAGAGGGAGGTGAGGAGAGGAGGATGTGTGTGCGTGAGGGTGTGTTGGTGTTTTGTGCGTGCATCTGGTGTGTGTGCGCGCGTCGAGTCTGGGTGTGGCCGTTGTGTGTATGTGTGCGCTCCCCGAGCAACATACCTTTGACAGTCGTCCACAGAGCAGCAGCTCTGGCGCCATGTGCGTGATTGTTCCCTGGAACATGTTGCTCACGTGCGTGCCGCCGTTGGTCACGTCAATGTTGGCGGCCAAGCCAAAGTCTGCGATCTGTGTGTGGGGTGTGTATGGGAGGTGTAGGTGAGGTGTGGGGCTCGCATTTGGTAAGATGGCACTTGCGTTGCCTCGAAAGCTCTCCTTGTCGAGCCCCCCCCCCCCCTGGTAGACTTCTAGTCTAGTCTAGGCCTGAACCCATGCCCCGGGGTACAATGTAGAACCTGGCAAATCAGAGGGAGCGGGTGGAGAGCAAGCACACGCATGGCCGCACGCGTTTGCTGCGACGCCGCTGCCCTCATCTACAGACTTGGGCACCAAGTGTCTGTCCAACCCGGGATCCAATAGAAACTCCCTTTCTTAGCGCTTTAGAATGTTTGTTTGATTACAGTCGCGCGTGACAACGCACCTTTGCTGTGACACCTCTGCCCTGGTCGGACGCAGACTTGAGCATCACGTTGCACGTCTTGAGGTCGCCGTGGAGCACGCCCGCCTGACGTGTGTGCGTATGTTTTGTGTGTGTGAGCTTGTGTTGTGCCGTGTGTGAGCTTGTGTTGTGCACGCGTGTGTATGCGTGCGTGGGAGAGCGAGTGTGACAGGGTGAGTGCGCCTGCGCAAGCATGGGCGAGCCCCCACTTCACACACGTCCCCTCCTTGCCCCCCCCCCCGCAATTCCCGATACACGACAACCCCAAAGGCTGGCTGAACTGCCTGTTGCGCTGACATCACCGCGCCCCTCGATATTGGTCTAGGCTGCGAACGACAATGCACTCGTCGTCGGTGAGCACATCGGGTTGTGCGCAAGCACGAGTCTAATACGCCACCACATACTGTGAAATCGATCACATAGCTCTACCAGTTGCAACATCGCCTTGACCACGGCCGAGTCCCCCCCCCCTTTACCTCCCCTGCACACCCACATACCCACACACCAGGTGCAGGTGCAACATCCCTTTCGTGATGTCCAATGCCGTGTCAAGGACGATGGTAAGGTTGAATCCTACCCCCCACCTCAACCCGCTCCCCCCCCCCCCCGCACACACACCAGGTGTAGGTGCATCATTGCTTTTGCGATGTCCAGTGCCGTGTCTAGGACGCCGGCAAGGTTGAAGCCAGAGGCGCCATTGAACGCGAGGCCCTTGAGTGCGTCGCGCAGGCAGCCGCGGTCGCAATATTCCAGAACCAGGCGGACCTGTGAACGTGTACAAGTAGTTGGCGGTGTTTGAAGGCCAATTGGTGTGTGTGTGTGTATGTGTGTGTGTGTGTGAGGGGGGGGGGAGGAGGGGGCGGGGGAGGGGACGCAAGGCCTCTTAGTTGCGCTGCACGAGCAGCGGCGTTAGCAGATTTCCAGGACCAGGCGGATATGTGTAGCGGTCGGCATAACATAACATAATGTTATAACAGTTACAGTTACATCGGCTTTCCAGCAAAGACTACCTCTAGTCCTAGTACCACCGCCTAGACCCAAGTCCAGTTCTGGCCCTGACAATTACTTGTGAGGGGCGGTAGCCACCAGCCGGCTGCCTGCCAACGTGTAGTCCCAGAGCAAAAAGGAGAGCTATATAACAACGTTACAATAACGTTAACATTTTCCGGCGGCATGTTGTGAATCCGGGCCGCGGGCGTGGGCCGCGGGCTGTATCTCAGTAAAACCTGCATGGATTTCGATGAGATTGGGCTCTCTGGAAAGCTCTTGACAAGATGAACACAATGGCATAGTGATACATTTAGCTTGAGGTCATCAGGGAACCGTGTTCTAACATGTACAATATAACACGCATTTATAACGTTGCAATGTTATACATGTTATAAATAACGTTATCATCACCGGTAAAATTCTGGCTTGAGGTGTTATATTGCCGACCTTTAGTCGTGTGTGTGTTGGTGTGTCAAACCCACCTCGTAGCCATGCACAGCCCCACCGCTCCCCTGGCCACAGTCTCCGTAAGCGTCATCAAACCCGTACACATCTTCCACAAACACGCCGGCGGGGACATGCGTCCGCTTGGGGAGGACCTCATTGTGGTTGTCACGGAGGGTGTCGATGGAGTAGGTGAAGGTCTGCGAGCGTGGGGAGGTGTGTGTGTGTGTGTGGTGTTGTTTGTTGCTGTGGTTGGCGGTGTTGATCGATTAGATGAACGTGTGCATCTTCCACACACACACACACACACACACACACACACACCTGCACGATGTTGGGGTGCGTCACGACCGACGACACGGCGGCCTCCATGATGAGCATCTTTTCGCGCTTCTCAGACCCAGACATGGAGAGCGGCATGATGACGGTCTTGATCGCAACTTCCGTGCCGCGCCACGTGCCCTTGTACACCTGTGATCATGGTTGGGCACATATTCGTACCAACCACCCTGTTCGCCCCAACGCGTGAGGCCCGGCGCCTGCCCCCCCCCCCCTCTCCCACACCAGCCCCCTCACAAACCGTTTAAACCATCCGACACCCCTTTCACACCTTTCCAAATGCGCCCTCTCCCAGCAGCGGCCCAAGCGTGAGGTCTTGCGCCGGACGTGTGCTCTGCTGCTGCTGCGTGAGGGTGCGGCGGACCTCCCAGATGCGCTCCTATAAGTGTGTGTGAGTGTGTGTGTGTGTGTGTATGGAACGATATTGCCGTTGTCTATGTAGCTATGGGGCTCGATTAACGGAGGCGCGTTCTCGTCGCCGAGCCCTGGACCCAGCAATGCGGCGCTGCTGGTGTTACTGTTACTGTTACTATGAAGCGATTTGGGATCGACTTGAATGTGATGTGTGTGTGTGTACGTGTGTATGTGCGTGACAACTGCGCGATCGACATTGCTGACTTGGAGCCACATGACACCCCCAACCCCCGAGCCCTTACGCCCCACACCCTTGAACCTTAAAACCCAACGCTAGGTGTACCTGCGCGAGCGACATTGCCGATTTGTTGGAGCTTTTGCAGCTCAGCGCGCCCTCCGTGCTGCAACGTCTAGGGGATGCTGCCATAGCCGCCAGAGTGTTGCTGTCGTTGTCACAACTGGTGTTGTAGGTGTCGCCGACGGCGGCGGTGCCCTTGTCAGGCTGCACAACGCCCTCGTGGCCAAGAAGTCGGATGAGCTCGTGCTGGCGGTTCAGAAGCACATCCTACATGTACACATGAAGAGAGGGATGATGATGATGATGATGATGATGATGAGTTAGGGACGTAAGGTTGGGGTCAATTTTCCTGGGGATTCATGTTCAGACACGCACGTTTTCCCAAGCACCCCCTCATGAAGAATTGCCAATAAGAAGGGAGAGAAGAGGGGGCGGGGGCGCACACACACACACACATAAGGGTCCAAACGACTATAATAGACTATAGACTTGTATAGACTATTATCAGGGGGGGGCAGGCAAGTTAGGAAAAGACATCATGTCGAATTACTTCGAATTTTCACACCAGACCGGCGCCATGCCCTTCCCCTCCCTAGATGAGGGAGAGTTCCACACCCAATAGATAGTGCAGTGGTGTGGGGGTGTGAAAAGGTCCACACCGGGCGATTGGTGTGGACCACTGGTTCACACCCCCTCGGAGCCAGAATGTTCTGCAGACCTCCGATTGGGATGGGGAAGGAAGCAATGAATTTGTCTCACAACAGGGATGCCAAATCCATTGTCATTCATGTGGTTCAATAGCTGGGAGGGTGTGGAAAGGGCCTCGGTGTGTGGGGCCGCACCAGGGCGTGTGGCCGTTTTCTGGGGCCAGTTTCAGGAGTAGGAATGGGCTCTGCAGCTCCCCAAATAGTGCGATGGAATGAGGACCACGTCACGAAGCTGCCCACCAAGTTTCAGCGCCAGCAGATAAGGTCTGGGTGTACGGGGTGGGGGGGGGTTCCAGGCCCGTTTTGAAAATAAGCCAACATGAGGTCTGAGAAAAAAACTATTCTGCCCCCCCCCCCGGCTATTATAGAATTTCCATCTGAGACGACTATAAACAGAAAAGTGCCCTTCAACGCACAGTGCTGGCCTGCGCATTGCACAGGCATGCTTTCATTGGTGTCTTTAGACCATAGGCATGCTAAAACACTGAATGGGGGCTCTACATGTGCCTGGGGTCAGTGATCCTTCTCTCCACACCCACTAAGTGTGAACCCGCGCACTGTGAAGCCTTGTGGAGCCTCGTTCTGCCTCTCCAGAGACTTCTTGGGGTTCCTGACGACCATATGGACGGCAAGCACTGTGAGACCTTCCTCAGGGAAGATGGGAAGCAGTGTAATGGGTCGAAGTGGTGGGCCCCACATGAGCTGCTTGCCACGCTCACCACAAAGCCGTACAAGTGGGCCACCGTGTTCTTGGCTATAATGGTGAACCTCGCTCTCAGTGTCAGCGGTGCGATCCGGCAGGTCTGTGCGCTGCAGTGCCGCACGTGCAAGAAGTTTTTCTCGCCAACCCAAGCGACTCGATGGGAAAGCACCTGAAGTCCAGCCCATCCTGCGCGCCCGACGTCGCGATGACTAGCGGCACCAAGCTGGAGGGAGCCGGGAAGCGCATCTCCGAGATGGTGCACGTCTCTTTTAAGGCGTCTGCAACCTTTCTGCAGCGCAAGATCAATGCGGAGGCCACGATGGTGCCCCCCCCACCCTGGTAGGGCAACGGCGAGAGAGAGGATAATGAGGAAGAGGAGGAGGTGGTGGGTGGCGCGGGCGCTAAGCGCGGCCCGCCAGCTGCGGACGCGCGCGTGCGCGGCGACAGCGGCGGTGGCGGTGTGGGGCCAAATGAGCAGCAGGCAACAGAGGGCAGGCTGACTAGGCAGCGCCAGCGCTAAGAGCAGCCAACGGCACGTGTGCCTAGGGGCAGGCTAGGGACGGGCCTGCATTGGAGCGATTTCATAGGCACCGTGGTTTGTTCACACCGCCACACCGCGCACGCGCTTGTTCTTAGGCCCAGGCCAGGCCACCAGAAATCCTGTAAAATACATCTGACTGCAGAATCCTGATGGAGAGTGCAAGGAACACATCCACCAAGTTTCATCAATATGCACCCAGTGGTTATTGTTTATAGTGTGATTTGTATAGTCTATATGGCTATAATAGGCCATATGTATAGTCTATATGGCTACAATAGGCCACCCCCATCGAAGTGGGCCACACAGTTACAGTTACAGTTACATCGGCTTTCCAGCAAAGACTACCTCTAGTCCTAGTACCACCGCCTAGACCCAAGTCCAGTTCTGGCCCTAACAATTACTTGTGAGGGGCGGTAGCCACCAGCCGGCTGCCTGCCAACGTGTAGTCCCAGAGCAAAAAGGAGAGCTATTGTGCGACGCCTCCAAAATAGGTCCTAACTGCTTCTAGGGGATAGGGGGTCAAGTGGCGCTTGCCAATCTACTTGACCGCCGTGGTGGAGGGGCCGGCGCCTGAGGGGCAGCCGGACCGTACACCACGGCTCTCCACCCGACCCTATCCTGAGCACGCTCAAACGCCGTGTCCGAAAAAGTCTTCCAATCAGAACGAGTGCCACTAGTTTCGCCTAGCTGCTGAATCAGTAGCTTAAGAAAATAGTGTCGGGAGGAGGCTGGAGGCCGGCCTTGCTGCCGAGCCACATCCATTGTGCAGTCAAAAGTCGTACGAGGAAGACGAGAAGCCGGCATGCGCATCACATGGCCTAGCCACTGCATTGATCGCTTTGCCACAAGGCTCTCAATTGGCTCAGTGTCGCACGCCTGCCGAATATAAGTTAATCTGTGCCGGTCGACCAGGCGCACACCCAGAATGCGACGAAGGCAGTTAGAGTGGGCAACCTCCAATCGAGTCAGTTGTGTTTTAGTAGGGGCCCATGTTTCGCAGCCGTACAGAAAGTGGGGCAGCACGAAAGTGTTGTAAACCCGCATCTTAGACTGCACTTGCATCTTCTTGCTGGCTCAAATCTTATCAAAAGACGCAAACACGCCCAGCGCGCGACCGACACGCACACCGATCTCCTTTTCCACACCACCACTCTGGGTTATCCAACTCCCTAGATACTTAAATGCAGAGACGGTCTTCACTTCACCACCAGTCAGCGCAAACGTGGGCAGATCCGCGTCAAAATCTGCTGGCAAAATCATCACTTCTGTCTTGGCGGCGTTGATTTGCATGCCAAAGCTAGAGGACACTTTGTCAAGGATTTTCAGCATAAGCGCCAACTGAGCTGGGTCATGCGAGAACAAACATAAATCGTCGGCATACATCAGCATTACTATGCGCTCAACCGACGACGACAACACAGAGCCGCCGGCTCGGGTCACGACTGACACGCCAGCCCCCTCTGGCATCATGTCTAGCGCCTTTTTCACTATGTGGTCAATAAAAACATTGAACAACACAGGAGCAATGACGCACCCCTGTCGCACACCAGACGACACGGGGAATTCGTGCCCGATTTTCCCAGCCAGCCGCACGGCAGCTGCGGTGTTGGTGTGAAGATCCTCCAACAGATCAATAATGTGCGGATGAACACTATATAATCTAAGGACTCTCCACAGTGCCGCACGGTTTATGCAATCGTAAGCTTTAGAATAGTCGACAAATGCCACAGCCATGCATTGTTTGTACTCGGCATGTGCCGCGCTCAGCGAGCGCAGGCCACACAAGTCGGACATTTCCGAAAACGCCCAAACGCCCCTCTCGCCCCGCCCCGCCGCCACCCGCGGCACCCAAGATGTGTGTTAGGATGATGGAAGGCTTGGAGGGCCATCGCGGGGCCTGGGGAGAGGCGTGGGCGTGCGCGCTGGGGGAGGGGCGCCCCCACTGCATGGGCGCATGGAACTTTCCGGCCGCCATGCGCGGCCGAAACTGCATGCACGAACCTAATTCCAGCTCCGCGAGCTTGCTACGTATACCACTAAGGTTGCCTTTGACTGGCGAAGAGCGCGGTCACGTCTGCGTCACGCCCATGGTGTGTGAACATTCCAAACTTTGGATCGAAAGATCACCACCGAGAAACCTCTTCTGGACGAGTGGCTGCAGCCAAAAGTTTGAGCTTCGGCCCATTTAGTTCGTGTTCGAAGGGCGTCGCATGACGTTGCGAGTGCGCGCGTCCAGACGCCGAAAGGTCCAGCGGCACGGGAAAAGATACCTCGTGCCGCTGGACCTTTCGGCGTCTGGTCGCGCGCACACACAACGTCTTGCGAAGGCCTTCAAACACGAACTAAATGGATAAAATCTCAAACTTTTGGATGCGGAATGAGGTCCGGGGGTGCTCCCTAGGGGGAGAACGACGCCCCAGTAACAGTAACACGGGGTTTCCAGCTAAGCAGGCTACTCTTCTACTAGAGACACCCGCCGATACTCCAGCACACTTAAGTACTAGAGTACCGCCGGCTCCCGGCCGATAGACTACCGCTCCCGCCGGCTAGACTACCCCAAACAGCGGTCTCTGAGAGACATGTCTGGCAAGGAGCATATAGGAGAGGACCTTCCTCTGGGTCACAGTAGTGGCCTTGTGGCCAGTCAAGCCGGCAGAGCCGACTGGCGCTGACTGGAACGGTCCCCGCCTGGCAGTGCATGGCTGTCCAGCTCTCGTTTGCATGGGGCTCAGCCGGCGCCCCATGCCTCATGCATGGCCAGGTCCCACCCTCCAGGGGTGCATGGACGACAGAGTTGTCATGGAGGCTGCCTGAAGACCTTCCAACGCCAGTCACCGGCAGACGAGCGACCCCGAGGATGAGCGCGGTGACGAACGCTGCGATTGGTGAAGCGGATTTACTCTGTGTTGCCTCGGCGGTCGCCACCGCTGAAGCCGTGATGGTAGCCCGCCTCCACGGGCAGCCATCTTGACCAATGTCCAGCATGCATTGACGGGCGCCAGCTCCTCCGCTCGTCGATCAACTCGTCGAGATCGGTGCCGCATGGCGTCCTGCATGGGGGGAGGATAAGGGCCGTCTCCCAGCACGGGCCGCGGCAGCGCCGCGGCTACTCGCCAAGCCATGGCAGCGCCGGGCAAGCCGCTCCTGAAGTGTTCCACCGAGGGGCAGTCTAGCAGGAGCCAGTCGTATTTTACCCCGCACGGGCCAGTCGTATTTTACCCCGCTCGGGCCAGTCGTATTTTACCCCGCTCGTCAGCGGCACGGAGATCCTCGTCACCAGCAGCGCCGCATTGCTGGGTCCAGGGCTCGGCGACGAGGACGCGCCTCCGTTAATCGAGCCCCGAAAGTTTTTTTTTGCAATGTCCGACTTTGTGACACTTATGTGGCCAACTTGGGTGGGGGTGGCCAATAGACTATTTATAAACTATATAGTCTTTCCGTGGAGAATATAGACTATAATCTGGACCCTTACACACACACACACGCACACACACACACCAGGGCCGTTCAAACGGGTCCGGAGCGGACGCCAACGCCCCGAGGGAATGGCCACCCGGACGCGAGCGGCAGGCTCCGTCCGGTTTTCCGGACATTAACGCTGGGGCCCAAAGGGCCCCGGCCAGCTTGCCGGACGCCATTTGTAGCCTGTCCTTTTTGTTCTCCCCCGGCTCTCTTCTCTCCCCTCCTCTATCCACTAGCACCTCCCGCGACCAGCATCGGATCAGTTTGCATCGCGCGCTAAGAGCCACGATGCGGAGGAGGCGCGGTGGTTTGTCACACTGTTGCTTGATTCAAGTTGCTTGACCGCCTCCAATCCCCCCCATGCCTGGCTCTGCTGCAGATCATGCCATTTCCTAGACTAACACACAATGTATCACTGGTTCTAACGCCACCTGCGGAGGCAGTGCCCCGGCCCCCGCTGCATGCATGCATGCGTGCCTGATGCGCAACAACTCGTTTGGGTGAGCGTGAGCTCAAGCTATTGTTTTTGTCCCCCAGGCTGCTGTCATAGAATGCACACCATGCCATTCTGCAGTATGCCCTACGTATATGAGGGCAACGACTGGGTGAGGCCACGCATGCGTGCGCAGAGGGCGCAGGCGCCGTGTACATACATACGAATGCCAGAAAAACACTGAGAATCAGCACGCGTTGTACATACATGAAATTGGCAGCGAATTAAGCAGGCTTTGTGATGGTCAAAGGGCTGATGTAGACAGGGAGAGACAGAGACACCGTTTAAACAAATGCATCCACATTTTTCACACTTCCGGCCAGCCAGCCAGATCCGGGTACCCGTACGCAGCCGCCACCCCACGTCCGGTCTCCCGGACGCCGACCCCCCCCCCCCTTTACGGCCCTGACATACACACACACACACACACAAACACACACACACACACACACATACACACACACACACACCTTTGAGTCACGCTCCATCTCCAGCTCCCTTCCCCGCTGCTCTGCGTCCTCCTTGGAAGTCTCCAGCGCTTTGTTTGTCTCAATCTGAGTGCGCGTGTACACGTTTGTGTGTGTGTGTGTGCATGCGTGCGTTTGCGTGCATGTGTGTGTTTGTGTGTGTGTGTGCATGTGTGCGCTTGCATGCATGCATGTGTGTGTGTGTGTGTGTGTGTGTGCATATTTATGTCCCACCTGCTCCGACAGGACGCGCAAGACGTTGCAGCGAGAGCACATGATAGCGCCCACAAGCAGGGCGAGCACGCAGCACAGGCAGACAACACCGGCCATGAGTCCGCTTGCCCAGTCTGCGTGTGTGTGTGTGTGTGTGTGTGCGTGTGTGTGTGTGTGTGTTCGTGTGTGTGTGCGTGTGTGTATTTGTGAGGGAGTGTGTGTGTGCGTGTGAGTGAATCGAGCAGGCAACACACGCAGATAGCGCCAACCATGAGGCCGAGGGTGCACATGGTGGGGGGAGTGGCGGGGGGGAGGGGGGGAGGGCACGTGTGTGGCTGTATTTATCCGTGTGGCCACTAGAGTTCAGGAGTCCGTGCTTGTGGAACATGGTTTTGCTGTTGTTCTGTGGTGGAACACTACACGGTGAGTTACGGGATGGAGCGCGCACGATTATGCATGTGTGTCAGTGTGGGTCTCACTATAAACAGCACATGCGATCTAAGCCTGCTTACCTGGAAAGCCCTTTGTGTGTGTGGGGGTGGGTGATCCTGATGGTACAATCTACCACCAGTAACAGTAACAGTAACACGGGGTTTCCAGCGAAGCAGGCTACTCTTCTACTAGAGACACCCGCCGATACTCCAGCACACTTAAGTACTAGAGAACCGCCGGCTCCCGGCCGATAGACTACCGCTCCCGCCGGCTGGACTCCCCCAAACTGCGGTCTCCAAACTGCGGTCTCCAGACTACCCCAAACTGCGGTCCCCAAACTGCGGTCGGTACCACCAAAACCACAAAAAACTTGGGTAGCACTCACACGGCTGCCACGCCGTGTCCGGCCCGGCGCGCAGCCCCGCCACTTGAGAAGGCTGCCAGCCCAGTGATTCCCCTGCGAGCCGTATACCGCTCCGAGCCGGATTTCCCATTTCCCAGAAAACCACCACACACTTGGTGGGAGAGGGCGTGGAGCAGTGCGTTGGAAAGCTCTTGCCGAGAGCAGCCCAACGGCATGCGTTGCATGAATACCCGCTGTGTATTGTGCCTGGTATGAGCGGTCAAAGTTGCTGGAGCCGGCAAAAAACTAATTACTAAAATCTTTCCCAGGGACCACTGTGCCAGCCCATACCCTAAATCCTGAGACCCCACGACTCACACGGCCTCCACGTCGTGTACGGCCCGACGCACAGCTTCCACTGGAGGGAGTCGAAAACGTTGACGTAGGTGCACTCGCGCACGCGCTTGGGCGGGGTGCGCCTGTGTGTGCGGTGTAGGGGTTTGGAGTGCTGATCCGCCCGGGGCATTGGTTCACAAACAGTTGCAGAGCTCAAGTCCAGAGAGGGGGGGGGGCGCAGTCAGGCAACAGGGATCCGCTGCAATAACTAGCTTTGCCACCTGCGCTGCCCTCTCCCTCTCTCTAACTCTCTTTTTCTCGCTCTCTCTCAGTCTCTTTCTATCTCTCTATTGAAACCCAAACACAAGGCATGCTTCCAGGCCGCGTCATATGCAGAAAAGATAACGCCGCATCATACCCGGAAGAAAGAACCCATCTATTTAAGCTTCCGTAATTTTGCACCCCCGGTAATTTTGCACCCCGTGCCCCCTAGACAAGTTTCATAATTTGCTCCTGCCACAATTTGACCCCTATCCGTTAAGGGTTCGGAGCTTGTGCAACCATGACCATCCAAATACCACTCCTTGGTGCCCAAAATCCACCTTCAAACCACACGGTTGCATCTGGTAGGGCCCGCGTCACCGCGGGGATGGCCAAGGAGCACCTTTATTTCCTTCTGCACTCGTCACACGGAGAAAATTCTCACATCTCTAGGAGCGCTTCTCAGAAAGGCATCGGCATGGAGTGTCTGGCCTTTGCGGCGCCATGCATGGCGTGTGTTGGCCCAGGATGCTATCATTTCGACCACGCAGCAGGCCTGTTACTTTGCTAGGCTATGGCATCACATGGCGGGTAGCGTGCAAGCACGCGCATCGCGGGTTTCTGTGGGGCTCACAACGGCAAACCTCGTACCTATCGTAAAAAAAATGGCAATTGCGAGCTACGGCCAAGGTTGCGGCTAGCAAATATTTCCTGAATGCCGAAAGCTTGTCCTCTCATGATGAGAAGGCATGCGGCGCCCACGCATGACGCGTTTGGCCCATGCGGCGTCATGCATGGTGTGCCCGCCCAGACTCAGCTTTCGACCATGCAACAGGCATGTGAGTTAGGCATTAGCATCGCATGGCGGGCGGCGTCCACGCTGTGACTTGGGCCATTGTGGGGCTCACAAAGGCCAACCTCGTACATGGCGCACGGGCTTTGCCTGATAACTGCAACCATTCCGTGTTCCGCCTGGCTCAACAGTGCCGCATGGGTATACTGCATCGCTGCACTCCTAGTGGCTGCGGTGCAAAGACTTGCAGGCAAGGAGCCTTGTACTGCGAAATTGTAATTCAGCGTGTTCTCGCCCCAGTCGCACGCTCCGCATGCTGGCAGCACACCATCGTGAAGCATTCGCGTAGCTTGTAACTGCGGTTCATGTGGGAGCGGGGGCGAGAAGGGAAGCGAGCAGCAAAAACAATTTCAAAAAGCGTCCCGCTCTCTGGCCGGCACCACCGATCCGGGTTTGCCTCTGGTTCCCTCGGTGCAACGGGAAGTGGGAACGTCGCTAGCTCAAGGCGTGGTGCGTGCGCGCCGGAAAAGGGGGGTGACGGAGGTCACAAGTTCTAGAAGCTCCCACGATTTCGAAGCCTCAGATCGCGGCGTTTTCCGGCCCGCACGAGCCACCCCCGCCCCGCGTCGTCGGTGAGAAACAGAGATCAAGGCAGGATCTTGGAATCAGGCAGAGTCTGATTGGGAATGAGCTTGTCTTGAGGGATTTTGGGGGGGTCAAAAGTGGAAAAAATGCCCTTCCCCGGCCGCTAATGCCCCGGCCGCTAATGTACCAGCTCCTTGGCTACAATGTGGTTGTTGCCCCATTCAGCCACGGAGGGAGCCACACACCCCAACCGTAATAACCGCACAACCATGGCACCGACTTCTTGCTGTGTGCAGCCAGCCATGCACTCAAAACCCCGGCACCCCACAACAACCCCAACAGCCCATTCGCCCCAATGAGCCATACGAATCAGCCATACACCAGCCCTAAGCACAACCACCCCTTGACACCCACTTCGTGCCATCTTCAGCCACCGAGTGCTCGACGAGCGAGCGGTTGAGCAAGTGCCTGCCTGCCGAGCCCTTACACCCCAAAGACGCAATCCTACGCACAACCACTACTTGACACCCACTTCGTGCCGTCTGCAGCCACCGAGTGCGCGACGAGCGAGCGGTTGAACTGGCGTTGGTCTGCCTCGAGGCACCAGGCTAGCCCCTTCTTGTCGATGGCCGCCAGATTGGCAAGAATCGGGCGCCAAGCAAACGATGAAACGACCCACCCCCAGAACTTGCGGCCGTCTGTGTGTGCGTGCGCGTGCGTGCATGTGTGAGTGTGTGTGTGTGTGTGTGTGTGTGTGTGTGTGCACATAGCGATGAGATGACGCAGACCCAGAATTTGCGGCCGTTTTGTGTGGGGTGGTGGTGGTGTCGGTGTGCGCGGACGTGGGTGGGTGGGTGGGTGGAGGGCTGACGGCGTGGAGTCATGATGGTGATGGTGCCTCTCGAAAGCCAGACTTACACCGCAACTGGCATTGTGCGCGCACACACACACACACACACACACACACACACACCTGGCATCGTGCACACGTCGTCCGGGCACGAAGAAAGCGCATCGTTCTCTGGCAGGCCCCACGGGGCGTCCTCGTCCTCGTGCAGGAAGATGGACCGGCGGATGGAGTACACGCCGTCGGGTGAGTTGGCAGCGTACCGAGGTGGCAGCACCGCGATCGACTCATTCTGGAAGATTGACGCGATGTTCATGGCCCAGTCCGTTGAATTCGGGTCGAGCAGGTTCGGGTTTAGCCAAGCACCCGCGCGAAGCAGCGCAACGTCCTCAGCGGGCGTGTCCTTGCCCAGGTGCGCGAGCGTGACCTTTTGGGGGGGGGGGCAGTGATTCTGCTTAGTCAACCTGTCTTCCCGGGAGGTGGAAACCACTAGTGTTTCCATCGCGGTCAGAGATCCATGGTCAGAGATACATTATTCTTTCGCCAAGAGTTCTCCAATGCACCCTCGAACGACCCCATGCCACCAAGGTAGAGCCGAGACACCCCCAAATACCCCACCCAGCGAGGGTTATGCTCGGCTATCATACAAATCTTAAAGGCGGCGGGGTTGAAACGAAAATTGTAAGCGAAGGCTCCGTTCACGGATGGTAGGCAAATTGTGCAAGAATTCGAAAATGGGGGTCCCACTGCCCCACCCCACCCCACCCCACACATACCCCAGATGCAAAACGCCGAAAACAAAATCACTGGCGTTGCCTCCCTCCTCCTCACCCTGCCTGCCGGCACGAGCGCGATGACAAAGAAGGCAAACTGCTGGTTCATTGACGACGCAAAGTTGTTGAAATTGCGTTGCACCGCGCCCCACGTCGGGTCCAGCTGTATGAGCGCCGCGAGCGCAATGACCGTCGGGTGTTGCTGATTGAGAGAGCGCTCCAAGGCGTAGGCGGTCGATTGGGCGACATCATGGCCCGCAGTCTCCGCCTGTGGGCAGGGGTTGTCGTGTATGTGTGTGCGTGTGCGCGCGCGCTTGAGTGTGTGCGATCGCACAGAGCATCGCACACACGTGCACCGCCATCGCGTTAATGTACTTGCCAATCGCCGTAGTGTGCAAGTGCAAGCGCGCGTGCATGCGTGCGTGTGTGTGCGCAAGTGCGCACGTGCTGTGACTGTGCCCACCTGCTTCGCTACCACCCTCGTATACGTATTTGCGCCAATAATCGCGAGCGGCAGCGTTACTGTTAGCACGACCAACATGCCCCACAACCACCACGGGCAAGTGAGCCAGCGCTGCGTGTGAGCGTGTGTTGCTGTTGGTGTGCGCACATGTGTGTGTGCATGCGTGCGTGCATGCGTGTATGGTCACATGCACAGTTTGTGCATGTGTGCGTGTGCGTTTGTGTGCGTTTGTGTGTCTGTGTGTGTGTGTGTGTATGTGTGTGTGTGTGTGTGTGTGTGCACTTGTGTGTGCGTGCCCGAGCCATACACAGTGGCAGACTCAGCCAGCGCAAGGACTCAGGACCAAGCGCTGACGTGGCTGGCCCTGTATAAGTGGTGTGTCTGCAGTGAGAAAGCACCAGCCTGGCAGACTGCGCGCTGGAGCACATGCATGCATGCCACAGCCCAGCCTCCATCATGCCCTCCATCATGCCCCCCCTGGGGGTCCCGCCCGCGCTGAGTGGTTGGGCAACGGTGCAGATGCATGCATCGTGCGCAGGCAGCAGTGCGTTGCGCTACCAATGGCTCGCCAGCTGGGCACTAGCAACGCCCCCACCTCACCTCCCCGGGTGGTCGTCCCACCATTACATCCCTTACATATGCCCCTGCCCCTGCTCACCACTGCGCGAGGCGAGCATGTGCACCATGACCACTGTTGTGACACAACATCGCTCCCCCCACGACGACCCGCTCCGTCACTGGCTAGCCAGTGAACGGATGGGTCCTTCTCGTGAGGAGCCTCCGGAGCGAACGTTGAAAGGGGCGATGTCGAAATGTCGCTACTGGGGACAGGGCTGTTGCTGTACAAGCCCTGTCCCTCGATTACAGGTTCCACGCTGCGACGCATTGCATCCTCTCCGATGAGGGATGCATCAACGATTGCGTGCCTTGTCTTGTGAAAGTGTGAAGGGGGTCTTATTTTGATGGAAAAATCCTCTCTAAATCCTCTCTGAATCCTCTTTTTTTTGATGATGATGAGAGTTTTACAATCCTCTTCTGGCGGTCACACGTACGGTTCCAAAGCTCCAGTGGGACTTAGAGAAACAAGGCTCAAGGCCCACAAAAGGTCAAGCTACAAGTAGACGCGCTCTAAGGCGCGCAAACACAGTGCGGCCGCCGGCGCGCTCGTCGCCCGCGCGGCCACCACCACAGAATCACCGGTGAGCAGCGGCTCCCCCGGCTCAGACTCCCCGCCACGCCACCGCGCGTGCGTGGATGCGACACAGACACAGCTTTCGGCGCTCCATGGGGCGCGGGGGGCAGCCACATACGCGGAGGCTGCGCAACACCTGCATGGCGACGCCAGCAACCACATCTCGGCCTCGGCCGACACCACAGACGCCCTCCGCGCCCTCAGCGCGGGGCAGGCAGACATCAGACGCCTGGTAGGGGGGCTGCTGGACAGGGAGGCGAGGGCGCGCGCCCAGCCACAGAATGCCCCGACGCAGGTGGGCGCGCCACAGGTTGCCGACGCCGGCCACAGCGGTGCCCTTGCGGGGGTGCTCGCTGTGGTGCAGGCGCAGGCGCAACAGATTGCGTCCCTGGTGGATGTGGTGAGCCTCCTGGTGAGCCGCGTCCCTGGGGCGCCCATACAGATACCGCATGCAGAGCCCGCCCGAGCGCGGCCGGCCATGCGGCCCACAGTGCGGCGCCCCGCGCTGCGCCTGCTGCCGAGGCTGCTCAGCCTGCCCGGCCTGCTGCTGCTGCCGCCCCTGTGGCGTCGGCGGGGGGGGGGGCTGGCGACGGAGCGGCCTGCGTCGGGCGCCACGCGTGCCGCATCTGCGCGCGGCCCCTCCCGCCGGGGGGGGCTGCCTGCGCGTGTGGGCGACACGTCGCTGCGCCGCAGCTTCGTGCTGTCCATCCCGGTGGCACGCGGCGCCAACTGGTTCCTCTCGGGCGGTGGCAGGCGGATGGATGAAGAGGAGGCGACGGCGGCGGCGGCGGAGCGGATCGCTGCAGCTGCCGAGGACGGCACCAGCCTGCCCGTCCGCCTGGCTACGGATGTCGTGCGCGTCCTCTACGGCGGCACCGGCCGGCGGGAGCCGGCTGATGGTGGCGTCGTGTCCGCGTCGCTCCTCAACGCCAAGCCTGCCGTCGGGGGCATCGGCGTGGAGCCACGCGGGGGCGGCTACTTGAAGCTTGACCTTTTGTGGGCCTTGAGCCTTGTTTCTCTAAGTCCCACTGGAGCTTTGGAACCGTACGTGTGACCGCCAGAAGTGGATTGTAAAACTCTCATCATCATCATGATATATATAAGGTGTATGGGAAGGCGCACGCTATGGTGTATGGGAACGCGCACGCTGCATGGGGCGCATGCAGGTCTCGCATCCCCGCTGTTGGGTCCCTCCGTTTTCGTTCAGCATGGCATGGCATGGCTGCAAGCCAAGCAGGCAGGCTGTCGTGCGTGGCATGGGCACGATTCACTTCTTATGCGCGGCCATGCACATGGGGCGGGGCATGCAGCATGCACGCCGCTCTTACATCCGCAGGGATTGAAGTTCACGTACCCGAAGCACACGATGCGTGGCCGATCGGATGAGGACGCGTGCGGTAGGCAGAGACGAGCGCAGTTGGCAGTTGGCGGGCGGGAAGACGGGGCGACGACCCCCCACAGACCAGCAGCACGAGTTGCGTGGCTGAAAATCGATGGCTTGTCTAGGTGGACGATTCAAAGGAATTCGACCGGTGGCCAGATGATGAACCGGGAAGTGTGGGTGTGTGAAACGCGTATGAGCCCCGCAGCCCCATGTGGGTGTGTTGAACACGCAAATACCCTTTGGTGACAAAGTATATAAGTAGCAACAGCAGGAGCTTGGTCCATCGGCTTGCGTCGCTCACTCTCTGGGGTGCAGGTTTGGGGCCAGTCTGCGAGCAAAGCCTCTGCCCCCCCTCCCCCCTGCGTGTGATTGTTAGTGGCTGAGAGGAATAGTATTTGTGCCTTGCAGGAGGCAAGCAGTCCGGTGTCATACAACAAAACAGCTGCAGCTAGACACGCAGCGTCGCGTGTGTGTGTTTGCTAGGTAGTGCTTGTTTGAAGGCGGGCCTGATGGCAGCAGCGGTGTGACGGGTGATGAGGACCCCCCCCACCACACACACAAACTGGTGGTCCAAACATCAGCCCCTCCTTGCTGCTATGCTGGTGCGACACGGGCGCGCGCTTGGTTGAGAAGACGACCTTATACTCCTCTTCCTACATATGGATGCCAATCAACTCGGGACCACGCTTGTGCTCTGGCGCACCAGGCGCACTAGCTACAGCAGGCCGCCCAGGCGGCACAGATCTTAGGACTAAAGTTCACCACGCCAGGGCGCACGACATGACGCAGCACGTTGCAGCTCACTGCCGGCCGCGGCCCCTGCCGCCGCGCCCGCCGCCAGAGCTGCCGCCGCGCCCGCCCCTGAAGCCACCGCCACCTCCACGCCCCCCTTCGCTGCTGCCGCCCCTTCCGCCGCGACCGCCGCCGTCCCCACGCCCTCCCCGGCTGCCGCCGCCACCGCGCCCGCCCTCGCTGCTGCCGCGGCCACGGAACCCGCCTCCTCCGCGACCACCGGGGCTGCTGCTGCGGCCACCGCCACCGCGGCCTCCGTCGCTGCCACCGCGCCCGCGTCCGCCCTCGCTGCCCCTGCCGCGGAATCCGCCGCCACCGCGGCCGCCTTCGCTGCTCCCGCGTCCGCCGCCGCCACCGCGCCCACCGGGGCTGCCGCCTCGGCCGCCGCCGCGCCCGCCCTCGCTGCTGCTGCGGCCTCGGCCACCGCCCCCGCCCTCACTGCTGCTCCGGCCACGCCCGCCGCGCCCGCTGTCGCTGCCGCCCCGGCCGCGGCCCCCGCCGTCACCACGGCCCCCGCGCCCCCCGCCGCGCGCGCCCCCGCGCCCAGCCGGCTTACCCCGGCCGCCACCGCCGCCGCCCTCTCCATCGTCATCGCTGCCGCTGTCGGCGCCCGCTCCACGCATCATGTCGACAAAGTCCTCGCTCTCCTCCTCGCCCTCCCCGCCGTCAAACTCGTCGCCGCTCATGCTCGGGCCGTCGTCGCTGCCGTCGCCTGAACACAAGCAAAACAGGCGGTGGCGCACGTGGCGTGTGTGTGTGCGCAATAGTAGACACTTGCCCCCCTCCATTCCCTCTCCATCCCCCCCCCCTCTCCACCTCAACACAACTCTGCATGCGTCGCCTGGATACAAGTAACAGGTAGTGGCGCACGTGGTGTGTGCGTGTGTGTGTGTGTGCAATAGACACTTGCCCCCCCCCTGCATTCCCTCTCCCGCCCCCCCCCCCCCCAGTCCCCCTCAACACCCCTCTGCATGCGTTGCCTGGATACAATCAACACGTGGTGGCGCACGTGGTGTGTGCGTGCGTGTGCAAGGGCGTGCGCTGGCATGCACATGCACCCACGAACACAGCATTTTCCACTCACGATGCGCATATGAACCCCGACATAGTGTGTGCATTAGACACTTGCCCTCCTCCATTCCCTCTCCCGCCCCCTTCAACACCCCTCCCCCTCACCACAGCCACTCTCTCCCCCATACACGTTTCACTCTCCCCCTTTGCACCCCTCGCACGCACCGTCGCTGCCTTCAATCATCGCCAATTTCCGCCCACACACGTGTCACCCTCCTCTCCATCGTCAGTTCCCCGTTTGCACTGTTGACAATAGATCAAAGGGGTCCTAGGTGTACGATGCAGAGCCGTTGGTCCTGACATCTAGAATATAGCCAAGCAAGATGGTATGTTACAGCACCCCTCGCCCTCACCGTCGCTGCCCTCGATCATGTCGTTGTCCTCGTCCTCTCCCTCATCCTCGTCGTCATCGTCACTGTCGTCATCAGAGGCAGCGGCCGTGCCGCCCTCCTCGCTCTCCTCCTGAATGCGTGTGCGAGCGTGCGCGTGTGTGTGTGTGTGTGTGTCAGACAAACACAGGGATAGGGGGGGCGGGAGAGAGGGAGATGAGGAGGGGGGGGGAGGGGGGCGAGGGGGAGAGAACGGCCATTACAGGTGCAGGGCCTGCCGGCTAATATAAGGCTTTGGGGCCGTGTCTGGGATGCAGCGCACAAGTGCATCGACAAATCACGCGCACGCACGGGGTCTTATACGCCATATAAAGCGTCCGACCGACTGCAACATCGTCCACACGCACCTCCTCGTCCTCGTCCTTGTCATAACTTCTCGTAGTCGCTGACGACGTTGCCGCTGACCTCAAACAAATAACAGCAAAAGAACAGCAAAACATACAAAAGGGGAAAACACACACGCACCTCCTTGTCCGACATCTCGTAGTTGCTGACAATGTTGCCGCCGACCTCACAACAAAAAGCAACAAGACGAGCAGGAAAAACAGCAAAAAAAATAACAGCACACGCACCTCCTCCTCGTCCTCGTCCGACATCTCGTAGTCCCTGACAACGTCGCCGCCGTCCTCACCGCCATCGTCGCCCAGCGCAGACAGGGCGGCCTGCGCCGCAGTCTGCGCAGCGAGTGTATAGTTGATGGGTAAGGGGGGCCAGAGGAGTGGTTTTGGGGGTCATGTTATGATGATGACAGATATAACAGTCTGTGTTATAAGCTGTGTGGTTGAAGAGCTGTCTGGTTTAGGGTTGTCTGGTAGGGCTTCCTCCTGCGCGCACAGAGGGCCGCCTGCGCCGCGGTCTGCAAGGTGAAGGTAGGGTTGAGGGGGGGGGGGGGAGGAGCCACAGGCTGTCTGGTTTAGGCTGCCTGCGTTCAACACAGCCGAATGTGACGCTCTTCGAGGTTGGTTGTGTATGCGCATGCGAGGCTTCGAGAGTGCGGCGCTCGAATGCCATGCACGCGTGCATGCCGTGGGGCGGCACCGCTGTAACATACTCGCCTTACTGGCGATATGTTAGATGGAAGGACTGGCGATATGTTAGATGTAAGGGCCAACGGCTCTGCATTGTACACCATGGAACCTTTTGGCCTATGTTATAACCGCCTTGGACCAGCCGCACGCTTGTCTTTGGGTCCACTGCACTTCCCCTGACCCTCCCTCCCTCACGCCCTGTTTCTCTCAAGTCATCTTGTCAAGAGCAGCAAGCGAGCCGGGCCTCCCCCCCCCCCCCCCAAGATCCCCTGCTGAGAACCAGCTGCTGGGCCGCGAGACAGCTACTCGGCAGCTACACGACAGCCATTGGTAGTGTGTGGGGTGTGGCTCTCACATTACGAGAGTAGTGGCCTGGGGAGTGTGCCACAGCATTAAGTGATAGTAACACTGGGCTCCTGGGACAGCGAATGACACACCCCAAGCACACATTTCCTCTTTGTTGCGGACACGGACACTGGCAGTTTTCTTATTATTACGGGGACACGGACAGCGAATAACACGGACAGCGAATGACACACCTCAAGCACACGCCTTTTTAACCTTCTCCTTGTTCGGCGGACACGGACACGGACAGCTTCTTCTTATTAGGCAGAGGGAGGCGGACAGCTTCTTTTTATTAGGCGCGTCCACACAGACAGTGAATGACACACCCCAAGCACACACTTTCTTTGCCTTCTTCTTGATTGGCATTGGCATGTCGATGTCGTCGTCGCCGTCCGAGTCGTCCCCCTTGCGCACGGCCGCCTCGTCGTTGTCTGCGCGTCAGTTTGGTTGTGCGCGTGTGCGTGTGAGTGTGTGTGCATGCGTGTCTATGTGTGGGTGTGATTGTGTGATTGTGAGAGTGTGCACGGCGGCCGCCTCGGCGTCTGCTCGGCTTGATTGGCAAACGGGAGTTCATATGCGAGTGTGGGCGCGAGTGTGCATGTGTGGGTGTGATTGTGTGATTGTGCATGTGCACGGCGGGCCCCTCATCGTGTGTGCGGGGGTTTGATTGTGTGCGTGTGAATGTGCGTGTGTGGTGTGGTTCTGATCGGCGAACGGCGGTTAACATGTGTGCGTGCGAGTGTGCGCGCGAATGTACTTGTACGTGTGTGTGATTGTGCGTGTGTGGCCGCGTGCACGTCGGCCACCTCGTCCTCAGTGTGCACTGACACGCACACACAGGAGGGGGGCACATGGACACACATAGTGTGTGTGGGGGGGAGGGGCAGGCAGGACCACACACACACAGACGCGCGCACACACACACACACAAGGGCGGGGGGGGGAGGCACAGGAACAAGCACGCACACACAGACGCACGCACACAAGGAAGGGGCCACAGGGGACACACCCACGCACCTTCGTCGTCGTCGCTGTCGTCGTCGCGCCCCTTCCTCTTCCCCTTCTTGATCGTCATGTCGTCCGTGCGCCGCATCGCCGCGCGCTGCGCTGCGCGCGCTGCGAGCTGCGCGTTGAAGACCTGTGTGTGTGTGTGTACAGTTGTGTGTGTGGGTGTGCGAGTGTGTGCGCATCGCCGCGCGCTGCGCCGCGCGCGCTGCGAGCTGCGCATTGAAGACCTGTGTGTAGGTATGTGTGTGAGCGCGCGCGTGTGTGTGCGTGTGTGTATCGCCACAAGCTGCGCAGCGCGCGCCGCAAGCTGCACGTTGAACATCGTTTTGCTTATGTATGTATGCGCGCGTGTGCATATCAATGTATGTGTGTATGTATGTATGTATGTGTGTGTGTGTGTGTGTGTGTGCGTTTCTGTTGTGCCGCAATTGAGCTAACAATCAGGCTTGATCTCATGGCGCTCACCCAAGCTAAGCACAGTGATGTCGCCTGGCAATATTACAACAAACCCACCGGGCCACGCCAGCCCGCGCACACCCCCGGGGGGGGCACGCACGGACAATCACCGGCGGGGGCCTTTGCCAGGCTTGCATGATGGCGCTTGCATGGTGCATGGTGCATGCACGCATGGTGCTTGCAAGCATGGTGCATGGTGCTTGCAAGCATGGTGCATGGTGCTTGCAAGCATAATGCTTGCAAGCATGGTTGCTTGCAAGCATTGTGGTTGGTGATTGCTTGCATGGTGGTGACAGCTTGCGTGATGGTTGGTGATTGCTTGCATGGTGGTTGGTGATTGCTTGCACGATGGTGACTGCGTGCGTGATGGCTGGTGATTGCGTGCGTGATGAGGGCCGCGCATGCGTGAGGTGGTGTTGGCCTCAGTGATTCCCCTGCGAGCCGTATACAGCTCCGAGCCGGATGTTCCATTTCCCAGAAAACCACCCCACACTTAGTGGGTGAGGGCGTGGAGCGATGCGTTGGAAAGCTCCTGCCGAGAGCAGCACAACGGCATGCGTTGCACGAAAACCCGCTGTGTATTGTGCCTGGTGTGAGCGGTCAAAGTTGCTGGAGCCGGCAAAAAACTAATTACTAAAATTCTTCCCAGGGACCACTGATTGGCCTCCTGGGTCGGAAGTGTGTGTGTGGGAGGGGGGACGGGAGGGGGGGGGGGGCGTGCAACGTGTCAGGCGTATTCAGATATCGGCCATGCATTGCCCTGAGGTGTTATCCCAGGCCGTGCACGCGTGCAAGCACATGGGTGGGTGCAGAGCAGGGTGCGCGTGCATATGACACCGCGCCTGTGTGCCTCAGTTCAGGTCTCCAAACGGTAATCACGCAAGCCGAAGCCAGCTCAGGGATAGAACAATGTTTTTTTGGTTGGTGTCATCAACGGCGACACTGGCAAGGCAGTGTGCGTGCGTGTGCATGAGCGTGCACGGGCAAGAGCCCAGGGCGACGTGTGCATGCGCGTGTGCGTGCCTCAGATACCGTCGCAGTCAAAGTTCTAATCATGCAGGCCGCAGCTTGCTCAGATACATCAACCATAAATTGTATACGAGTTGTCATCCCGGGCGGGCGCGGGTGCAGGTGCAGGTACCCGTGTGCGTGCATGCATTGCTGTGCTCGTGTGCCTCAGTTCAGGTCTCCAACAGGTAATCACGCAAGCCGAAGCCAGCTCAGGGATAGCACAATGTTTTTTTGGGGTTGGATTCATCACCAGCAACACTGGCAAGGCGCTGTGCATGCGTGCGTGCGCGTGCACGAGCGTGCACGAGCAAGAGCCCAGGGCAACGTGTGCACGAGCATGTGCGTGAGCGTGTGCATGAACATGTACATGAGCGTGTGCATGCGCGTGTGCATGCGTGTGTGCGTGCCTCAGATACCGTCGTAGTCAAAGTTTTAATCATGCAGGCCGCAGCCTGCTCAGAAACATCAACCATAAATTGTATACGAGTTGTCATCCCGGGCGGGGCGGGCGTGGGGCAGGTGCGAGTGCGTGCGTGCGTGCAGTCATCGCTGTGCTCGTGTACCTCAGTTCAGGTCTCCAACAGGTAATCACGCAAGCCGGAGCCAGCTCATGGATAGAACAATGTTTTTTTTGGTTGGATTCGTCAACGGCAGCACTGGCGACACTGGCAGGCATGTTTCGGTGCAGGCGATGGTGATGATGGGACTCGGTGCCCATTATTGCTGTGGATCGCGGCCCCAGAGCAGGAAAACAGAGGAATCAATGGAATGGATGGCCACAAGGATGCCTGGAGAGCACTCTTGAGGACTGGAGAGGGGGGGGGGCACAGTAATCCGCGGAGAATCACAGGAAACCAACATGTAGGCTGCAGGAGGTCCCTCAACATCACATGCGGCTGCTGTGCTTCTGGTCTGGTTGTTTGATGGAGGCTTCCTAGCAAAAATAACCAAGAAAAACCAACAGCGGGGATATAGCAAGAAGCTGCCCACCTGCATCGGCGCCCTCCCTGCCGCGCTCGAAGTCCGAAGAAACTCGTTGACATCCCTCAACAAACATGCGGCTGTTGTGGTCTGCTTGTATGTTGCAAGCTTCCAAGCCTTGGAGGGAGCTGATAGGAAACCAAGAGAGGGGAGATAGCAAGAAGCCATCCACCTGCATCGGCGCCTTGCCTCCCGCGCTCTCAGTCCGCAGGAGCTCGTGCACAGACCCCCAACAAACATGCGGCTGTTGTGGTGTGGTTGCATGTTGCAAGCTTCCAAGCGAAGCTAACAGGAAACCACGAGAGGGGAGATAGCACGAAGCCACCCACCTGCATCGGCGCCTTGTCTGCCGCGCTCTCAATCCGCAGGAACTCGTGCACAGACCCCCAACAAACATGCGGCTGTTTTGCCTTTGTCTGGTTGCAAGTTGCAAGCGTCCAAGCGAAGCCAACCAAGAGAAACCAAGAGAGGGGAGATAGCAAGATGCAACTCACCTGCATCGGCGCCTTGCCTGCCGCGCTCTCAGTCCGCAGGAACTCGTTCACGCGCGAGACGTCCTTGGGCGAGAAGTCGACGCAGTCGCGGTGGGTGCCCACCCACTTGGCGTTGCTGCGTATGGGAGAGAGAGAGAGCGTTGTGTGTGTGTGTGTGAGTGCGTTTGTGTGTGCGTGCGCGCGTGCGTGCGTGTGGCGCGTTGTCTGCCCACCCGCTTGGCGTTGGTGCGTATGGAAGAGAGAGAGAGCGTGTGTGCGTGTGTGTGTGCACATGCGTGTGTGTGCGCTTGTATGCGCGTGTTGCATGGTCGTCCACACAAAGACACACAGGCACCAACGCAGACGCACCGGTCAATCGCGTCGACCAGCTGCTTCGTCGAGCGGCGGAACCGCTCGACCGTGCTCGTCTTGGCAAAGCGCCGCAGCTGCAGCAGCGACATGTGCGAGAGCTCGGGGAACGCGATTGAGCACGCCCACTGGGACAGGTGGTCGGTGAGAAGCTCCTGGACCTGCGTCACACAAGGGGAAGGGTCCACGTTTGAGTCGATGTTCCACACGGAGAGTCAATGTACTTGATAGAAAGTCATTTTGTAGCGACGACGAGCATACGCTAATCCACGACGAGCTACTGGGTGTATGATGACGCGACGGTGTGTTCCATGCAGCCTCCCTATCAAGAGTCTGCGGTCAGTTGAATTTTTTTGTGGTGACCTGGGCTGAGCCTGGGCTGGGCCTGGGAGTATTCGTCCCAGGTGTGGAAAGTCGATAATATTCTGTAATAGTCCATCGTCGAACATAGTCGCTTGGGGGCCCTTACCTGCGTGATGACCTCCTCCTGGTACTGCGGCGTGCGCAGCACAGATTTGCCCGCGCGCAGCTGCAGCGCCATGTCGGGCATGCCGCCTGCACCAGGCTGGGACCTGTGTGTGTGGGGGGGGGGGGGGGGGGGGGGGGGGGGCCGAGGTGGGGGGGTGAAAGGTGGGCAGTGGAGGAGGTGGGCGGTGTTGGCGAGAGGGTGAGGTGGTCCGCCCCCCCCTCCCTCTCTTGACTACCCCCCCCCCCGCCACTGCACAGCGCTCTGCAAAGCGCAGCTGGCGCCTCTCCTCGAGCTTCTCTCCCCCCCCCCCCCTTGCAGCTAGCTGCGGCTGCAATCCCCCCCCCTCCCACCCTTACAACTGCCTCTCTTGTTTCCGTGCTGAACTTCCTCTCCCCTCCCTACCTCGTTCCCTATCTCCCCCCCCTACACACCTTGGTGGCTTGTGCAGCTCAGCCCAGTGCAGCATCTCCAGCAGCAGCGGCGCGACGGGGATGAAAAAGCCAGTCGCCTGTGGAGGATGTGTGGGGTGTGGAGGATGTGTGGGGTGTTGAGGTGTGACGTGTGTGGCGCCATGCTGTGTTGGGCTGTGGTCGATGTCACAGTCTGTCGGACGACTCGGTTTAGGGTTTAGGGCAAACATGGTGCAGTGCGGGAGAAGGCACCAGCGCAGCCCCCCTTGTACCCCCGTGCACAGGCACACGCGTGAGCCGGCTAAGCGCCCTGGTGCCCCGCGGGTGCACAGTTTTGTGTTCCAAGGTTCTTCCGGGTTGAGGATCAGGCCCCCCTCACGCAGCTGCGCGAGCCCGTTGAGCGCCCGGATGACGCGCAGTCGCAGCGGGTGTCTAGGGAAGATGTATTAAACGATTACATAATGGGGTTGGGGCTTCAAACGCCCCCCCTCACTAACCTGTGCGAGCCCGCTGAGCGCGCGGATGACGCGCAGGCGCAGCGGGAAGAATCGCGGCGTGGGCACGAGGCGTGCCGACCCGAGCAGCAGCTGCGCGAGCGGGTAGACGAGCGGGCGGAGCTCCGCCTTGTCGGCGTGCGCGCCGAGGATCTTTGACCAGAGCTCAAGGCAGTTGACACCCTGCCATGAGTAGATCTCCTGCGATATGGGAAGAGGGAGGAGGGGAAGGGTTTAGGGGTGGGGAGTGTGTGTGTGGGGGGGTGCATGTGTGTGTGCGGGTGGTTGCGAACCGAGGATCTTTGACCAGGGCTCGAGGCAGTTGACGCCCTGCCATGAGTAGATCTCCTGCGATATGAAACAGGGAGGAGGGGAAGGGTTTAGGGGTGGGGAGTGTGTGTGTGGGGTGCATGTGTGTGTGCGGGTGGTTGCGTGCCGAGGATCTTTGATCAGGGCTCGAGGCAGTTGACGCCCTGCCCTCAGTAGATCTCCTGCAAGAGGGAAGAGGGAAAGGGTTGAGGGGTGGTGTGTGTGTGCGCGTGTGTGTGTGTGTGCGAGCGGGTGGTTGTGCACCGACCAAAGCTCCTCGAGGCAGCGGCGCCCGGCCACGAGTAGATCCACTACTGCTGTGCTTGATTGGGGGGAGGGGGGGGGCCGCAACGCTTCCGACGTCTTCAGACAGCAGCCATAGGTTGAAGTGAGTCGTCGAACCAAGCCGTGTACGCGCACGCGTCAATGTGTGCCTCAGTTCAGGTCTCCAAAAGGTCATCACGCTAGCCAAAGCCAGCTCAGGGATGGAACAATGTTTTTGTTGTTGTTTGATTTATCCCTAGCAGAAAGGGCGAGCATGCAGATGCGCGCAGAATGCTTTGTCCAGCCAGATGTGTGCTATGCGTACGGTGCCTGTGCGCCTCAGTTCAGGTCTCCAAACGGTAATCACGCAAGCCGAAGCCAGCTCAGGGATAGAACAATGTTTTTTTGGTTGGTGTCATCACCGGCGACACTAGCAGCCAGCGCGTGCATGCAGATGCTCATGCGACATGCATGGTGTGCATTGCATGTGCGTGCACGTGCATGCGCGTGTATGCGGCGTATGAAATGCATACGTATGTACGCGCGCGCCGAGCTTCAGAGAGAAGATTAGGAATTAATTTCATGAGACACGAATGCCCTCAATTGACACGCATGAATGATTGGAATATTCGTTTCATCATCAGCGAGGGGCGCGCGTGCACTCGCGAGTGTGCACATACGCGTGCGTGTGTGCAGATGGGCGGTGCTTGCATGCGTTGTGCTGCAGCGAGAGTGTCGCAGCCCGATTAAGATGGCGCAGCCCAACAGGGTGGGCTGCACACGTGCGTGGGACGCTGGTGATTTCAGGAGCATGCCATTTGATCTCTTTGCACGGGAATGGCCAGGAAATTGGTAAATGTCCTTGTGAGTGAGCGCGCGTTCAAGCTGCCAGATCGCGCCAAACGCATGGGTGTAGGACGCACAAAACAACCACCAAATAAGACTCTGGTCATATTCACTGCACCTTGTACGAGTCGGGCGTTCATTTTAAGCGCGGAGCGCAGCGGCAGCGCGAGCTGCCATGGTTGTAGGGCGCACCAAAGGACCACCAAATAGACAAAACAACTGGGAGGGAAGCACGCACGCCCAACTTTGATCTCTGATCGTATTCACCACACCTTGTACGAGTCGGGCGTCTTCATGCTGAGCCCCAAGCGCAGCGACAGCGCGAGCTGCCGTGGTTGTAGGACGCACACAACAGCCACCAAATAGAAAAAACAACTGGGAGGGAAGCACGCACGCCCAACTCTTATATCTCTGATCGTATAAGCCTGTGCCTGGATGGAAGAGAGAGACGGATGGCGAGAAATTGAGAAACATGGGAAGCGAGGCACATGCGGCTAGGCTTTGTGAGGAGGTTGCGGCGCAGGGGTTCCCTGCCCCAAGGCGCAGATTATTAGATGGCGACGCGATCGATGCACCAGCCGTGCGGCATGGGGCGAGGCGAGGCCCCACCAGCGGGCGGGCACCATAATGGAGATGGCGGCTAAGAACGGGGAATGCGGCTACCGGGGATGAGGCTATGGGTTATGCATGCCAGGGGACGGCGGACAAGGCTAATGCGTCACGGCGCATGGGTAAAGAACGGGGAATGAGGCTACGGGAGCTGGCGGGCGCGGCGCGCGCACGGCGCGCGCGGCGCATGGGGGTTGCATGGCGGCGCTCTGCGCGTGCATGCATGGAGGAGATTGCTGGCGGGCATGGAGGAGCTTGCTTGAGGGCAAACAGGAGATTGCTCGCGGGCGTGGAGGAGATTGCAGGCGGGCATGGAAGCGGATGGCGAGAAATTGAGAAACATGGGAAGCGAGGCACATGCGGCTAGGCTTTGTGAGGAGGTTGTGGCGCAGGGGTTCCCTGCCCCAAGGCGCAGATTATAGATGGCGCAGCAATCAATACACTAGCCGTGCGGCATGGGGCGAGGCGAGGCCCCACCAGCGGGCGGGCACCATAATGGAGATGGCGGTTAACAACGGGGAATGAGGCTACAGGGAGAGGATACGGGTTACAGATGAAACAAGGATCAGCCATAGGTGTCACGGGAAATGGCTAAAGAACGGGAATGAGGCGGGTGGTACGGGTGCTGGCGCGCATGGAGCGCGGCGCGGCGCATAGGAGATCGCATGGCGGCGCCCATGCATGGACGAGATTGCTGGCGGGCATACAGGAGATTGCTGGCGGGCATGGAGGAGATTGCTGGCGGGCATACAGGAGATTGCTGGCGGGCGTGGAGGAGATTGCTCGCGGGCATGGAGGAGATTGCTGGAGCCAATGGCGGCGGCGGGACTAGTAGTAGAACACAGGCGCACACCAACAATGCGTTGCTGTCACTACCTGGGTGGTATAGGGTGGATCTGGGGGCCCAGTGTCCTGTCTAGGTCCAGTGCGTGCGCGCGTGTGGGGGTTTACCCTCACCCCTACCAGGTAGCCAGCCAGTTTCCCACAAACTGAGTTTAAGGTGTCGGGCGCTAGCGCCGACACCGGTCTTATACATCATTACTGGTGTCACACAGACTGTAAGATCCATCATCATCAAGCCGCACCTTGTACGAGTCGGGCGTCTTCATGCTGAGCGCCGAGCGCAGCGACAGCGCGAGCTGCCGGATCGCGCCGAACGCGTGGTTGTACGACGCCGGCATGTCGAGGCCCCATAGCTCGACGCAGCACGTTGACATGAATGCGATGTGAGGCGCGGACGCGGCCGACACAAACTTGGAGTTGGCGAGGAACGTGCGGTACATGCCCTGTGGGGTGGATGTGGGGTTTAGGCAGAGTTTAGGTTGCGGGTTCCGGGACGGCGCACGTGCGATGCAGAACACAGGTTGAAGGTGTGGAACGGACGCAGGTGTGGACAGTGGGCAGCGTTCACAAGCTTGGGAGTTGGAGGGAACGTGCCCTGCGGTGTGGTGCTGGCGGTGTACTTTGATGATGGGGTTTCAGAGGTGTGTCGGGACCATGCATGTTGCGAGCATCTCGCGAGGTACCGTGCACGAGCGGCGCAGGGTGCACTGCGCGGGAGCGAGATACGCAGGCACATGCACACGCGCAAAGGGAGCAAGCAGCGAGTCGAAAAATGCAAGCAGCAAGTTGGTGTCGCGTTCCCCAATCCCGTCAAGCAAGCCCACCTTCAGGCAGCGCTCCAGGTACGGCTCTGGCACCGCGACAGCGAGCGCGCGCACCGCCAGGAACGCCTGCATGCGCAGTGTGTGCGAGAAACGTGAGCTCAGGGGCAGGGGTAGGGAGGAGTTGGCATGAGGCATCAGGGGGGGTAGTCGTCGCGGCACAAGCACCGCCAGGAACGCATGCATGCGAGTGATTAAGTGAGGAGTGGGTGAGGAATGAGTTGAGTGAGAGAGGAGTGAAAGAGATGTGTGATGGGGGAAAGGGGTGGTGGCCGCGAGCGCGCGCACAGCCAGGAAAGCCGGTCAGGAGAGTGCGCGCAATAAATGTGTGCCCAGGGGCAGGGGCAGGGGCAGGGGGGTGGCCGCGAGTGTGTGCACTGCCAGGAAGCCCGGTGTGGCGAGTGCGCGCAATAAATGTGCGCCCAGGGGCAGGGGCAGGGGGGTTTAGAGGTACGAGCCAGGTCAAGCACATCCGTTGGGCATGCGTTGGACAGGGCCGCCAAGCCACGTCCCCATCCCGCCATCACGTCGAGGAGCGAGCCTCCACCACCTTCGCGACACGCAGGAGTCGATTGAACAACACAATGCCGCCTTGATATCACACCCGCGCGCGCGGCGCCGCCTCCCAGACGCGTCCAGGCACGCCTTGGGGAGCTTGTCAGCGAGCGAGCTTTACGGCACGGCACACACCTTGCCAGTGTGTCAGCACCTTCTGGACAGCTCCCCTCACCCACAGGCGCGGCGCCACCTCCCCTCTCCAACTGACGGCAAGACTACAGAGCGGCACTCCTTACTAGTGTCAGCACTAGGGGTCCCCTAGGCACCCTCGAGGCACCTTTCAGGCACCTTACAGACAGCTCCCCTCACCTGAACGCGTGGCGCCACCTCCCCGCTCCCAAACGCGTCCAGACACGCCTTAAGGAACTTGTCTGCGAGCTTGCGCGTGGGCCCGACGAGCAGTACCGACGCACGCAGGCGGCGCAGCGCAAACGCGAGCAGGGGGGCGTCTGTGATGCCGGTCAGGAGGTGGAGCGAGTTGCCCCAGTAGGACTTGATGAGGGGGCCGACCTGAGTGTGTGTGTGTGTGGTCGATTTTACAGTCCGTCGGACGCCTTTGATGGCGCATTAAACCCTAGGGAAGAGGCCGGCAGCTGTCAAAATTAGACCCCTAGCATGCCATCTGCCACCATGATTGCTGTGCACGCGGTGCGTGTCTCAAAACAGGCGACAAGGAAGTCAGCCAACTCGTGCCAGAACCTGGGGTTCTCCTGGCCTGGCCGAGGATTCATAAACTCCCGCATCCGCTCATCTAAATCGGCCTCCTTGGGGCGAGGGATGGACCGAAACAGGCTGTGGGCCTGCACCCGTGCCTCTTCATAGGCAGGGCACTCAAATACCATGTGTGCCTCATCCTCTAGCCCACCGCATAGGCAGCACGCCCGCTGGCTGCGTCGCTGCCTCTGTCCCGCCACGGCGTAGCGCCCCCGCTCTATCTGCAGCTCATGGAGCCCCATCCTGAACCTAGCTAGAGCCGTGATCCGGGCAGCACTGTTCAGCCCTGAGCTCAACAGGGCCGGTGGCTCGCTGTCGCTACCCGCCATCCACCGCATGTAGGTCAGCATCTTAAAGCCGCGCGACCACTCCTCAGGTACATCTCGCACGGTAGTGCCGCTCGGCAGCGCCGGTGTGCTTATCGCGGCGGCCAGCCACGCCGCGGTCGCCACGTCCAGCGGGTTGGTGATGCGTACTGGTCCCTCCTGGTCCCACGCCAGGGTGTGCCCCACAGTTCCGAGGCACACCTGCAAGCGTGCCGCCCAGCACGTCCCCCCCGCTTCCGCCAGCCCCCAGCTCTCCCGCATTGCATCTTTAAGCAGGTCACCGTCAGGCCGCCCCCGCGCCTTATCCCAAAAGCGCGTCGCCTGGCGCAGCCAATCTGCCGCCAGCGGCCGCCACCCCGCCTCCCGCGCCAAAATCCCCAGTTGCTGCCCGTTGCTGCGGACTCCTAGGGACGCACGGGTAAATTGCAGAAGCACTTCCTCCAGGGTGCGCCATCCGTCGCGAGCGGCCTTAGCGCCCCTCCCACTCCTGCCTCTCTCCCACCGTCCGCCCGCCCCGGCAAACACGCCCCCCCCAGCATCCGCCATCATCGCAGGGCCCCACACCTCACACCCGTAATTTAGCACAGGCCGTACTTGCGTGTCGAACAGGTGGGCCTTAATGCCAATATTGTTAAGGCGTATTATATAGCATCTGCGAGTTAGCGCGTATCTGGTGCGCTGGCCCCTAGAGCGTCGGGTGCCCACGTCCCCCCCCACTGCCCGCCGGTGGTGAAAGAGCATGCCCAGATATGGGAACTCGTGTGTCATGGGTAGATCTGCTCCTGCAAACTTCAGCGTTACCCTCCCCCCTGCCGCCCCGACTGGGCAGAACTGGTCATTGAACACCACCCCTTCTGACTTCTTAACGTTTACTGTTAGTGCGCGCGTGCCGCAAAAGGCGTGCAGAGTATCTAGCATGCGTTGAAGCGCTTCGGGCGTCTCTGCCAGCAGCGTCAAGTCATCAGCGTACAGCAGCAGCCGTAGTAACCGCCCCGCCATCTCCACCCCATGTGTGTGCGTGTGTGTCGAGTTCAACACATTTTTGTGGGGAGGGGAGCGAGTAGGCATCTCCGTAATGCCGGTGGAGCACGTTGAGCGAGTTGCCCCAGTAGGAAGTGATGAGGGGGCCAACCTGACAAAGGGGGCAGGAGGGGTGTGTCGTGAATTGAAAAAAACATGTGCCTGAATAGGCACCCGGACTTCTTGAGCCCAAAGGTAAAGGCACGCGCTGCTCTAGACCTAGGAGACCGTGTTGGCAGGCAGCCGGTTGGTGGCGGCCGCCCCTCACAAGTGATTAGTAGGGCCGGAGCTTGACTTGGGTATAGCCAGGTGGTGCTGGGACTTGACGATGCCTTCTCTGACAGCCGATGTTACTGCTTCTGTTGCTGTAAAGAGGCACACACCTTGCGCCACGTTGGTGCCTTCGTCAGGTCTGCCACGGTCGTCGCCCTCGCACTCTGCTTGTCGATGCTGAGCATGCGCCTGGTCAAGCGTCTGGCTTTCTTCAGCCCTACACCCAAACTAAGGCAAAAAAGAACAACAACATAGAAAAGAGGGGCACGCACCTTGCGCCACTTCGGCGACTTCATCAGGTCTGCGACCGTCATCGCCCCCGCACTCTTCGTGTCGATGCCTAGCATGCACCTGATCAAGCGGCCGGCTCCCGTCGGCCCTACACCCAAACTAAGGCAACAAAGAACAACAACATAGAAAAGAGGGGCACACACCTTGCGCCACTTTGACGACTTCGTCAGGTCTGCGACCGTCGTCGCCCCCGCACTTTTCTTGTCGATGCCCAGCATGCGCCTGAACAGGCCGTCGGCATCTTTGAGCATGAAGAGCATGAGCTGGTTGTAGACGGCAGCAGACGCAATCTTCATTGACGTTGCGACCTGCATGTGTGAGTTTGTGTGTGTGTGTGTGTGTGTGTGTGTGTGTGTGTGAAGCAGGGGGAGGCACGTGTGTGCATACACGCTTACACCTCATCCTCCCTGTCTCCGCGCATCGTGCCACGTATCTCTGCCTCGTTCTGTCTTGCCCCGTATCTCTTGCCCCGTATCTTTCTCTCTCTACCTCTAGGATGACCCCTATCCGTGTCTCGCCGTCTCACTCTCTCTTTCTGTCCCTCCTTCTCTCACCGTCCCTCCCGCTCTCCCTATCTATCTCTGTCCATCCCTCTCTCCCTCTCTCCTCCTCGCTGTCTCCATACTGTCATGCCGTGCGGCACGTCTCTCCCTCCCCCCCCCTCTTCTCTCCCTCCCTCCCTCTCCCGCTCTCCTTCTCTCCCTCTCCCCCTCTCCCTCACCTCCTCCTCACTGTCTCCAAAGTGGCACACCATGCGGTACGCCTCCCCCTCTCCTCCCCTCCTCTCTCTCCCTCCCTCTCCCTCCCTCTCCCTCCTCCCTCCCTCCCTCCCTCTCCCCTCCCTCTCCCTCCCTCACCTCCTCCTCCCTGTCTGCATACTGTCACGCCATGCGGTACGCCTCTCCCTCTCCCGCTCTCTTTCTCCCTCCCTCCCTCTCTTACACACACGACCCAGACACACACCTCCTCGCTGTCTCCGTAGTGGCACGCCATGCGGCACGCCTCCCCCTCCCCCCCCCCTCTCTCTCCCTCTCCTTCTCCCTCCTCCCCCCCCTCTCCCTCTCCCTCCCTCCCCCCCTCTCCCTCTCCCTTCCCCTCTGCATAGTGGCACGCCATGCGGTACGCCTCTACCTCTCTCGCTCTCTTCTCTCCCCCTCCCTCTCCCTTCCTCCCTCACCTCCTCGCTGTCTCCATACTGTCATGCCATGCGGTACGCCTGTCCCTCTCTCTCCCTACCTCTCCCGCTCTCTTCGCTCTCCCTCCCTCTCCCTCCCTCCCCCCCTCTCCCTCTCCCTCTTTCTCTCTCCCTCTTTCTCTCTCCCTCTCCCTCACCTCCTCCTCGCTGTCTCCATAGTGGCACGCCATGCGGTACGCCTCCCTCTCCCTCCCTCCCCCTTCCTCTCTCTCTCCCTCTCCCTCTCTCTCTCCCTCATCTCCTCGCTGTCTCCAAACTTTCATGCCATGCGGTACGCCTCTCCCCCCTCTCTCACACACACACACAACCCAGACACACACACCTCCTCCCCGCTGTCTTCATAGTGGCACGCCATGCGATACGCCTCTCCCTCCCTCCCTCCCTCCCTCCCTCTCTCTCTCTCTCTCTTGCTCTCTCTGCCTGTCTCTTGAACACACGACCCAGACAACACACCTCCTAGCTGTCTCCATAGTGGCACGCCATGCGGTATGGCGTGCTACTATGGCCTCTCCCTCCCTCTCCCGCTCTCTTCTCCCTCCTTCCTCTCCCGCTCTCTCTCTCTCCCTCCCTCCTGCTCCCTCTCCCTCCCTCCCCCTCCCTCCTCCCTCTCCCTCACCTCCTCGCCGCTGTCTCCACAGTGGCACGCCATGCAGTACGCCTCTCCCTCCCTCTCCTGCCCTCTCCCTCCCTTTCTCTCTCCCTCCCTCCTGCTCCCTCCCCCCTCCCTCCCCCTCCTTCCTCCCCCTCACCTCCTCCTCGCTGTCTCCATAGTGGCACGCCATGCGGTACGCCTTGACGAGCGACCGCATCGTTCCGAGCGGTGCGCCCTTCTTCGCCGCCTCGCACCACTTGGTCACCAGGGCGCTCGTCACGGTGATGCGGCCGCTTGGCCCGGCGGACTCCTCGGGATCGCCCTCGAGGCCGGCTGTGTGTGTGTGTGTGCGCGCGTGTGTGTGTGTGTGTGCCCACGTGTGTGTGTGAGTGTGTGTGAGTGTGCGTGGGGGGGGGCTGTGGCTCGGGCCGGCTGCCTCCTCGGCCTCGCCCTCGAGGCCGGCTGTGTGTGTGTGTGTGTGTGAGTGCATATGTGAGTGGCCGCTCGGGCCGGCGGCCTCCTCGGGCTCGCCCTTGAGGCCGGCTGTGTGTGTGTGTATGTTTGTGTGTGTGTGTGTGTGTGTGTGTGTGTGTGTCTGCTCAGGTCAGCGGCCTCGTCGGGCTCACCCTCGAGGCCGGCTGTGTGTGTGTGTGTGGAGGGGCTGTGGCTCGGGCCGACGGCCTCATCGGGCCCGCCCTTGAGGCCGGCTGTGTGTGTGTGTATGTTTGTGTGTGTGTGTGTGTGTGTGTGTGTGTGTGTGGCTGCTCAGGTCAGCGGCCTCGTCGGGCTCACCCTCGAGGCCGGCTGTGTGTGTGTGTGCGCGCACGTGTGTGTGCACGCGCATGTGTGTGAGTGTGTGTGGAGGGGCTGTGGCTCAGGCCGGCTGTGGGCGGCGTGTGTGCACGCGACAGTGAGTTGTGGGTGTGTGCACGCGCATGTTGGACATGCGCATGCGACAGATGCGAGATGCAACAGTGACTGAGTGGGTGGGACGGGGTGGGGTGGGGTGGGTGGGGGTGTGAGTGGGTGAGGGTTGAGTGGGTGCGTGCATGCGTACGTGCCTAAGTAAGTCATTGAGTCAGTGAGTGAGTCCGCCAGCCAGCCAGGTGGGCGGGCGGGCGGGCGGGCAGGCTGTGCGAGATGTGAGGCCAGCACCATCCTCCTCCGTGCGCTCCTCCCCCTCCTCCCTCCTGCTCCTCCCCTTTCCCCCCGGCGTCCCCCCCTCCCCCCGGTCCTCGCACTCACCCTCCTCGGTCTCCTCCTCCGCGCCCTCCCCCCCCTCGTCCTCGCTGTTGGCCTCGTCATCGTCCTGGAAGTCGAGCAGCCCCGCGTCGGTCTGCTGTAGGTACGCGTAGAACTCGGGGTCGCGCGCCTTGAGCGCCTCCAGCTGCGACCTGTGCGTGTCGTTCTCGCCCTTGAGCCGCTGGTTGTCCTTGCTCACGGGGTGGTGCTCCTTGCCGCCGACGACCTCGTCGTCGTCGTCGTCGTCTTCTTCCTCCTCCTCGACATCTGCGTCGTCATCGCCTGGCGGGTGCGTGGCATCGCGGGCGCATCAGTGTGTGCGCAGGGTGCTGCGACGGGAGCTCACAGCGTGCTTGGCCACCAGGCATACGCGTGAAGGCAGCACACCAGCACGGATGCAGCTTGGATGCATGGCATGGCCCACCCGTCATGCGCGCGCATGCATGCATGCTGCATGCGCTCGCAGCTCGCAGTCACCATCCTCTCCCTCGCCGTCCTCATCCTCCTCGTCCTCGTCCTCCATGTCGTCGTCGTCCGAGCCGTCGTCCGAGCCGGAGTCGTCGCCAGATGCGAACCCGCCATCGAGGAACTCGTCCACGCCCATGTCCTCGAGCCGCCGCTTCTCCTTCTTCTCCTCCGCGCCCAGCTCACCGGCTTTGACGCTACCGCCTGCGAACACACGAGCACGGCGCGCTCGACGGAGGCGGCAAGTACGCCATCGCGCAGGTTGTGTGCGCGCCGCCACTCTCTGGCGGCGCAGCACACTCGATCGCGCCCTCCCCACGCCGCGTGCATGGCGTGCACCCAGAGCTGCAGACACTAGACTTCCGTACAGGGCATCGCCTCGCTCCTGCGCACGCGATCGCTCATTAATCAGCCCACAGCTCCTCACCTCCTCCGGCACGGCGAGGGGGAGCCACATGCCGAGTCTTCACATGCTTCTTCCCGAAAGCCGAGCCCTTGCCGCCCCCGCTACCCTTGCCCTTGGCCTGCACGAACTTGCGCGTGCTCTTGGTGAGCTTCCCCATACGAAAACTGGTTGGTTGATGCGCCTGTGTTCTGCCCCGAAGAGCTACAGCCCTCCTGCTGCTGCCGGGATCGATGTATGTCTTCCCTGCGCTAGGGAGTTGCGGGCTGAGGGGGAGGAGAGCCCCAGCGTCAGAACCCACACTTATCACACGTTTGAACCAGAAGTCCAGGTGTGACCAATCTTTCGACTTCTGGTCAACTTCTGGTGGTCACATTTTTGGCAGGGCACGCAAGTATCCAATCAGTGCTTTTGTGTGTGTGTGTGGGGGGTACTATGAGTGTACTCCCCGGAGTTTCGGACCACGGTGTTTTTGGAAGTGGCTATATCATGGCTTCTCATGACGCGCTCTAAGGCGCACAAACTCAGCAAGGCCGCCAGCGCGCTTGTCGCCCGCGCGGTCACCGCCACAGAATCACCGGTGAGCAGCGGCTCCTCCGACTCAGACTCTCGGCCTCGGCCCTCGGTCCTGCCGGCAGCCACGCCCCGCGCAGACTGCAAGCGGTGGCGGCCGCCGCGCAGCAGCGCCACAGCTTCGTGGCGGCGCTCTCCATGGAGGACGCCACCGCGTGCGCCGTGTGCAACCAGAAAGTCTGGTGAGGTGTATGACTGGCGCCGCCCCCTCGACGGCGAGAGGGCGGCGGCGGTGGCGGGGGCGGCGTCGATTACGGTCGCCATCGCCGCCGACGCCGGCGCCAGCCTGCCTGTCTTCCTAGCGGATTGTGTCGTGCAATGGCTGCACAACTGCGCTGGCAACAGGCGCTGCGAGAGGCCGGCTGGCGGCAGAGTGGTGTCTGCGTCGCTCCTCAACGCCAAGCCCGCCGTCGGTGGCATCGGTGTGGTGCCGCACCGGGGCGGCTTGCTGCGTGTGCTCTTCACCGTGACGTCTGATGTCGCGGCCGACACCGTTGTGCGTAGGGATGAGACATACCTCATACGGGTATGATACGCCAAAGTATTTATCGGGTATTAATCAGGTACGCATTGATTGGGCTGATGCGTACGCGAAAAATACCGCAGTTGCCAACTCCTTGTTTACCGCTTTCTGAGCCACTCTGCGGCCACTAACGCATTCAGCTTTCATCCCATTGACCCCAGCACAGCATCAGCTCACCCCAGTATACTCAGGCCCTCATCCTTGGGCAGAGCTGGTGCCGGTCCTCCAGGCTGAGGGAGGCCCGCGGGGGCGTTTGTCTCAGAAGTCCATCAAGCGTGCCGTCAGCTGTCGAGGCGTTTTGTGCACACACAGACCCACACACCCCAACCTCAGCTCCCATCAGTCCTTATCACTTCAAGTTCATGCATGGCAGGGGGGGGGAGCTGGGCCCCAGAGGTTTGCCAGTTTGCGCTCCATCGCTCGCGAGTGGCCGTGAGCTGATCAATAGTGTGGATCTAAATCTGGCTCTGAAGGGCGCCCAAATGGGGCATTACTCTTGATGTCTTGTTTGGTCCCTGTTACTCTCCTCAAGGGCTTTCCAGAGAGCCTATTTTCGTCGAATTCCGTCGAGTATCCAAAAAGTTCTACAGGTTTTCCCACGCCGGATCACCAGGACGCGGTATTTATCGGTATTTTTCGAAATGCGGCTCCGGACGAATCATACCGGTACGCTACGTCCCAAACAGCGGTATGTCTCATCCCTGGTTGTGCGCTACCGCCACTGATTGCGCAGCGGCGGCCGGATGCCCAACATCTTCTACGTGCTGAGTGACCGCGAGGAGGCGCGTCACCAGGCGCTGTGGCCCGCTTTCGTCGCCGCCAAGGCTGCGGGCAAGCGGGCGCAGTTCTACCGCGCGCGCCTCGTGGTTGACGGCGAGCGGGTGGCTGCACGTGGTTTGCTAGTTGCATCCCCTCTGGGGGTGTGTTTGAAGGGGAGGTGGCGCCACACGCGTGCGGCGGCGGGTGCGGTGTGGTCGCTGGGTAGAGTGCTGCGGCGGGTGTGCCACCAGCCTCGCTTCCAGTGGTTTGGGGGAGGGCCTTATGGTCCCTTCATGGTTTTATACCTTGGGCCCGCCCTCCGGCCACTGGAGGGGTTGGGTATGGAGCCTGCACTGTGGTGCTGCATGCTTGGTGCTCGCCACCACGTGGTTGGCGCTACCGTGGGCTGCTTTTGTAGCTTGACCTTTTTGGTGGGCCTCGTGCCTGCTCTCTTAAGTCGCGCTGGAGCTTTGGAACCGAACGTGTGACCGCCGGCAGTGGATTGTAAAACTCTCATCATCATTTTGGTTGTGACTTTTCTGACTCTGGTTTTGCCGCTCAACAGGATCCGCTAACGCGGCATAATCCCAGCTTAATCCCCAGTGAGGGGCATTACTGTTTTTGTCAGGGGGAGGTGGAGGGATGGTGCTGAGGCACTCCGGGGGCTGTGTGGTGGCGGAGGATTTGAGGTGGTAATGAGTTAGGGGAGTGCCGCTTCCGTGGTTCTCGAAGTGGGGACATGGGCTTGCGTGCCCCTGGCTGTCTCTCATCACCGTGGGGGATAGTAGGTATTTTGTTGCGGTTAATCACAACGGGACTGTGCTGGGGGGCTGTGTGTGAAAGCCTTTCTGGCTGTAGCCTTCTCGGGTCTTGTGTTATTACTCAGGGTCTAGGCGCTCCCGCTGTGTTACGCTTTCATCGACGACGACGACGTTGACTCGGAATTACGGGAGGGGTTACAGGATGGTTACAGGAAGGGTTGCGAAGGGGTTCCGGGTTACAGGCCACGCGGTGTGGGGTTACAGGCCCAATCCCAATCCTGCACGCACACACACATACACACATACACACACACACGCGCACACACACACACACAAACACTGCTCCAATGCCTGGGGCCGTACATGCAGCTGGACCGCTGTAATATACGATGCGATAATGATGTGAGCACCGCACACCGTCAACCCTGCGCCTCGCTCCCACGACAGGACGCTACCTACACGCGTACCTCACCTCACACCCACCACAGCGTATATCACACACACACACACACACACACTCGACAGTTAACTACACTCCGCAATCTAGCATCAGTGGTTTCCATTTCAGAATTTTCAAATTTTCAATTATTTAAATTTCAATTATTTCTCTGGGGTCATTTCACTGAAGATGGCTCCAAAATCCGGCTCCATACGCCGAACAAGAAATTATCTTAATTTAAAGTTCTGTTGCTTTTGGTAACTTGTACGTCGAATTCCGTTGGAAGCGCGCGTGGAATACAGGTGTTTTTGGGGGGGTGGGTGGGTGGTGGTATTCTCAAGGAGACAAACCCACTCACACCCCACAACATCTGGCACAATCCGAATGCGAATCCAAATCCGAATGCGAATCCGAATCCCAATGCAATTGTAATGCAGGACCGCAGGCCTTGTGCACCTCGGTGCGGCTATGGGGCCTTACTTTTTTACTCAGAGTGTCGGCTTTAGATATAGGGTGGATCTGGGGGCCCAGTGTCCTGTCTAGGTCCAGTGCGTGCGCGCGTGTGGGGGTTTACCCTCACCCCTACCAGGTAGCCAGCCAGTTTCCCACTGAAACTGAGTTTAAGGTGTCGGGCGCTAGCGCCGACACCGGTCTTATACATCATTACTGGTGTCACACAGACTGTAAGATCCATCATCATCAGATGCCTTTCGATTGCGTGGTAGACGGAGAAAGTGTGGATTTGTTGCTGGCGTCATCACCTGCGCGATGGCGTTGCACGGCAGCGGCATGACCTCGTTGCACGTGTGGAATCGCTGTCGAGCATACATCTACTAGCCATTCATCACCATTGCCATTAAACTCTTCCCCCTAAACGTCTTCCCCCTTTGAACAGCTCCCACTTCTTCTCCCTTCCCCTGACCCCTGAAGATTGCAATGGCGCTCCTCGCCGACGCGTCGTTGAGGATGAAGATGCCCGTCGCGGCTCTCCCCACGACGCGCATTCCCCACCTCCTCAAGCCGACCACGCTTGGTGGCATTGAGCTGCGGAATGCATTCGTAATGGCGGCCCTCACAAGAGGAAGAAGTGGTGAGCGTTGGACGACAGCAGCGTCTGCAGACGCTGCCTGCAGTCAAATCGTTATGGGACGTTATGATGATGATGAGTTCGTTACAATTACGTTATGGGTTATGGGTCCCGAAGAGAAGCTGCTGTTCCAGAGAGAAGCTGCAGAGCTGCTATGTATGAGCCCGTCGCACGTGCGAGGGGTGCTCTGACGCTGCGTGTCGCGTGCTGCACGCGTGCAGGGAAGTCCCGCCTCATGAACGAAACACACGCCGAGTACTACGGAGATCGCGCCACGTACGCTGGCATGATTGTGTGCGAGGGCGCGCACCCAAGCCTCGAGGGCGTCGGGTGGGTTGACTCGCCATTGCTGTTCACCGAGGAGCATGCAGCCGGCTGGAAGAAGGTCGTCGACGTGGTGCACGCAAAGGTGTGCGTGCGCCTGGTCCCTCCCTCTCCAGTACACGATGGTGCCTGCGCCTGCCTCACTTGCCGTTGGTCTGCTGAGCATTGTTTGGTGTGCGTGCTGTGTGTGTGTGGAGAGGGCTGTTGAGAACGTGCCCGCCGACCTGCTACTTGCTCCACGGAGTAGGCGTTTGCGTGCGTGTCGTCTGTCGGTAGTCTGTCGACTGAGCGCTGCGTGTGTGCGTGGTGGGCGCGGTCTGAGATGTGTGCGCGCGTACGCATGTGCCCGCGTGCGCAGGGCTGCAAGATGGTCGCGCAACTATGGCATCAGGGAAGGGCCGCTCACAGCTCCTTCATGCCCGACGGCGGGCCCCCGTACGCGCCGTCCGCGATCCAGGTGAGTGAAGTGCACCGCAGGTGGGGGTGGGTGGGGTGCGGGACCTAGGCGAGTGTGCTGCACCACGTTCTTTTCATCCACCCGCAGTCTAGCAGTCTACCCTGTGCGCTGTTGACCCCAACGTGCTTGCAAACCCCTGGACCTCTGGATCACAGCTTGCCCTGGAAACCTCGCTGCCTGAACCGCAGCCCAGACGTCAAAACCCACACTGCTGCCTGAACCGGCCTGCGTTGACAAACAATTCAAGACAACGTGATAATAGCAAGTGGCTCACCCAAAGACCTGCTGCCTGAACTGCACCACAGATTGGGGAAGAGTCGGCCCTGAGCGCGCTGCGCGACGCCAACGACACTAAGGTTGCGTACGAGGTGCCGCGCGAGATGACCCTCGCTGATATCACGGTTGGTAGTGTTGCAGTAATACTGGTACTGCGCATGCCACAGGCATGTCACAGTAGAGCAGCAGAACACTGTGCGCGGTGATACAGGTGGGAGGCAGATGAGATGGGAAGGGGGGACGGATAAAGAGAGGGGCGCAGCACACGTGGCGAGCTCTGCGCGTGTGCAAAGCGCCTGCATGTACATCCTCAAGCTCCGTCCCGTCCCCGCCCTCTGCCTTCTTCCCACATGCTCGCTGCTCCCTGCTCTTCAGGCGTCGATCGCGGCGCACAAGCAGGCAGCCGTGATGCCCAAGCTCGCCGGCTTCGACGGCATTGAGCTGCACTGCGCCAACGGTGAGTGAGTGGTGGGGTGTTGTTGTGCCCTTGGCCACTCTGTCAGTGCAGAGACACATAGCCAGAAGCAGGGATGCACGGCTCGCCTGTGAGCGTTAGGCAGCTCCCTCAATCCCATGCCCCGAGGGTGCGTACTGTAAACTGTTAACTGTTAACTATAAACTTGCCTGTGACGGTCACCTCAGAGGTGAAGACACAAAGGTTGATGCAGACAGACAGACAGAGGCTCACCCCACCCATCCAACCGCACGCAGGCTACCTCCACAACTAGTTCCTGGAGTCGACCTCCAACAGGCGCACGGATGCATATGGCGGCAGCATGGAGAACCGCTTCCGCATTGTCGCAGAGGTAGGGGCCCAGAGGGAGCTGGGTTGTACTTCACACATGCACGCACCCACACTCTCTCTTTCTGCTGTCACGCTGTCGCTCGCCCACACTCACACTCACAGCCATGCGCACACAGCTCACGCACACGCGCACATATATACACTTATACACACGCACGCAGACGCTGGACGGGATTTGCCAAGTGTTCCCGTCGAACAAGGTTGCCGTGAAGCTCTCGCCGAACGGTGCGTACAACGAGATGGGGTCGCAGGACAACGGCCTGATGTATGACTACGTGCTGGCGGAGCTTAGCAAGCGCGACCTGATGTACGTGTGCCTCATGGACGGGCTAGCGTTCGGGTAAGCAAGCACGCGCGAGGGCCGACCATAGAGAAACTGGCTCCTCGAGTGTCATCATCATGTCAACATCATGGGTTGTGGGAGACAGGGGCTGGTGCATGCAGCATCCCCTCTAGCTAGATCGGAGCTATGCAGGCCCCCTGGTGTGCCGCACCTACTACCCTCCATTATCGCATGCTCCCCAATCCGCCTCTCCAACCATTCAATGAAAGAAAGTAAGGAAAATCAGACCCCTCCACCACCAATCCTCTCTTAACCCTCCCCCAACCCTCCCTGGCAATGGTGTCATTAGCGCCCCCGCAGCTTCCAATTCGGGGGCAAATCGGGAGATTTGGGGGAAAACTGGAGGGGCAAATCGCGGAATTTCGCCACAAAAAGTGTGAAATTTGACGATTTTCACACTTTCCCGCGAAAATACGCCTCCTGCAGGAATTCGGCATGTTCCCTCTTATGCTGCGGGGGCAAACAGGACATTCCTGGTTTCCTTAATGACACCACTGCTTCCTGACGCCTCACCCCTGCAGCTTCCACGAGAAGTGCCCTGCGTACACGCTCGAGCTGGCGCGCAAGGTGTACTCAGGCAACATCGTCGCAAACTGCGGCTATGACGACAAAACGGCCGAGGCGGCGATCGCCAGCGGCAGCGCGGAAGCTATTGCATTTGGACGCCCGTAAGTGCTCACCAGGCCTGCCCGGCTGCCTGCCCGCCGCGCCTGACGTCGTCGCTCTGCTTGCACGTATGCCCGGCCGACGGGTCTCTCACTGCTGCCTACCTGCCCTGTACGCTCTATCGCAGGTACCTTAGCAACCCCGATCTTCCGTACCGCTACGCGATGGGCCTTCCGGTGGTCGAGGCCGACCATAAGACATGGTTCACGCATGGCCCCGAGGGCTACAACGACTACCTTGCGCTGCAGCAGTGAGCGCGAGGGCAGTGAGCATAAGAAGAGTGAGCGTGAGTGAGCTGGCGTGAACTTTGGCGCCCTGCTGGTCCCTGCTGGACCTTTGACAGCCAGCCAGAGGCACCAGTTCTGAAGACCTGCCGTGAAACGAGGGTGGAGGCTGTGTTTATATGTTGGCCTTATCCTGCTGAACACCTTGCTGAACATTTCCTGCTCAACATGTCCTGCTGAACATTTCCTGCTGAACATATCCTGCTGAACACATCCTGCTGAACAAAGAAAATGAATTGAGAGCCAAACGAAATGAGGGTCCTAGAAGCTGCCACCATAGGAGGTTTGGCACCAGGAGCAGTGATCACCTGTAATGTGATTGATTGAGGCTGGCTAATGTACATGCAGCAAACTCGTTCACGTCAGCTGGAGTGTCAGCTCCCAGCCGCTGCACCAGTGGGAGAGGGATGGAGGTTGCAACCTCAGCGGCACATACGATGAGCCGCAAGTGGTGGACGGGGGTGCATGCTGGGGGCGCGGTACACGGCAGGACTCTGCACATTTGCCAGCTGACACACACTGTGCACTAACACGGGCTCCACCTCCACCAGCCTCTGCGTGTGCCGCCGCCGCCACCGCCACTGTCGCTGCAACTGTAACTGTCGCTGCCGCCTGCCCCTCGCCGCCACCACACCAGACAGTATGCAGCGAACACCCGTGTCGTTGTGCCACGGGTACGATTTCAGCCCGCCTGAAATGATGATGATGGATGTTACAGTCAGGGACACCTCTAAAGGTGTAATAGGGGGGAGGGCTCCTTTGCCGAGATGCAGAGTTGGGATCGCATGGCTGCATCAGCTGCGTGTCCGCCGAGGCACAGCGGCCCCATGGTGTCGCGATGCGCGACTTCCGTGGGGGGGGGAGGGGGGCATGCGCACAGACACACACACACACACACACACACACACGCCAGACTGGCGCGGCATTTTTTCCAGCGACCCATGGCTCCCCACGGGTACGAGGTCCTGTCTGCAGACGTGATTATCACCCTTCTGGCGCCTCCCCAGCAATGATGAGAGTTTTACAATCCACTTCTGGCGGTCACACGTACGGTTCCAAAGCTCCAGTGGGACTTAGAGAATCAAGGCTCAAAGCCCACAAAAGGTCAAGCTACAAGTAGCCCACGGTAACGCCATCCACACTTGGTGGCGGGCGCCAAGCAAGCAGCACCACTGTGCAGGCTGCACACCCAGCCCCTCAAATGGCCAGAGGGCGGACCCAAGGTATAAAACCATGAAGGGACCAAACAGCCCTCCCGCAGACCACCGGAAGCGGGGCTAGTAGCACACCCGCCGCAGCACTCTACTCAGCGACCACACCGCACCCGCCACCGCGCGCATGTGGCGCCACCTCCCCTTCAAAAACACCCCCAGAGGGAATGCCATCTAGCAAGCAAAGTTTGCTGACAATCCAATACTCACAGACATAACTGCAGCACACGCAAGCTCGCCAACACTCGCGCGTGCTGCGCAACGTCCAATCCAAAGCCGAACTTTCCGTTTTTACACAGCCCCAAAGTCACCCTGTCCGAAACAAAACAGTGTGATCCGGGGGGCTGGGGAGGGGGGTCACGTTGAAGTGCAGAGGCGGCGAACAAACCGCCCCCAAGTCTTGTCAGCGGGGGGGGAGGGGGGGGGGGGACACGCGCCCGAACTGACACGGGGCAGTGTCACTTGCACTTGGACGTTTCGGAGGCGATCGCGTCTTCATGGGCCCCGCCCCACACTGCAGCTAAGCAAGACCCGACGTCCCGTGACACAAACACACGCACGCCGCGCGCGCGGCAGTCGATCATTCCCCCTACCCCTGTGCCGCACGCCCGCCGCCACAACTCCTACGACTTCGTGCATCACTCTACGCGACCGGGTGCGCTTCCAGGTCGAACAGCGAGTTCCCGTCGACGCGGCACCGCCGGATCTGCCCGACCTCCATCGCAGGAATGCCGCTGCCGTCCTTGGGCTCAGAAAGGAACACGATGGGGTCCACGTCCGGGGCGTCCCACTGCGTGCGTGGGTGCATGGGCCGTGTGTTGGCATGGCGTGTGTGCTTGGTGAGCTGGCTAGCTGCGTGGCCTTGCGGGCTCTACTAGTAGAGCTCCGCTAGACGTGTTGTCTAGGCCTTAACTCACGCCCCGGGGTCCTCCGGGCGCGTACATGTAAAAACTGTAAAAACTGGCGTGTGTGCGTGCGTGTGGAAGGGTGGAGGGGCTAGGGGGAGATGTACGTTTGCGCGGGGAGCGCCAGGAACACGATTGGGTCCACGTCCGGGGCGTCCCACTGCGTGCGTGGGTGCGTGGGCCGTGTGTTGGCATGGCGTGTGCTTGGTAGGCTGGCTAGCTGCGTGGCCTTGCGGGCTCTACTAGTAGAGCTCCGCTAGACGTGTAGTCTAGGCCTTAACTAACGCCCCGGGGTCCTCCGGGCGCATACATGTAAAAACTGTAAACACTGGCGTGTGTGCGTGCGTGTGGAAGGGTGGAGGGGTTCGGGGGAGATGTACGCTTGCGCGGGGAGCGCCAGGAGCACGATTGGGTCCACGTATGGAGCGTCCCACTGCGTGTGTGGGTGCGTGGGCCGTGTGTTGGCATGGCGTGTGTGCGTGCGTGTGGAAGGGTGGAGGGGTTGGGTGTGTGTGTGGAGATGTACGCTTGCGCGGGGAGCGACAGGAACACGATGGGGTCCACGTCCGGGGCGTCCCACTGTGTGCGTGCCTGCGTGGGCCGTGTGCTGGCATGGCTAGTGTGCGTGCGTGTGCGTTGTGTGTGTGGAAGGGTGGGAGGCTTGTGGGGAGGTTTATACACGCGCGGGCTGTGGCAGAAACTCGATGGGGCCACACCAGTGGTTCTGCTAGCGATTTTTTGAAAATGACGACTCACCCCGCGCCTCCAGCTGACTTCCTCAATCTCAAGCTGGAGGCATTTTGGGGGGCAAAAACATGTGAATAGGTTATGCCAATTTTCACACTTTTCAGGTCGAAATTTGCGCAAACACAGCCCGCAGCGCCGGCCCAAACCGGCCAATCTTGCCCCGCAAATGCACTTTGCGGGGTTGCGGGGTGGCTCACAGAAAAACTGGGCCACACACCTGTGTGCGCCCAATCAGGGTGGGAGGCTTGTGGGGAGGTTTCTACACGCGTGGGCTGCGACAAGAACTCGTTGGAGCCACACACACCTCCGTGCGCCCAATCAGGAAGCCGTCATCATTGAATCCGTCGACCAAGACATCGATCTCGCGACCGATCAGCGACTCAGCGAAGCCCTCTCCGATGCGCTGCTGGAGCATGACGAGCTCGTCTCGCCGGCGCTCCCTGTGTGTGTGTGTGTGTGTGTGTGCGTGTGTGCGTGTGTGTGTGTGTGTGTGTGTGCGTGTGTGCGTGTGCGTGTGCATGTGCGTGTGCGTGTGCGTGTGCGTTTGCGTGTGTGTGTGTGTGTGTGTGTGTGTGTGTGTGTGTGTGTGCGTGCATGCGTGCGTGCGTTCGTGCGTGCGTGCGTGCGTGTGTGTGTGTGTGTTGACGTGTCGGAGAGAAAAAGAGAGTGGGAGAGAAACAGAGAGAGACGACATAGACAGGGAGAGAGAAACAGAGGGAGAGAGCAAGATGACAGAGAGACAGAGAGAGACAGAGAGACGGAGAGAGACAGAGAGAGAGTAAGATGACAGAGAAAGAGAGACAGAGAGAGACAGATAGGGAGAGAGAGACAGGGAGAGAGGGAGGGAGAAAGAGAGAAAGTTAGATAGAGAGCGATTGTTCACGCAGGTGCGAGTGCGCGTGCGCGTGCGTTCGTGCGCATGTGTGCACGCGTGCGCACCCCCCACACACACGCACACACACACGCACACCCTCTCACCTGATCGCCTTGGCCGACTGGTTCTCAAAGCCCGCCGCTGGTGTGCCGTCCTCCTCACTGTACGCAAACGCACCCATGCGCTCCCACTTCCACTCCTTGGCAAAGTCGACAAGCTCGCGGTGCTCGTCGGCGCCCTGTGGGGGTGTGGATGTGTGGGTGTGTGCGGGTGTGGATGTGTGGGGTGTGTGCGGGACAGGTGATGTGCCCATGCGCTCCCACTTCCACGCCTTGGCAAAGTCGACGAGCTCACGGCGCTCGTCGGTGCCGTGTGGGGGTGAGCATGTGTGGATGTGTGGATGGTGTGGATGTGTGGGTGTGTGTGGATGTACTCGCAGGCGAACCTGCTGGCAACTGTCGCGCGCAGCGCGAGGTCGGGGGTGGGGGCCCCTCAGCGTGCTGAGCAGCTTCATGGCGCCTCTACATACACGTGTGCCTTGAAACGTCAACAGCGTCTGCGCTACTATTCTCTCCAGTATGGCCCGGCCACTCGCCTCTCCAGGGAGCCCGCAATGAAGGTCGTGCGCAGTGCGAGGTCCGGGATGCGCGCGAGAAGTGCGTCTTGGCAGCATTTTGGAGCCTCTTAACTTCCACGCCCCTGCCCACCCAACCGCCCTCCCAGCAATTTCGAAAGAAAACTCAAATCCATCACACCTCTTCAGGGAAGCCCGAAGTGAAGGTCGTTCGCAGCGCGAGGTCCGGGATGCGCGCGCGCAGCGTGGCGAGCATATTTTGGGCGCCTCTAAATACACGCGCGTCTCACGAACTGCATCATTGTAATGCCCATAAGTAGCGTCTGCGCTTTCACTAATTGGATCACCACTCGCCTCTCCGGGGAAGCCCGAAATGAAGGTTGTGCGCAGCGCCAGGTCCGGGATGCGCGCGCGCAGCGTCGTGAGCAGCTTCATTGTGTGGTCCTTTGCTGGGCGGTTCATTCCGAGCAGGACCATGTTGGAGATGTGCTGCAGCGGTATGTCGATGTACTTGCAGACCTGTGTGTGTGTGGTCGATTTGAACAGTCCGTCAGACACCTTTGTTGGCATGTTAAGACATCTGCCGGCATGATTGCGATGCACGTGGTGTGTGTGTGTGTGTCTGTGCGTGTACGCGTGTGGCAGGGCGGTTCATGGAAAGCAGCATCATGTTTGAGATGTGCTGCAGCGGGATATCAATGTACATGCAGACCTGCGTGTGTGTGTGTGTGCGCGACGTGTGTGAACGTGCGTGTGAGATAGCGTGTGTGGGGTTGGGGTGAGGGGAGCACACGTGCACACTCACACACACACACACATGCACGCAAACACATGCTTACCCCCCCCCCCCACACACACACATGCACACACACACACACGCACACACACACACACACGCACATGCACGCACATGCACGCACATGCACATGCACGCAAGCACACGCCCCCTCCCCCTCCCCCACATGCACACACACACACACACACACACACACACACACGCACCTTTGGGTTGTTTGCGATCTCGTCAATGAGGTCCTCGGTGAAGTAGGAAGGGTACGCGTACAGGATGCGCATCCATTTGAGTCCCTCGAGCTTCCCCAGCTCGTGCATCAGCTGTTGCGTGCAGTGCAGGTGTTGCAGGTGTTGCATATGCGTGAAGGTGTTGTTGCGTGCAGGATCTGCATCCATTTGAGTCCCTCGAGCTTGCCCAACTCGTGCATCAGCTGTCGCATGCAGTGCAGGTGCTGCAGATGTTGCAGGTATTGCAGGTGTTGCATATAGGTGTTGCATACAGGTGTTGTTGCGTGCAGGATCCGCATCCATTTGAGTCCCTCGAGCTTGCCCAGCTCGTGCATCAGCTGTTGCGTGCAGGTGTTGCAGGTGTTGCAGGTGTTGCATACAAGTGTTGCATACAGGTGCTGTTGCGTACAGGATAGGCAGCCAGCGGAGGCCCTCGAGCCTGCCCAGATCATGCATCAGCTGTTGCGTGTATGGCAGGTGTTGCAAATGTTGCAGATGTTGCAGGTGTTGCAGGTGTTGCAGGTGTTGCATACAGGTGTTGTGTGCATGTATTGTTGCGTACAGGATCCGCATCCATTTCAGGCCCTCTTGTTCAGCTTGTGCATGAGCTGTTGCGAGCAGTGCAGGTGTTGCAGGTCTTTCAGGCACTCTCGCCCAGCTTGTGCGTCAGCTGTTGCATGCAGGTGTTACAGGTGTTGCAGGTGTTGCAGGCAGGTGCTGTTACGTACGGGATAGGCATCCAGCGGAGGCCCTCGAGCCTGCCCAGCTCGTGCACCAGCTGTTGCGTGCAGGGCAGGTGTTGCAAGTGTTGCAGGTGTTGCACACAGGTTTTGCGTGCACTGAAGGTGTTGCACACAGTTGTTGCGTGCACTGAAGGTGTTGCACGTAGGTGTTGCGTGCACTGCAGGTGTCGCACGCAGGTGAAAGTGTTGCATGCAGATGTTTTGCAGGTATTGCGTGTAGTAGTCCTAGTGCAGATGTTTCACAGGTACGCATTGCCCCCCCCCCCCACACACACACACATCCACACAACACACGACACACCTGCGCCAGGCCCTTCCCGTCTCGCCTGTCCTGCCCATACTGGTTTGTGTCCTCTGCAATGAGGTTCAGCTCCACGACTCCCGACTCAACCAGGTACTTGGCCTCCTCTAGCAGCGCAGCCCACGGCTTGGAGCGGAACTTGCCCCTGAGAGAGAGAGAGATAAGAGTGTGTTTGCGAGTCGAGCGTGCGTGCGTGTGTGTGTTTGTGTGTGTATGTGTGTGTGTGTTTGTGTGTGTGGATCATGTACAGGCCTCCCCTAGCAGCGCAACCCACTGCTTGGAGCGGAACTTGCCCCTGAGAGAGAGAGTGTGTTTGCGTGTGCGTGCGTGCACGTGTGTGCGTGTGTGTGTGTGAGTGTATGTGTGTGTGTGTGTGTTTGGGTGCGTGGATCATGTACAGGCCTCCTCTAGCAGAGCGGGCCACGGTTTGGAGCGGAACTTACCCCTGAGAGAGAGAGAGAGAGTATTTGCGCGTGCGTGCGTGTGTGTGTGTGTGTGTTTGTGTGTGGATCATGTTCATGCTTCCTCTCGCGGCACAGCCCACGGCTTGGAGCGGAAATTGCCCCTGAGAGACAGAGCGAAAGAGAGAGAGTGTGTGTGTGTGTGTGTGTGTGTGGATCATGTACAGGCCTCCTCTCACAGAGCGGCCCACGGCTTGGAGCAGAACTTGCCGCTGAGAGAGAGAGTGTGTGTGTGTGTGTGTGTGTGTGCGTGTGTGTGTATGTGTGTGTTTGTGTGTGTGGATCAGGTACTTGGCTTCCTCTAGCAGCGCAGCCCACGGCTTGGAGCGGAACTTGCCCCTTGGATGAGAGAAAGAGTGTTTGTGTGTGCGGTGTGGTGTGGTGTGGTGGGGGGGGGACATGTGTGTCCGCCAGGTACTTGGCTCCCTCCAGCAGAGCGGCCCAGGGCTTACGGGCTGGGATGAATGCGTGTGTGGGGTGTGTGGAAAGGGGGGGGAGGGGAGCGTGCACTCGTGCACAAGTGTTTGTGTGTGTGCGTGTGTGTGTGCATGAGTGCATGCCCCCACACGCACACACACGCGCACGCACGCACGCACGCATGCACACACACACACACAAACACACACGCACCTGAATCCCAGGATGGCGCAGAACGCGTACGCGTGGTTGCACCCCTCTGCAACACGCACCACAAGCGCACGCACGCACACACACACAGAGAGAGAGAGAGAGATATCGTTACAGAGAACTCTGCACGGCAGACCTAGATAGGCTGTTTCTGGTCATCATTGAGGAGATTCCATTTGGAGGCGGGTGACCAACCGTGCGCCAACAAGAGGGTGAATAACCTCATTCAAAAAAAGTGTGGGAAAGGGGCAAATGCGGGTCACTAACGGCTGTGTTCGTCACTCCGCTTCGACTGAGTTTAAACTAGGTCTCGGCAGATTCTCATCCACACTTGTGGAAATCTCGCTAAGAGGATCCACTCGGGGGTCACTCGCTTGGACAAGAGGTCCATGAACTCGGGGTGCTTGCAGATGTCGCGTTTGAAGTTGGAAAAGTGGGTGTTTGCGGAGGAACGGAACTTGACGGAGTGGGCGAAAAAGTCGCCGGCGCTGAGCCGGTAGGATGTGATGGCGCCGCCGGCATAGAGCGAAGTCATGTCCGGTCGGCGGTACGCGAAAAGGGCGGCAGTGGGGGGGTATATGATGTCGGGAGGGAGTGGGGGGGGAGAAGGGACGGGCGGGTGTGTGGAGATGGAGGGGCGGGGGGACGGGGGAGGTGGGAGGCGGCGGATGAGGGAGCCGATGAACGTAGCTCGGTGCTTGTTGATCGTGTCGATGATGGGGAACGTACAGGGGGGGGGGGCATGCATCGTGGTGGTGGAGGTGTGCTCTGTGGTGTGAGGAGGGATGCCCTTGATGAGGCGGAGGAAAAGTTTGTGGGTTACTTCAAGTCGGTGGATGTGGGCCTTGTTCAACGTCCATGTCTGGCAGCCATACAGTAGGGCAGAGATCACAAAGGCGTTGTAGAGGTGGATCTTGGTAGTGGGAGAGATTGAGTTGGAGTTCCAGAACCGGGGAGTGAGACGGTTGAAGGCGTACCAGGCACTTCCGATCCGGCGTGAGATCTCTGAGTCGAGGATGTCGGAATCAGACGTGTTGGGAGCGTCATCAGAAGGGGCGGCGGGGGAGGACAGAATACTTCCCAGGTATTTGAACTTGGAGGTGGAGTGGACCAGGTGGGGGGTAGATGAGGAGTTGGAGGGGATGGTGATAGGGGCGGAGGGGACGGTGTGGGCAGAAGGGTGTGGGCAGAAGGGTGGCCGAGGGATTGTGCCACGGTTTTGTCGTAGTTGATCGTAAGGGCCAGGTCTGAACAGATGCGGTCGAGGAGGGTGAGCATGGTGCACACACATACACACACACGCACACGCACACACACACACACACGTACCACACACGCACACGCACACACGCACCTGAAGCCCCGGATCACGCAGAATGTGCATGCATGGTTGCACCCCTCTGCCACACACACACACACACGCACACACACACCAACACGCACGCACACAACACACACACACACACCTGAAGCCCGGAATTGCGCAGAACGTGCACGCGTGGTTGCACCCCTCTGCAACTCGAAGGTACGCCGTGTGCTTGGGCGTGAGGCGGTAGCGGTCCCACTCTGGGCGGAAGGGCACGGTCGCTGAGCCAACCTGGGGTGTGTGATGTGTGGGTTGCTCATGTGTGTTGCGTGTGGGAAATGACGTGAAGGTGTTCAAGCGTCAGGCGTGGGGCGGTGGCGGCTCGGCTTGGGGCGGGAGGGCACGGTCGCTGAGCCGACCTGGGGGGGGGGGGCATGTGGGGGTGTCATGGGAAAGTGTGACGTAACGTGATGCGAGTTTTGGTCAACAGTTTGTGGCGCCAATGTGCTTGGATTTTAGGTTTTAGGAGTTCTGGTTTCAGGGGTCACTCGGGGCGCAAGGGCACTGTGGCCGAGCCGACCTGGAGTGTTGATTTCT
>VFSX01000306.1:180000-212500 GCA_016618255.1 Chlamydomonas sp. UWO 241
CATTCTGTTGCTGGTGCCACTGCTGGATCCTGGAGGGCCACCAGCTTTGATGCAGTCGATGTCGGCAGCAACGTTGAGCCACCTCGCTGTGAATGCTGAGGATGCAGTTACTATTGTTGCTGCCGGTGCCATCCCTCCACTGGTGCAGCTGCTGAAGCGTAACTCTCGGGCTGACACGCAGCAAAATGCAGCAGCGCCGCTTTTTAGATTGCTCGCCGCCAACGCCAAGACAGCAGTCACCATCGCTTCTTCCGGCGCCGTCCCTCAGCTGGCGCAACTATCGAGGAGTGGCTCTCGCGACGGCACAAGAACTGCCGCGGCTCAAGCATTGCAGGCAATCAGAACAGGCGTCGCTGAGAACCGTGCCGTCCTTTCCGCTGCGAAAGCCAATGCTGACATGGCTCAGGAGATCGAGGGGCTCGGTGTTGACGGCCCATCTGACATGCAGACGTAGACAAGCCGCTGAGCCAGTTGCGCGTGTGGCTGCTTGGCTGGAGAGGGACGAGTTGGTGTGTACGTCTGTGCATGTGTGTGTGTGTGCGTTTGTGTGCGTGTGTCAATTAACGGAGACGTGTTCTCGTCGCCGAGCCCTGGACCCAGCAATGCGGCGCTGCTGGTGACGAGGATCTCCATGCCGCTGACGAGCGGGGTAAAATACGACTGGCCTGGCTCCTGCTAGACTGCCCCTCGGTGGAACACTTCAGGAGCGGCTTGCCCGGCGCTGCCATGGCTTGGCGAGTAGCCGCGGCGCTGCCGCGGTCCGTGCTGGGAGACGGCCCTTATCCTCCCCCCATGCAGGACGCCATGCGGCACCGATCTCGACGAGTTGATCGACGAGCGGAGGAGCTGGCGCCCGTCAATGCATGCTGGACATTGGTCAAGATGGCTGCCCGTGGAGGCGGGCTACCATCACGGCTTCAGCGGTGGCGACCGCCGAGGCAACACAGAGTAAATCCGCTTCACCAATCGCAGCGTTCGTCACCGCGCTCATCCTCGGGGGCGCTCGTCTGCCGGTGACTGGCGTTGGAAGGTCTTCAGGCAGCCTCCATGACAACTCTGTCGTCCATGCACCCCTGGAGGGTGGGACCTGGCCATGCATGAGGCATGGGGCGCCGGCTGAGCCCCATGCAAACGAGAGCTGGACAGCCATGCACTGCCAGGCGGGGACCGTTCCAGTCAGCGCCAGTCGGCTCTGCCGGCTTGACTGGCCACAAGGCCACTACTGTGACCCTGAGGAAGGTCCTCTCCTATATGCTCCTTGCCAGACATGTCTCTCAGAGACCGCTGTTTGGGGTAGTCTAGCCGGCGGGAGCGGTAGTCTATCGGCCGGGAGCCGGAGGTACTCTAGTACTTAAGTGTGCTGGAGTATCGGCGGGTGTCTCTAGTAGAAGAGTAGCCTGCTGAGCTGGAAACCCCGTGTTACTGTTACTGGGTGTTTGTGTGTGCGTGTGGGTGTGAGCGTGGGAGATTGCATGTGTGTGTGAGAGAGTGTGTGTAGTAGAAGAGTAGCTGGGAGCGGCGGCCAAACGACACATCCTCTCTCTTCAGGGTCGTTGTGAGGGTGACAGGGCCCGTTGGCGCGTTGGCGGTGGCGCACATACACACTCAAGCTACAGGCGCATCGCGCGTATAGGCCAGCAGGTCTCATCCTCTTCTATCTGAGTTGTTATTATCGTTGACTGCTCTGGCTCCCCATGCAGCAGAGGCCTCATGTGGATGGCGTGCGCAAACGCGGCAGTTGCAGCTGTGCGGCCCAGCCTGGGCCGAGTTGTACAGGTTTGCCATGTTCGCGCCCGGAGGACCCCGGGGCGTGATTGAAGGCCTTGACTTCACGTTTAGGGGAGTTAAAGGGGAGCTCTACTCTAAAGCCTGGGCCTGACAATGCCGGGTTAAGTGACCAAAGGAGGCCACACAGATCGACGCCGCACTCACGCTCGTCACAGTTTGATCGGATTCAGGCCGCCTCCTCCGCGAGGCTGGCCTGCCGCAGACCTGGCAAGCACATGCACACGACGATTGGTCTGCCACGATCCTTTGGTGCGACCGGAAAGTTTAACGCGGCAGATCTAGACCGCCGAAGCCCGCCCAACGAGGCCCATGTTTGGCGTCGCCCCCCGTAGGCAGGGGGGACCGGCTGGACTGTCGTGGTGCGTTGCCCACGCTGCCAGCCAGCGTGATGACACACGACAGCTGCCAGCCGACCGGCCGGAGGATCTCCACCACGGCAGCGCGCTCGGGGGAGGGGACAGAACCGTCAGAGCGGCCGGAGCACAGTGAGGGCAGCACCACCAGCCGCCGCCTCGACCCAGGCAGCGGGCAGCGCTGCTAACACGACCGCCACTGCGGTGTAGAGGGATCAAGCTTGCGCCGCACACACAGGAGGTCTGGCACACCCCACGTTCACTGGCGGCGGCGCATCTGCAGGGTTGCACGGTACGTACTTATTTCGGGTCTGGAGCGTACGTGCGTACGTATTTTTCGGAAATACGTTCGTACGCTGGCCGTACGCGTGCGAAAATCGGGACGCTGCAGCACTATATGCCTTTTACTTGAAACACAAAAACGGCAATAACTCACGCTCCTGTGCTCGGATCGCAACCATAAAAAAATGCATTGGAAAGCTGATAGAAAGAGTTGTCCAGTGACATTTAGTAGGGGGCGACCTGGAGGGCAGGGAGTTGCTGCCCTTTTTGTTTGTGGTGCAGTTCGAGCGCGTGCGCGCGTGGTGTGCTGCAGCACCCCCGCAGGCATGCCCCCCTACTGCAGTGCTGCATACTGAGGCAATACAGATAGCACGTGTTACAAGCTTTCCAATGCAAGTCGAATGGCTTAAATCCAGGCAGAGGGCAGGGAGTTCCGTCCATTGTTGTGTGCATCGTTGCAAGCGCGCGCGCGTGGTGCTGCAGCAGAACCCAAGGCCCACCCCCTACTACAGTGCAATACTACAAATAAGCTCTCGATAGCCCTTGTTACAAAATTTCCAATGCAAGTGGAATGGTTTCGATCCAAGCACAGGAACGTGAGTTATGGCCGTTTTTTGTGTTTCAAGTAAAAGGCGTCCAGTGCTGCGTACAGCGCGTACGTATATACGCTCCCTCATGTACGTACGTACGAAAAATACATGCGTACGCGTACTCACGTACCGTGCAACCCTGCGCATCTGGGATGAGGGCGCGGCTTAGCAAGCTTGGTGGGGTGTGTGTGTGGAGGAAGATAGGTGTTTAAAAACCGCCACGTCCACCAGTTCTTTGAGGAATATCAGTGCAGCCATGAGAAGGCTGGCACGCGCTACGAGGGATTCGAGCCATACCAGATCATGATCCGCAGATCTACATCCACACTCGTGCCAGGTACCACTTAACTGTGAACAACGCGTGCCAGGTGCCACAACGCGTGCCAGGTGCCACAACCTACAGAGCTACCTACACGCATATTATTCGGTGGGAATATGTGTGCGTGTGTGTGTTCGTTCCATTGGGGGGTAGTGTCAGCATCGTGGAGAGGGCCGAATGCCACTGCCCCTCTCACGCCCCCTCCCTCGCCGCGCCTCCGCTCACACTACACAGCAGACCACAGGGTGGGCGCGGTATGTGGAGGGGACGGGGCACGAGAAGGGACTCGGCTACAAGTCGGACTCGAAGAGGATAACAACAAACGCAGCGAACCCACCCCACGCAGCGCCACCCCACGCAGCAATTACACACGTGGGGCAAACTAGCAATGCTTCCAATTGTGTTGCAAACGCAAACTCAGGTTCAGGAACCCTAACCCTCCTACCCCCCAACCCCACGGCGTGGGGCTCACGCGATACCCCCTGCAGGTCCTGAGTCGTGTGCTCACTGCACAGTGGAGATAGGGCGTGCCCTCAGCTTACAGAGGGCCGGGGAAGAGGAGCAGGGGCGCTTGTTGATTCGTGACGCGCGGCAACGCCAACATGTCGAGTCACAGGGCTGCGGCCGAGGTGAGAGAGAGAGTAGTGTTACACAGCCACTGCCGGCAGTCACAATCAGTTCCAAAGTTCCAGCGGGACTATCAGACAGCAGGCACAAGGCCCACCAAAAGGTCGAGCTACAAAAGTAGCCCACAGTAGCGCCACCCGCACTAGGTGGTGGGCGCCAAGCAAGCAGCACCGCAAGCCAGGCACCACACTCAGCCCTGAGAGAGGTCTAGAGCCCATCCCCCATGGCCAGCCTTGAAGGGGGCTGCAAGCTGGAGAGGGCCAGGACCCCCACAGCAATGCCGCATCATCCACGCAGCTTCGTGCGCAGGCAGATGAGCTGCAGGCGCACATGACGAAGCTGCGTGTGCAGGCGGAGGCTGCGGGGATTCTTGCGCATGCAGACGAGCTGCAGGCGCAGGCAACAGAGATTCGGGTGCAGGCGGCGACGGCGGATCTTCGTGCACGTGCAGATGAGCTGCAGGCCCAGATGGCGGGGCTTCGCATGCAGGCAGACGAGCTGCCGGCGAAAGCGACGGGGCTTCGTGTCAAGGCGGGGGCGACTGAGCTCCGTGCTCAGGCAGCTGTCTGCAGGTATCTGCATCTGTCTGCAGACACGGTGCAGGCAGACCAGGTGCAGACGCAGGCGACGGAGCTTCGTGCGCATGCAGACGAGCTGCAGGTGCAGGCGAAGGAGCTTTGGGTGCAGGAAGGTCAGGTGCGCGTGCAGGCGCAGGCGGAGGCGGCGCAGTGCCGTGCGAAGGCAGACGAGCTGCATGCGCAGGCGGCGGAGCTTCGTGTCCGCGCAGGCAAACTGCCGGCGGAGGCGAGGGAGCTTCGTGTGCAGGCGGAGGCGGCGGATCTCCTTGCGCAGGCAGAACCGCAGCCTGTGAAGGCATCGGCGCTGCGCGCGCAGGCAGATGATGTGCAGGCGCAGGCGACGCAGCTTCGTGTGCGGGCAGAAGAGGTGCAGGCGGTGCAGGCAAAGGTGCAGCTGAGCCGTGGACAGGTGATAGCCGCGGCGATCAAGGGAGACGCAAAGCAAGTGCGCTCGCTGTTCGGCTGTGCCGCTGACGTGAACGAGGTTGACGAGGTGAGCGGCTCTGGCTGTTACAGGGAGCGGGAGAGGGGCAGGGCATGCATGCGGCTCCTGTGCCCCGAGCTCATTTGCCGGGAGGGGGTGGGGTGCTCCAGCACGCTTGCGTGCACACGCACATGCACACTCACACCTGCCACGCATAGCGACTGCGTGGGCGCGTGCACGCCCTGACTGACGTGCCCCTCGCCTGGTGTGTGTGCGTGTGTGTGCATGCATGTGTGTGTGCGCGCGTGCACAGAACGGGGACACGCCTCTCTGGTGGGCTGCCGCAAGCGGCGACAGGCGCATGGTCACCCTGCTGCTGGACGCAAACGCGCTGGTGGACAAGGCGAACATCGTGAGTTGGGGTCTGTGTGCGGTTGGGGGTGCGTTCTGTTGGGTGAGCGTGCCCGTATCAGCGGTTTCGCAAAGGATTTGGGGGGGGGAGTATGGCTCAACCTGGGCATTGCATGTAAGTGCACGCCCCCACTGACGTGCTGCTCGCCTGGTGCGTGCGTGCGTGTGTGTGTGTGTGTGTGTGTGTGCGCGCACATGCGCAGTATGGGGACACGCCTCTCATCAGGGCTGCCGGCAACGGCCACGAGGGCGTGGCGACCCTGCTGCTGAATGCAAATGCACCGGTTGACAAGGCGAACAACGTGGGTTGAGTGCTGTGTGGGTCTGAAGGTCAACCCTGCAGGGTTGCACGGTTTGCTCGTCCTGAGGGGGGGGGCAGCATCCTGACTGTATGTACGTAGGATGCGGTGCTGTTGGGCGCGATACCAGGACGCGGGAACGCGAGCAAACGAGTGCTCACGTGCACACCGTCGCGCAGACAACTCTGTTGGTCCTCGTTAGATTCATGATCCGAGCAGTCATGTAGAAAGCCCTTGGTATAAGCTTGCCAGAGGATGTTGAACGTGTGTGTGTGTGTGCGTGCGTGCACGTGCGCAGGACGGGGACACGCCTCTCTGGCAGGCTGCCTCGGGTGGCCACGCGGGCATGGTCACCCTGCTGCTGAACGCAAAGGCTTCGGTGGACAAGGCGCGCGACGTGAGTTGGGTGTTGTGTGGGGCTGGGGTGGCGCTCCGGTGGATGTGCTTGCCCACGTGTGCGCATGCCCGTGTGTGTGCGTGTCTTTGTGTGTTTTTGTGTGTGCGTGTGTACGCCCCCGTGTGCTTGCGTTCCCTTTTTTGTTTGTGCCCGTGTGTGTGTGTGTGTGTGTGTGCATGTGCATGTGCGTGCATGCACGCGTGCAGCAGTTTTTCCGTGAGCCACGCCGCACCCTGTAACAGTGCATGTGCGGGGTGAGATTGGCCGATTCGGGCTTGCGCTGCCTGCTGGGTGAGATAAAGATTGCGCAAATTTTGGCCCAGATAGTGTGAACATCGACGTTTCAAAAAGTTTCGCCAAACGTCCGCCTCCGACAGGGTGAGATTAAGGAAGTGAGTGTGCGGCCCGGTCTGAGCCATAACTTGATTCCAGTGGTCCTTGGGAAGGATTCAATTAATCAATTCTTATTCCTCTTTTTCCCGGCTTTTTCCCGGCACAATCATTTTTTCCCCGCTTTTTCCCGGCACACTTGATTTTTTCCCCGAGCGGACAAGCGGAAAAGCGGAATAGCCTACAAAACAATTTATAAAAATTCCGCTCGAATTCCGCTCCGAGCGGTATACTGCCACAGCAAGGATCACTCCTTGACTCTTTCGCTGGTTTCGGGCGGAGGGGCGGTGAGGTGGCGCAGGCATAATGAGGGTGGACACCAGGGAGCTCCTTCCCGATCGGGAAACCGAAAAAAGAAGTGCCCGAAGGGCACTACCCCGATGTTTTTGGGGAGGGTGCGTCCAGGAAAAACGACGTGCTGAGGCGATTTTTCGGCGGAGCCCCCCCACTCAATGGGGGCTCCGCCCCCGGGTTTGGGATGTAACAAGTGATGTTTGTGTACAGGCCCCCTCCACACCGTCTGACCCAGTACATCGCTGCGGGAAGGGCTAAAAAGCTTATGTCTAAATACTCAGGGGCGTGCGTGGCCTGAGGCTCGATTAACGGAGGCGCGTTCTCGTCGCCGAGCCCTGGACCCAGCAATGCGGCGCTGCTGGTGACGAGGATCTCCGTGCCGCTGACGAGCGGGGTAAAATATGACTGGCCCGGCTCCTGCTAGACTGCCCCTCGGTGGAACACTTCAGGAGCGGCTTGCCCGGCGCTGCCATGGCTTGGCGAGTAGCCGCGGCGCTGCCGCGGCCCGTGCTGGGAGACGGCCCTTATCCTCCCCCCATGCAGGACGCCATGCGGCACCGATCTCGACGAGTTGATCGACGAGCGGAGGAGCTGGCGCCCGTCAATGCATGCTGGACATTGGTCAAGATGGCTGCCCGTGGAGGCGGGCTACCATCACGGCTTCAGCGGTGGCGACCGCCGAGGCAACACAGAGTAAATCCGCTTCACCAATCGCAGCGTTCGTCACCGCGCTCATCCTCGGGGTCGCTCGTCTGCCGGTGACTGGCGTTGGAAGGTCTTCAGGCAGCCTCCATGACAACTCTGTCGTCCATGCACCCCTGGAGGGTGGGACCTGGCCATGCATGAGGCATGGGGCGCCGGCTGAGCCCCATGCAAACGAGAGCTGGACAGCCATGCACTGCCAGGCGGGGACCGTTCCAGTCAGCGCCAGTCGGCTCTGCCGGCTTGACTGGCCCCAAGGCCACTACTGTGACCCTGAGGAAGGTCCTCTCCTATATGCTCCTTGCCAGACATGTCTCTCAGAGACCGCTGTTTGGGGTAGTCTAGCCGGCGGGAGCGGTAGTCTATCGGCCGGGAGCCGGCGGTTCTCTAGTACTTAAGTGTGCTGGAGTATCGGCGGGTGTCTCTAGTAGAAGAGTAGCCTGCTTAGCTGGAAACCCCGTGTTACTGTTACTGTGCGTGGCCTCAGTGAAAGTTGGTGCCAAGTTGCGTGCTCGCCATCGTGAAATTTGGTCGGCGCCCCAGCGCGCCCCGCTGGCCCCCGCAGCGAGGGAACAGGTCCGGTATATGTATATCTAGACGCCTGCATCGCGTTGCGGCGGTGGGGAGGGCCTGGGGCGAAGGGGAGCTACCCCTCAGTGCTGCTGACTCAGCACCACCCCCGCCGTCGCGACGATGCGGCCCGCGGCCTCCTCCACAGTCGTAGAGCCGCCATATGAGTCTAGTATGACATCCCACTGCTGTAGAGGGTCGGGGGCGCCAGGGCGGCGACCTGGCGCCGTCTGTCACTCCTTGCCCATATGCATGCCCAGCCCCTAATTTGCCTCTCCCTGTGTGCACACCCTCCTAGTGTGACTCGTGCATCACATGTAATGGGGTTGTTGCCTCAGATCTTGCATCAGGGATGTCTTGGCCGCATGGGCACGCCATGCGCCATGCAGTGAGGGCGCGCACATGCGCGCGCGCAGCAACAGCGCGGCGCTCGCGGCGCCCACGGTCACACCACTCCGGCCACAGCGGCCCTGTATCATAAGCTATAGGCCTGTGCACTCAGATTGGGCCTCCCTCCTCCCAGTTGCCCTGTCAAGGGCCTGATGTGGCGCAGTATGAGGCAGTTCACCACTGCGTCGCACAGCGCGGAGCATGGGACGCTCTCGCCCATCGTCAGCCAAGCCCCAGTCAAAGCTTCGCGTTGAAATTATCTGCATGATGCCTGGGGGTCAGGGCGGGTCACCTCATCCCCCAGCCGCGCACCACACACACGCGCACACGCACACACACCAGCTTGGTACATCTGCTTGACCCGAGCGGCCGGGGGCAGAACTTGAAATTGGGTGGCGGTAGGTCCGTGGTGTGAGTGTGTGTCTCTCTCCCTCCCTCTCTCTCTATCTCTCTTCTCTCTTTCTCTCTTCTCTCTCTATATATCTCTCTCTTCTCTCTCTCTCTCTCTTTCCCTCTTCTCTCTCTCTCTCTCTTTCCCTCTTCTCTCTCTCTCTCTCTATTTTCTCACTCTCTCTCTCTCTGCACGAGGTTTGTTTCGTCACAGCCGGTGCGAACCAAACCCGGCCCCGTGATGGCTCCGCCGTTTTTTAGCGGCGCCCCAGCGCCGCTCTCTTAACTTGTCATGGGAACAGTGTGAATTCGTCAATCTCCTCACTTTTTGAAGCGATTCTTCGGGCTGCAGCCCGAAATCCCAACGAAACCGGGAAAACGTTTTTGGGAAAAACGAAAGGATGACCCCAAGGAAACCCCTGGTGGGCGCACACCTCTCCGTCTTCTGTAGCAGACAAGCCTGAGTCACTTCGATCCTCGGGGACCAAGATCCTGAGTGTAACCACTGATGTGCGCAGGACGGGAGCACCCCTCTCTACATGGCAGCCTTAGTGTAACCACGGGGAGCCTAAGTGTAATGACAGGAGCACCCCTCTCAAAATGCCTGCATTCGTGTAACCACGGGGAGCCTACAGGAGCACCCCTCTCTACATGGCTGCCCAAGTGTAACCACTGATATGCGCAGGATGAGAGCGACCCTCACTACATGGCAGCCTTAGTGTAACCACGGGGAGCCTAAGTGTAATGACAGGAGCACCCCTCTCAAAATGCCTGCCTTCGTGTTACCACGGGGAGCCTACAGGAGCACCCCTCTCTACATGGCTGCCCAAGTGTAACCACTGATATGCGCAGGATGAGAGCGACCCTCACTACATGGCAGCCTTAGTGTAACCACGGGGAGCCTAAGTGTAATGACAGGAGCACCCCTCTCAAAATGCCTGCCTTCGTGTTACCACGGGGAGCCTACAGGAGCACCCCTCTCTACATGGCTGCCCAAGTGTAATCACTGATATGCGCAGGATGAGAGCGACCCTCACTACATGGCTGCCTTAGTGTAACCACAGGAGCCTAAGTGTAACCACAGCAGCACCCCTCTCTACATGGCTGCCCAAGTGTAACCACTGATGTGCGCAGGACGGGAGCACGCCCCTCTACATGGCTGCCTTCCATGACCACGCAGACATTGTGACGCTGCTGCTGAACGCAAAGGCGTCGGTGGACTCGGTGGACTGCGTGAGTTGGGTGCTGTGTGGGGCTCGCCCTGGGTGTGCGCGCCTGTATGCGTGTGCGTTTGGTCGACGTTTTGAAATGTGCGACACACACAACATGTATGGGAGATGAGTGCATCCATGCACACACGGACTTGAAACTGCATCCCCATGCGTGATGTGGGTGTGTGTCTGCGTGTGTGCGAGTGCACGCAAATACACTGCAGGGCCACGCCTACATCTTGCCCTGCCCAAGTGAGTGTGTGTGTGTGTGTGTGGTCGATTTTACAGTCCGTCGGACGCCTTTGATGGCGTGCGTGTGTGTGTGTGTGTGTGTGTATGTGTCAGAGAGAGTGTATGTGCGCGCACGTACACATGCATTCCCCACTCATGCCCCCTCACCTGGTGTGTGTGTGTGTGTGTGTGCGCATGCGCAGTATGGGTCCACGCCTCTATCCCTGGCGAGGCGACTCGGCCACACTGCGGTGGTGCACCTGCTGGAGCAGAGAGGCGCGCGGAGCTAAGCCGGGTCACGCTGTGACCCCCTTGCTGGGGGGCAGCTGGGCTGAAGCTGGCTGGCTGGGGCTGGCTGGCTGGGGCTGGCAGCTGGGGCACAGCTGCTGCATCCATGCACTCAGGAGGGGCAGGCCGCTCACTGCAGTACTGGGCACGATGCTGCGCCCGCTTCAGCACGCCCCTCCGCCCCCCTCCCGTGGCTCACTATGAGGATGTCATCTCAACATCTGATGATGAGCATGATGGCGATTGTGTTTGTTACAGCCCGCAGCCGGTTATCGTACATAACGCTCTCAGTGACACAGCGCCGTGTGGCAACAGGACACCGCCCCACCGCGGCTGTAAAGACACACCTCCCGCTGTGCACGCAAAATACATTAAGAAGGCACCGGATCTCCTTGCAGAGTAGGATGATCTCGGCCATCTGCTCTGCTGGCCCAGTAGATGGCAATGGCACCCACTCGAGAAGAGAACGTGGGGCCCTTTCACTGTACACAGCGCTAGTTTCCGGGCGACCTTGACTGGTTTTCCAATTCATATAGACCCAGTTGTGGGGATTGTAACACTACGCAACCATCCTCGTCCCCATCACCCATCACACCCATAGCCAGCCAGCCAGCCAGCAAGCCAGCCAACCAGCCAGCCAGCCAGTCAGCCAGCCAGCCAGCCAGTCAGCCAGCCAGCCAGCCAGCCAGCCAGCCAGCCAGCAGCCAGCCAGCCAGCCAGCCAGCCAGCCAGCCAGCCCAGCCAGCCAGCCAGCCAGCCAGCCAGCCAGCCAGCCAGCCAGCCCAAGCAGCCGACCTGACAACACGCATCCAATTTGCGCCAACCGCCTACCCCGCTCGCTGCTACCCGCGGTCAGATGTTAGATGGTAGGCGCGTGCCGTGGGGGGGCATGGTCGAGCGCGAGTGGGTTGTGCGCTAGGGGGTTCCTGATGGGTTGTAGTCCAGCGGCTCGAAGCGGATGCCACATTTTGCACCAGGTGTTGGGAGCACACCAGATCGCTCGCGCACGCACACACACGCACGCGCACTCTTGCACAAACGCACAGCAGGGGTTTGCTAGGGTGTGGGAGAACAACAGGTTCTAGCAAACACACTCGCGCACCAGACAGCATGCGTTCCCTCGCAAGGCTGCTGATGTGCATGATGACCGGGGCTGCCCATTCAGCTCTTCCCCTGGCCTTGCACGTACGCTGTGCTCCACATGTGCTGCTTGCTCCTGCTACTCTTCCACCCAGATTGGCAGTCACCTGGAGCAAGGATGCCGGGCTGCGGCGGAATGTCGAGCATTCCTTTGTGTCGCTTCCGCCGCGCGTCGCTGCCCATTGCGCTCTTCTTCCCCCCCGCCCCGCCCCCCCACAGAGCGCATTGCCCGTGTTTGGAGTGGTTGAGGCGAATAGAAAAAATTCTTCCAACGCTCCTGTCACGCGGCTCTTAGGTCGCTGGCTCCTCCAAGGAGTCAATCACCCAAACCTCCTTCAAACACTCCTCCGTCAAACCCTTACACACAGTCTCCACCACTGAATACACCGACCCCACCACCGAAACGCTCGTGCTGCCCGCAAGTGGGTTTGAGGTGTGTGGTGGGGGGTGGACCCAGCAATGCGGCGCTGCTGGTGACGAGGATCTCCATGCCGCTGACGAGCGGGGTAAAATACGACTGGCCTGGCTCCTGCTAGACTGCCCCTCGGTGGAACACTTCAGGAGCGGCTTGCCCGGCGCTGCCATGGCTTGGCGAGTAGCCGCGGCGCTGCCGCGGCCCGTGCTGGGAGACGGCCCTTATCCTCCCCCCATGCAGGACGCCATGCGGCACCGATCTCGACGAGTTGATCGACGAGCGGAGGAGCTGGCGCCCGTCAATGCATGCTGGACATTGGTCAAGATGGCTGCCCGTGGAGGCGGGCTACCATCACGGCTTCAGCGGTGGCGACCGCCGAGGCAACACAGAGTAAATCCGCTTCACCAATCGCAGCGTTCGTCACCGCGCTCATCCTCGGGGTCGCTCGTCTGCCGGTGATTGGCGTTGGAAGGTCTTCAGGCAGCCTCCATGACAACTCTGTCGTCCATGCACCCCTGGAGGGTGGGACCTGGCCATGCATGAGGCATGGGGCGCCGGCTGAGCCCCATGCAAACGAGAGCTGGACAGCCATGCACTGCCAGGCGGGGACCGTTCCAGTCAGCGCCAGTCGGCTCTGCCGGCTTGACTGGCCACAAGGCCACTACTGTGACCCTGAGGAAGGTCCTCTCCTATATGCTCCTTGCCAGACATGTCTCTCAGAGACCGCTGTTTGGGGTAGTCTAGCCGGCGGGAGCGGTAGTCTATCGGCCGGGAGCCGGCGGTACTCTAGTACTTAAGTGTGCTAGAGTATCGGCGGGTGTCTCTAGTAGAAGAGTAGCCTGCTGAGCTGGAAACCCCGTGTTACTGTTACTGGTTGGGGGTGGCCTGCATGTGCAGTAGCAGCGGTGGGCCAGTGGTGGGCGCGCGCGCACGCGCACATGATGGGCTTGAGGCTGAGAAACTGAAGGGAGAAGGCGGACGGGTGGGTGGGTGGGTAACTCAGAGTGCACTGCCACGTAGCCCTGGTGGTCAGGGATGAGACATACCGCTGTTTGGGACGTAGCGTACCGGTATTATATTATAGCCGCATTTTGAAAAATAGCGATAAATACACGCGATAAATACCGCGTCCTGGTGATCCGGCGTGGGAAAACCTGTTCAACTTTTTGGATACTCGACGGAATTCGCTGAAAATAGGCTCTCTGGAAAGCCCTTGAAAAGAAGAACAGGGAACAAACAAGACATCAAGAGTAATGCCCCATTTGGGCGCCCTCCAGCGCCAGAAGCAGATCCACACTATTGACCAGCTCACGGCCACCCACGAGCTGTGTAGCGCAACCTGGCAATCCTCTGGGGCCCAGCTCCCCCCCCCTTCCCTCCCCCCCTCCTATGCATGTACTTGGAGTCGTAAGGACTGATGGGAGCTGAGGTTGGGGGCTGTGGGTCTGTGTGCACAAAACACCTCGACAGCTGAAGGAATGGACTTGTGAGACAAACGCCCCCGCAGGCCTCCCCCAGCCTGGAGGAAAGGCACCAGCTCTGCCCGAGGATGAGGACTTGGGTCTACTGGGGTGTACTGATGGTGTGCTGGGGTCAATGTTATAAAATCTGAATGTGTGAGTGGCCACAGGGTGGCTCAGAAAGCGGTAAACAAGGAGTTGGCAACAGCGGTATTTTTTGTGTATTTAACAGCCCAATCGTAGCGTACCTGAGTAATACCTTAAAAATACTGCGGGGTATTGTACAACTTTTGACTGCACAATGGATGTGGCTCGGCAGCAAGGCCGGCCTCCAGCCTCCTCCCGACACTATTTTCTTAAGCTACTGATTCAGCAGCTAGGCAAAACTAGTGGCCCTCGTTCTGATTGGAAGACTTTTTCGGACACGGCGTTTGAGCGTGCTCAGGATAGGGTCGGGTGGAGAGCCGTGGTGTACGGTCCGGCTGCCCCTCAGGCGCCGGCCCCTCCACCACGGCGGTCAAGTAGATTGGCAAGCGCCACTTGACCCCCTATCCCCCAGAAGCAGTTAGGACCTATTTTGGAGGCGTCGCACAATAGCTCTCCTTTTTGCTCTATGACTACACGTTGGCAGGCAGCCGGCAGGTTGCTACCGCCCTCACAAGTAATTGTTAGGGCCAGAACTGGACTTGGGTCTAGGCGGTGGTACTAGGACTAGAGGTAGTCTTTGCTGGAAAGCCGATGTAACTGTAACTGGTGTCACACAGACTGTCATATCCACCATCATCATGGGGCGGTCGTTGCTCGCCTGCGGCACTGTGTGGTGCTACTGTCCCCACAGCAGCATCACTGTGAGGGCTGCATAGTCCTTAAACAACGTACGCGGCCCCGCGGGCTCTCTTAGATAGTCGAGACCCCTCGACTCTGTTCTAGGCCTTGATTTAGGCCGCGGGGTCCTCCGGGCACACACAGGTAAACGTGTTCAATCGCACACCTCATTCCACTGCAAGTCCCATTGTCTTGCTCTGCACCGCCACACGCAGCCCTCGCATACCGCGCGTATCACATTTAGGTAGCTGTCCGCCATCCGCATCCGCTATCACCTGTCGGGTGCCTAGTTAGTTATTGGGAGGGTCAGAGTGGACTCCCAGAAGGGCACAGGTGGACACACATGTGCTGCAGCACACACTCTGGGCTTAGAGGTCTCCCACAAAGGGAGGGAGTTGCCTGGTTGGCAGCTTTGGCTGGAGCTAGAGCAAGTGTTGGGCTTGGGGGTGTTTGGGGGGAGGGGGGGGGGGGCAGCGATTCTTGGTCTGCTCTGGAGCGACTGCATGAACGAGCCCGATGGCAGAGCTGGAGCCCCACTCGTGTTGGCTCGGCAGCTTGATGGCCATGTGGTGCGTGTGCGGCAGTGCAGACTGGCAGGGGTGAGGATAAGGGTGTAATGTTTGGAGGCAGGCATGTGTGCGCACTGTCTCTCTCTTTCTCCCAATGTCATCCCTCATTCTCTGCAGTGGGCCCAATTACGGCTTGGCTAGGTTTTGATGTTGTGGATGCTGATGCTGCTGGCGATGTTGCTGTCGGGGTGAGGGGCACACGGAATGCAGTGAGTGGTGATGCAGGCTGTGCGCAGCAGCCCTGACGCACACACACATACACCCAACCGCTCTCACTCCCGACACAACACACACACACACACTCGCTGGCACATAGTTCCAGACCGATGACACGGCCACCCTCAGGTGGCCACAAGTGCGCCTTTTGGGCCAGGTGCACGTGCCGATTCCCGAGATCTCCCTGCGGTCATCCAGGCGCTCGGTGACGGCGTTCCAGCTTGGAGAACGTCCAGGACAAGTAACAGGTGCGGGCGGTGCTTGCGGTGGTGGAGCAGGAGGCTGTATGTGAGGATGCGCAATCTCCGATTCTGTGACTCTGATCGGGGAGGGAGACGGCGCTGGCGAGGGCGAGATCGGCGGTGGGGGTAGGCCTCAGGCTTCGCCAGGCGCCCTGGCTGTGCACCTGTGACGTGGTGCATGCACGCGGCTGGGGTGGTAACTTGGCAGAGGGCGGCGCGTGGGGGAGAGCACGGTCCGGCCTTGCGAGCCTGTCCAGAGGCAGCGCCGGGTGTCGTTGAGAGAAGTTGTGACCACAACTTCCATGGCCTTATGCTCCCAGTGCTTCTGCTGCTGTCGCTTCTGCTGCTGCCGCTTCTGCTTCTGCTGCTGCTGCTGCTGCTGCTGCCACCCTCAGCACTGCTGTGTGTGTGCGCAACAGTTGCGTGGCGCCGCGGCGGCGGCGGACAGGGCGTGTGGTGAAAGCGGTGTGCAGCCATCCAGTGGCCTGAAGCCACACAAACGTCAACGTAGGCATGCAGCGAGCCTTTTCGACACTTCCTAGAGGAAGTTCGTGACGAGGCGTAGACAGTCTTGCAGGGAAGGGAAGGTAGAGGGATGGGGAGGGATGCAAGGAGTTCGAGGGGATGGTACCTCGCTGCTCTCTGCTGGGCATCGTTGGCGATGAAAGACGTGTATGTGGCTCATGAGATTCGCGTGGACCGACGCGGCCTGCGGGTGCAGCGCCCAAACCTCCGATCTGTAGCACGCGAACATCGAAGGAAGGTGACACGAGGTCACACGCCTACAAAAGGCCCCACATTCACCATTCTCGCCACAACGATCACGTTGAAACTCTTCCATACAAACACCAGCCCTCAAGCAGAAATCTTGCTCCCGTTGTATCACGAACACGAGAACCGTTAACCACAACAGCCGCGAGCAACAGGCGAACAAACAACAACGATGCTCTCTCTCGGACGCCTCACGACGGTCCTACTGGTGGCCCTGGCTCTGGCGGCCGCTGTGGATGCGGTGAGGACGCGCGCATGCACGTTTGGCCTCGCCACTAACGAATGAACTTGTGACCCACCCGCGCCCCCACGATCTGGGACACGCCTCGCGCCCTCTTCAATGCCACGATGCAGCCACGATGCACCAAATTTGATTGTGGGAAGCGGGGGGAGAGCGGGGAGTTATGAAGAATCAGCTGTAGCCACAAACCAGGCCGCAACAACAGGCCTGGCAACAGGCCTCGCAACAGGCCTGCAGCTGGGGGATGTCATACTCTACCCCCACCCGCCCACCCTGATCTACTCTTGCAAACACTGATCCCTCCTCGGCCCAACGCATGCCCATCCACAGAAGGACAATGCAAGGGAGGGCTACGTCCTCGTGAAGAGCAACGGTCGCAACGTGCCAGGAGCAGACGACGAGGGCGAGGTCGGGAGCGGCGGCTGGCGCAAGATGAAGATCAAGGACAATAAGAACTGGGAGGAAAAGGTGGGTGAAGTAGCAGTGATGCGGTACAACGCAGGTCCCCCCTTGTCCTGTGCCATGCGGGGAGCGCAACAGCTCTGAACGTGTGTGTCTGGAAGGGAGGGAGGGCGCGCGTGCCTTGCGTATGCTGGCTGTGGCTGACCAAAGCGTGCTGCGTGTGTGTACTCCCTTTCTCCCTCCAAAGGTGGCTGATCTGAAGAGCCAGGGCTTCGAGGTGGAGCCCGACTGGCAACTTCAGAGCGCCGTTACGCCAAACGACTCGGCATGGTCGAGCATCTCCGCTGCGATGAACAAGATCCAGGCCCCGCTGGCGTGGGACATCCACACAGGCACCAGCACCGTCACCGTGTGTGTCATCGACTCCGGCATCGACCTCGCCCACCCAGACCTCGTCGGCAACCTCGACGGGACCAACAACCACCTCAACGCCATCGGAGGGTCCACCATTCCTGGCACAACAATCACCGGAACGGTCGGTCTGGCCGCCAACGATGACAATGGGCACGGGTGAGTGCTGCTGCTGCTGCTGCTGCTGCTGCTGCTGCTGCTGCTGCTGTTGCACCCGTGCTGCTGCTGTCGCTGCTGCTGTTGCTGCTGCTGCTGCTGCTACTGCTGCTGGTGGTGGTGGCAACGCTTGTGTGTGCGTGCAGGCGTTTGCCGTGCCTGCGACCCAGCGTCCCCGCGCAGCTGCTGCTAACCATGTGGGGTGCTCACCGTGGGATGCGCCCAAACGCTTGAGCTGTGTTGTCTGCAACCCCTACAGTGCACCCACACACTCACGCACCCACATACCCCACCCCGCAGCTCCCACTGTGCTGGCACCATCGGCGGCGTGGGAAACAACGGAAAGGGCGTCGCGGGTGTGTCGTGGGGCGTCAAGGTGCGTGGGGGCATGTTATGCTGCAAGGGGAGTCGTGTTTGGCACCTGCGCAGATCCCCCTGGGGGCAGCCTCCCCCCCCTCCCTCCCATCCCTGGGTGTTGTGTGTGCGGGTATGTCTGTGCCTCATCCTCATCGCACCCCACCCCCTTCCCCGCAGATAATCGCCTGCAAGTTTTTGGACGCAAGCGGCTCCGGATTCACGTCCGACGCGACTGACTGCATCAAGTGGTGCAGGTCCAAGGGCGCCCAAATCACGTCCAACTCCTGGGGAGGCGGCGGCTCCAGCTCCTCCCTCAGCACTGAGATCGGGATCTCCAACGCGGCCGGCCACCTCTTCATCGCAGCCGCCGGCAACGCCAACACAAACATCGACGTCACGGCCTCCTACCCCGCCAGCTACCCCCAGGCGAACGTCATCACGGTGGGCGCTAGCGATGCCAATGACAACAGGGCCAGCTTCTCCAACTACGGCGCCACCAGTGTTGACCTGTTTGCCCCGGGCGTGAGCATCTACAGCACGTACAAGAGTGCGGGCTACGCATGGCTGTCGGGCACGAGCATGGCAACGCCACATGTTGCGGGCGCCGCCGCCCTGCTGTGGTCGCTCGCGCCGCAGCTGAGCGCTGCAGACGTCAAGGCCAAGCTCATGTCATCCGTCGACCGGGTGCCCGGCCTCTCGACCTTGTGCGTCAGCGGCGGCCGCCTCAACCTGCTCAAGCTTCTGCAGTCTGTCGCCCCAGCGCCTGTGCCCGTGCCTGTGCCCGCGCCCGTGCCTGCGCCCGTGCCCGTGCCCGCGCACGTGCCTGCGCCCACGCCCGTGCCTGCGCCCGTGCCCGTGCCCGCGCCCGTGCCCGTGCCTGTGCCCGCGCCTGTGGCTGGACTGTCCGTGCGCCTGGTCAACGGCCCCAATGCTGACTCGGGTCGGCTGGAGGTCCTCGTGAACGGAGTGTGGGGGACAGTGTGCGATGATCAATTTGGCTCCGCTGACGCTAGGGTTGCGTGCCGGCAGATGGGGAAGCCGTGGACCCTGGCGGTCGCGCAGCGCAGGGCCTTCTATGGCCAGGCCGCCGCCAGTGTGCCCATCCTCATGGATGACGTGGGCTGCCGGGGCTCAGAGCTGACGCTGGATTCATGCAGGTCGGCTGCGAAAATTTCCTGCGCCACTGGCCACAGGGAAGACGTGAGTGTGCAGTGCCTTGGCAGTGCCGTCACCTCGGGGTCCGTTGACTCGGTGCCACTTTTGCCCGACTCTCCTGAGGACGTGGATGAGGATGCCAAGGATGATAAGAAGAAGGGCAATAACGGCAATGGCAACGGTAATGGGAGGAGGATGCTGGTCGTGTGAAGATGGCTACCAGCATGCCACAGCCACAAAAATCACACACGCCAGCAGCACACTTGCAACCCCAGGCAGAACAGTTAGGACGAATAATCCTGATTTCCATTGATCTCAAGCAATACATTCTCGTGAGAGACTTCTGTGATAGAAGAAGAAGAAGCTATTGTCCTCCTGAAATGAACATATAAAACGTGCACTGACTGCACAGTCCCCTCACCCACATACATCCTAGCTTGCTGCTGCCTTCCTTTGTTGACGTTTTCATCGTTTTGTGAGTTACAAAGTTTCGTTGCTTCCCCCCCCCCCCCCCCCGCAAAGGGTATTAATTCGAAATACATACACGACAGACGCAAGCTGCTGGAAATGCAGATGTTTTTTTCGCAGATGCGCTGCACATGATCCACGAATGATCCACGAGTTTAAACCACGACGCGTGCCAGCAAGAAGGCGTGCCGTAGTGCTGGGGACGACAGATGGGGGGTCGATGAGCGGAATCCACCCTGACAAGCCAGTTGCAGCATGGGAGCGGGGCAGCCAGATTTGTGCATTATCGTCATCATGGCTGTCGGGGCGGTAGGTCTTACGAGGTGAGTGGGTTGGCTGCAGGCTTCCCCTTGTGAAGGCTGCCCAATCCCTGCGTATTCAGGGGTCTTTGCCAATAGAGGCCTTTCAGATCCCTCCTGCTAGCCAGCTGGCCTCCCAAGCCACAAGCCGTCCCCACACAAGATCTTGTGCTCCTGATTCGAGCAAGCTGAAGGCAGACAGCCCGCACGGACTGAGCGGGTGATTGCCGCGATTCCCCCGCCCCCCGTTGACCAACTGAAGGCTCACAAGTTGTGTCCAAGAGACAGTGTGCGTGTGTGCGTATGTGTGTGTATGTGTGTATGTGTGTGTATGCTGCTGTAGGCCCGTTGGATCGCACTGAAGGCCCGTTGGATCGCATTGAAGTTATACGAGGGACCATTTTGTGTGTGTGTGTGTGTGTGTGTGTGTGTGTGTATGTGTGTGTGTGCGCGAGGTGTTGCACCTGCCGGTTGGAAGGGGCTCACTCTTATAAACCAACATTCACCGGCACGTCTAGTGACGGCTAGTATTGCGAGGCGTGGGCGCCATGAATGGCGCCATGGCGGAGGACAGCGCGTTCGCAAAATCACAAAGTCTAGCCTGTGCGTTCGCATTATCGAGCAAATCTATGCGGCGAGAGACAAGCATCGCGGCGAAATACGCCTTCGTCTGGCTGCGCAAGGTGGTTGCTGACTGCGGCACCGATTGCGATGATCGCAACATTGCATGCATGCACATGCATGGCGCAGGCATGGGATGGGGTGCAGAACGGACCCCCTCTTCTTCGGACATTGGTGTCCACCCACCCACCCTCCCACCTACCAGGTTTTCCCCAATGGCACGGATCACCACCGGGCGATGGAGGAGAAGGGATCCGGGTGCCCAGTGCGGCGCATCTACCTGCAAGGTGTGCGAGGGGCGAACACACGCGCGCACGCACACACGCACACACGCACGCACGCATGCACGTGCTCAGACACACACGCACAGGCACACACACACACACACACGCACAGACACACACACGCATGTACACACGCACACACACACACACGCCCCCCCACACACAAATGGTGGCGCTATAGCTGCCCGTGCTTGCACACATACATGGCACGCACGAGCCCCACTGCCTCACGTATACTCACGTGTGTGTGCACGCGTGCGTGCACTCGCGTGTGTGTGCACCCGTGCATGCGCTTGCGTGTGTGTGTGCGCGGTCCTCTTCGGCGGTCAAGTAGATTGACAAGCGCCACTTGAACCCCAATCCTTTGGAAACAGCTAGGACCTATTTTCGAGGCGTCGCACAATAACTCTCCTTTTTGCTCTGGGACTACAAGTTGGCAGGCAGCCGGCTGGTTGCTACCGCCCCTCACAAGTAATTGCCAGGGCCAGAACTGGACCTGGGTCTAGGCGGTGGTACTTGGACTAGAAGGTAGTCTTCGCTGGGAAGCTGATGTTCCTGTTCCTGTTCCTGTTCCTGTTCCTGTTCCTGTTCCTGTTGCTGTTGCTGTTACTGTCACTGTTACTGTCACTGTCACTGTTACTGTTACTGTCACTGTCACTGTCACTGTCACTGTCACTGTCACTGTAACTGTTACTGTTACTGTGCGCATGCATGTGTGCGCAGATGATGCGGGCCGGACAGAGGTGCTCCACCCGGACGACCTGAGTAGGCTGGAGGTGAGAGGACCTGTGTACGTGTGTGGATGTGTGTACGCACCCCCCCCACACACGCATGCACGCACACACACACACCCACACCCACATGCACGCACACAGGCAGGCGCTCACGTTTTCGATGTTAAGGGCACCCACGCGCTCTAAAATGCTGCATCCCCCTCCCCCCCGCACGCGCACACACGCACACAAGCACACACACACACACACACACACACACACACACACACACACACAGGCCGGAGCGCGCGTGTTTGACGGCTACCCCGCACGCTTTGAAACACTACACCCTGGCTTCCCATCGGGGTCGTGGTATGTGCAGGGCAATGAAAAGTACTGGAGCAACAGCTTGGAGGAGTGAGTGGGGGAAGTGTGCGTGCGTGCATGCGTGTGTGTGTGTGTGTGTCACAGCCTGCTATGCGTGTGTGTGTGTGTGTGTTGTGTGTGTGGGGGCACTGCATCTCTGTTTCCAGACCCACTCCGAGTCACTGACACACACACATACACACATGCACACACGCATGCACACACACACACACACCACAACACACCCACACACACACACTCACTCCTACACACACACACGCACACCCACACACACCAGGTTCATGACCATCTCGTTTGCCAAGCCCACGCGTGTGTACGTGCTGCTGCCAAGTCTGTCACAGGAGCCAAAGTGCGTGTGTGTGTACTATCGTGTGTGTGTGTGTGAGTGTGTGTGTGCGTGTCTGTGTGTGTGTGTGTGTGAGTGTGTGTGTGTGCGTGTACCCACGCGTGTGTACGTGCTGCTGCCGAGTCTGTCACAGGAGGGAGCCCAAGTGCGTGTGTATATACCATCGTGTGTGTGTGTGTGTGTGTGTGTGTGCGTGTCTGTGTCTGTGTCTGTGTCTGTGTGTGTGTGTGTGTGTGTGTGTGTGTGTGTCCACGCGTGTGTACGTGCTGCTGCCGAGTCTGCCACAGGAGCCCAAGTGTGTGTTTGTGCTTTCATGTGTGTGTGTGTGTGTGTGGTTTTAGAGGTTCTACACGTACGCGCCCGGAGGACCCCGGGGCGTGAATTAAGGCCTAGACACCACGTCTAGGGGAGCTCTACTAGGAGAGCCTGCAAGGCCACGCAGTGTGCCAGCCTGCCAGGTGTGTGTGTGTGTGTGTGTGTGTGTTGGCCAATTTTTCAGTCTTGTTGGACGCCTATGATGGCGTATTAGACTTGTGCTTGCGCACTCAATCCCTGAGGCAAGCAGATAGCACCTGCACTAGTCCACTGTGTGGAGACACATTGACTGTGTCCATCCCACGAGCTCTAGTACATCTGGTCGCGCCATGCGTCGCAGCTGTGTCTGTGTTTGTGCGCACCCACGTTCTCCATTCCTTCCCGACCTGCTGCATTCCCGCCCCTCCGCTGCATGCTTGCATGTGTGCAGGCGGCTGCAACAGCAACAGCAGCAGTAGCAGCAGCAGAAGCTCCAGCAGCATGACCCCCCACCGCCCAGAATCCTTCTCGTGCACCCCCCCCAACACACACACACACCAGCTGTTCCCCCCACCTGCTGTATGCTTGCGCATGTGTGCAGGTGGCTGCTGCAGCAGCATGGTCCACCGCTGCTTAAGCCCCTGTCCGCTGCATGCATGCCCCTCCGCTGCATGCACGCGCTCGTGTGCAGGTGGTTGCAGCAGCAGCAGCAGCAGGAGCAGCAGCAGCAGCCAACCCACCGCCCCTATCCCTACTGCCCCCCCTCCCCATCCCCAACTGTTGCCCCTGTCCGCTGCAGGTGCACGTGTGTGCAGGTGGCAGCAGCAGCAGCAGCAGCAGCAAACCCACCGCCACTATCCCTGCTGCCCCTCCCCCCCCCTCCAACTGCCTTCCCCCCCCCGCCGCATGCGTGCGCGTATGTGCAGGTGGCTGCAGCAGCAGGAGCAGCAGCAGCAGCGAACCCACCGTCCCTACCCCTGCTGCCCCCCCTCCCCATCCCCAACTGTCGCCCCTGTCCGCTGAATGTGCGCGTGTGTGCAGGTGGCAGCAGCAGCAGCAGCAAACCCACCGCCACTATCCCTGCTGCCCCCCCCCCTCCTCCCCCCCAAACGTCGCCCCTGTCCGCTGCATGTGCGCGTGTGTGCAGGTGGCAGCAGCAGCAGCAGCAAATCCACACCCCTATCCCTGCCCCCCCCCCCCCCCCCCCGCAACTGCCCCCCTGTCCGCTGCATGCATGCGCTCGTGTGCAGGTGGCTGTAGCGGCAGCAGCAGCAGCAAATCCACACCCCTATCCCTGCCCCCCGCCCCTCTCTCCAACTGCCCCCCTGTCCGCCGCATGCGTGCGCGTGTATGCAGGTGGCTGCGTGAGCAGTTCCACAAGCTGCGGGATCCGAATTTCCAGGAGATCAAGCTGAAAGTGTCGTGGAAGATGTCGTGGGGTGAGGCGCACGCGTGTGTGTGTGTGTGTGTGTGTTCGTGTATGTGTGTGCACGTGTGTTTGTATGGTTATGGATGTGTTTGTGTGGGTGTGTGTGTGTGCATGTGTGCATGTGTGTGTGTACATGTGTGTGTGCACGTGGCGGTGTGTGTACGTGTGTGTGTGTGTGTGTGTGTGTGAGTCCAATCCCCCCCCTCCACACCAGCACCACCACCCATACACACCAGGTGCCAGGCTGTTCAATTTTGCCAAGCTGGTCAACCTGTTTATCGGCCAGCTGCAGCATGCGTGCATCTCCTGGACACACACGCACACACACACACGCACGCACGCACACACACACACACACACACACACATACACACACACACACACACACCAGGTGCCAAGCTCGTCAACCTGGTGATTGGCCAGCTGCAACATGCGTGCATATCCTGGACACACACACACACACACACACACACACCAGGTGCCAAGCTCGTCAACCTGGTGATTGGTCAGCTGCAGCACGCACGGCGGGAGGTACTTCGGGTGTTCAGGGCAAAGGTGTGTGTGTGTGTGTGTGCGTGTGTGTATGTGTGTGTGTGTGTGTGTATGTGTGTGGTCACATCGCATTGCACACACACACTCCCCCCCCCCCCACACTCACAAATGTCTGATTGCAAACTCACTAATGCATGCACACCTGATAAACACGTGCGCACACACACACACACACACACACACACACACACACACGCACGCACGCACACACACACACACACGCACACACACACACACACGCACGCACACACACACACAGGACGTCATGCTCCCTGGGGAGGAGATGCGCTTGGGTGGGCTGGGCCTGGCGCACTTGATGGACTCGCCCTTCCTGGTTGCGTTCAAGGCGGAGAACATGAGCAACGCACAGGTGTGGATTGGATCCCAATTAATACCTATTTTCTGTATTAATTCATCAAACATGAAATCATCTGTTTTAGTTTATGCCTGGGTCTTGCGCACTTAATGGACGCGCCTTTCCTGGTTGCGTTCAAGGAGGAGAGCATGAGCAACGCACAGCTGTGGATTGGAACCCAAGTAACACTTGATGAATTAACACAACAATAAATTAGTTGTTTTAATTGTGGGCTGGGCCTTGCGCGCACGGTGGACGCGCCCTTCCTGGTTGCGTTCATGAAGGAGAGCATAAGCAACGCAGCGGTGTGGATTCGATCTCAAGTAACTCTTTCTGAATTAACATAACAATAAATTCGTTGTTTTAATTTATGCGCTTCCTTGCGCACAGGGTGGACGCGCCCTTCCTGGTTGCGTTCATGCAGGGGAGCATGAGCAGCGCATATGTGTGGGTCCAGTCCAAGTTATCCCTTTCCACATTGTTTTAATTCGGTATTGCAATTGATCATTAATTGTCTCTTAATTGGAGCACACTATAATCGTCTCGATCTTCCTGGTTGCGTTCAGGGGTGCATGATCAGCGCAGAGGTGGACACTTGTTCAAATGATAATATACCTGAACGTACGTGGCCGCACAAACACACGCACATGCACATGCACACAAACGCCCCCAACACACACATTCACACAAACCCCCCCCCCCCCAACACACACACACGCCCCCCCCACCCCACACGCACATGCACATATGATCCAGCAATCTATTGGCCGCTCCACCATGGGCGTCAATGCCGGGGGCAACGTGTTCCCAGAGCACACACACACGCACACACACACACACCACACGCACAGATGATCCAGCACTCAATTGGCCGCTCCACCATGGGCGTCAACGCCGGGGGCAGCACGTTCAGCCTTACGGGTAGGTTTCACAACAACAACATACAACTTCCTATATAGCCACGTGGCTGATACGATTATGACATTCCGTGGTTAAAGTCAAGAGGATTCTGTCATGTTCAATGAGAGTGCAATCAACCGAGGTCTCTTCATGTCAACTCAATACAACTCTAGCCAATCCACATAGGTTTCTAAGTTCCAATGGCTGCTGACCAGCCAACTATCTACGCCTGGGCCCACCCTGTCCAACCTGCGCCAACCTGGGCCAACCTGGGCGCCAACCTGGGCGCCAACCTGGGCGCCAACCTGGGCCAGCGCCAGGACTGGGCCTGGTTGCATGGGCTGACAGGGTGGCAGCGGCTTCCCGTTCTCCAGTCTTTTTTGTGTCGCGCGACTGTGAGGAAACTGGGCATTGAAGCGCCGAGACAACACACGCCACCAGTGGTGCCGCACATGCTGACTGCAGCACCCACCATTCACACTTCGTGGTGCAAGCGCCGCTTGACCCCTTCTCTATCCACCCTCTATCCGCTGGAAGCAGTTGCGATACATTTGGAGGCGTCGCATAAAAGCTCTTCTTTTTGCTCTAGAAACACGCGTTGGCAGGCAGCCGGCTAGTGGCTACTGCCGGATACAGAACCGGACTTTATTATAGGCGTTGGTACTAGGACAAGAAGATAGCCTTCGCTGGGAAGCCGATGTCCCTGTTACTGTTTCTGTTACTGTTGAAATTGCTGTTTCTGTTTCTGTTTCTGTTTCTGTTGCTGCTGCTGCTTCTGCTTCTGCTGCTGCTGTTACCTTGAAGTGAGCCTCGTGCCTGCTCTCCAAGTCCAGCTGGAGCTTTGGAACCGTGGTCGATTTTTCAGTTCGGCGGACGCCTTTGATGGCGCAAGAATACAGTAACAGTAACAGTAACACGGGGTTTCCAGCTGAGCAGGCTACTCTTCTACTAGAGACACCCGCCGATACTCCAGCACACTTAAGTACTAGAGTACCGCCGGCTCCCGGCCGATAGACTACCGCTCCCGCCGGCTAGACTACCCCAAACAGCGGTCTCTGAGAGACATGTCTGGCAAGGAGCATATAGGAGAGGACCTTCCTCAGGGTCACAGTAGTGGCCTTGTGGCCAGTCAAGCCGGCAGAGCCGACTGGCGCTGACTGGAACGGTCCCCGCCTGGCAGTGCATGGCTGTCCAGCTCTCGTTTGCATGGGGCTCAGCCGGCGCCCCATGCCTCATGCATGGCCAGGTCCCACCCTCCAGGGGTGCATGGACGACAGAGTTGTCATGGAGGCTGCCTGAAGACCTTCCAACGCCAGTCACCGGCAGACGAGCGACCCCGAGGATGAGCGCGGTGACGAACGCTGCGATTGGTGAAGCGGATTTACTCTGTGTTGCCTCGGCGGTCGCCACCGCTGAAGCCGTGATGGTAGCCCGCCTCCACGGGCAGCCATCTTGACCAATGTCCAGCATGCATTGACGGGCGCCAGCTCCTCCGCTCGTCGATCAACTCGTCGAGATCGGTGCCGCATGGCGTCCTGCATGGGGGGAGGATAAGGGCCGTCTCCCAGCACGGGCCGCGGCAGCGCCGCGGCTACTCGCCAAGCCATGGCAGCGCCGGGCAAGCCGCTCCTGAAGTGTTCCACCGAGGGGCAGTCTAGCAGGAGCCGGGCCAGTCATATTTTACCCCGCTCGTCAGCGGCACGGAGATCCTCGTCACCAGCAGCGCCGCATTGCTGGGTCCAGGGCTCGGCGACGAGAACGCGCCTCCGTTAATCGAGCCTCCGTTAATCGAGCCTCCGTTAATCGAGCCCCCCAAAAGGCGCAAGAATAGACCCTAGGAAAGAGGCCGGCAGCCTGTCAAAGTTATGCCCCTAGCAGTGTTTCCGTTAGCCAACTTGCAACCCGCAAACCTGCGACAGCGGGTTGAGATTGGTCGATTAGGGCTGGTGCTGTGGGGTGAAATTGCGATCCCAAAAGTGTGATAACGACATTTTCACACCCTTTTCGCAAAAAAAATCGCCTCCGTCGGGTTGATTGGGGATTGAGCCATGAGTCCTGCATGTGTGACTGCATGTGTGACTGCATGTGTGACCGCATGTGTGACCGCATGTATGACTGCGTGTGTGACTGCATGTGTGACCGCATGACCGCATGTGTGACCGCATGTGTGACCGTCGGCAGTGGATTATAAACTCCCACCATTGTACAGTTTCCTGTTCAATCGTAGATCTTTAGATCGTAGATGAGCAGGAAACTAGAGTTTCTGCTTATAGCCTCAGTTCACACTAAGGTGAAACTGAGGAGGAACCAGGTATAACCTGGCTCCCTTCCTTAGTAACTCATCCTGGTAATTCGTTACTGAGGAAGCTTAGCTTGTGTTTGCTAGCTGTGACCTAGTCACAGCTTCAAGCACGCTACCTATCTCTCTATCCTGTCGGGCGAGAGACCAATTGACAGAAGTCAAAATCGGTGCCATTTTGCCTCTCGTCTTGTCTCTTCGCCTTGTCCTACTCCGACTCAGTGAGCCTTAGTATAACGGCTAAAGCAGAAAGCAATCACCAGTGATTTCCTTTTGGAGAGTTTTAACTAATTATTCCACAGCCGGATTTTTCTTTGACCGCGTTGACCGTTGACCGTTGACCCAGCTCAGTTGGCGCTTATGCTGAAAATCCTTGACAAAGTGTCCTCTAGCTTTGGCATGCAAATCAACGCCGCCAAGACAGAAGTGATGATTTTGCTAGCAGATTTTGACGCGGATCTGCCCACGTTTGCGCTGACTGGTGGTGAAGTGAAGACCGTCTCTGCATTTAAGTATCTAGGGAGTTGGATAACCCAGAGTGGTGGTGTGGAAAAGGAGATCGGTGTGCGTGTCGGTCGCGCGCTGGGCGTGTTTGCGTCTTTTGATAAGATTTGGGCCAGCAAGAAGATGCAAGTGCAGTCTAAGATGCGGGTTTACAACACTTTCGTGCTGCCCCACTTTCTGTACGGCTGCGAAACATGGGCCCCTACTAAAACACAACTGACTCGATTGGAGGTTGCCCACTCTAACTGCCTTCGTCGCATTCTGGGTGTGCGCCTGGTCGACCGGCACAGATTAACTTATATTCGGCAGGCGTGCGACACTGAGCCAATTGAGAGCCTTGTGGCAAAGCGATCAATGCAGTGGCTAGGCCATGTGATGCGCATGCCGGCTTCTCGTCTTCCTCGTACGACTTTTGACTGCACAATGGATGTGGCTCGGCAGCAAGGCCGGCCTCCAGCCTCCTCCCGACACTATTTTCTTAAGCTACTGATTCAGCAGCTAGGCGAAACTAGTGGCACTCGTTCTGATTGGAAGACTTTTTCGGACACGGCGTTTGAGCGTGCTCAGGATAGGGTCGGGTGGAGAGCCGTGGTGTACGGTCCGGCTGCCCCTCAGGCGCCGGCCCCTCCACCACGGCGGTCAAGTAGATTGGCAAGCGCCACTTGACCCCCTATCCCCTAGAAGCAGTTAGGACCTATTTTGGAGGCGTCGCACAATAGCTCTCCTTTTTGCTCTGGGACTACACGTTGGCAGGCAGCCGGCTGGTGGCTACCGCCCCTCACAAGTAATTGTTAGGGCCAGAACTGGACTTGGGTCTAGGCGGTGGTACTAGGACTAGAGGTAGTCTTTGCTGGAAAGCCGATGTAACTGTAACTGTAACCGTTGACCTCCTGTTGACCGCTTGCCCTCAGATGTAGGTCACTTGCAAGCTGCTGACGAGCTCTGTTTGGTGGGCTTGCCAGACTTCCAATCCATTGAATGTGCTGAGCTTTGTACGAGGTCAAAGTACAGCCGGAATACAGCCCAATGGCTGTGCAGAGCCGAAAAGGAAATCACTGCCAATCACACAGGGGCGATGAGCTACGAGTCGTGGCACGCGCAGCTGGTCAAGAGCGTGCGGCGCAACCGGGTGGTGGACGTGCGTCTGATGATCGAGACAGGTGCGTTTGTGTGTGTGCGTGTCTGTGCGTGTGTGTGTGTGTGTTTCGACTTCTGAAACGATTGCTGGTGTGTGTGCTTTAGTTAGCACAGGCATGAGCCGTAATCCAGGTTGCCCGTGCGGTGGGAACTGTAACAAATGTCTCTCTCTCTCTGTGTGTGTGTGTGTGTGTGTGTGTGTGTGTGCGTATGTGTGTGTGCGTGTGTGTTTCTGTGTGTGTATGCGAAGGGAATTCAAAGCCGGACGTAGGGACATGAAATGTCGGGGTGAGGGTGGGGGTTGAGGTGGGGGTAAACCTGGAGTGCTGTGGAACACACACAGCAGCTGGTCAAAAGAGCGTGCGACGCAACAGGGCGATGGACGTGCGGCTGATGATCGAGACAGGTGTGTGTGTGTGTGTGTGTGTGTGTGTGTGTGTATTGTTTGTGTGCGTATGTATGTGTGCGTGTGTGTGTCTGTGTGTGTGCAAGGAAATTCAAAGCTGGACGTAGGGACATATCAAATGCCAGGGGGAGGTAGGGGTTAACCTCGATTGCTGTGGAAAACACACCAGTGATTATCTTTTCATGATTTTACATTAATTATTCCACAGCCGCATGTTGCTTTGACCGCATTGACCGTTGACCTCCCGTTTACCGTTTGGCCTCACACATAGGTAATTTGAAAGCTGTTTACGTGCTCTGTGTGGCGGGCTTGTCAGACTAACAATCCACTGGTTGGATTGAGCTGTGTGCAAGGTCAAAGTACAGCCGGAATACAGCCAAATGGCTGTGTAGAGCCGAAAAGGAAATCACTCACACACAGCAGCTGGTCAAAAGAGTGTGCGGCTCAACAGGGTGGTGGACGTGCGGCTGATGGTCGAGACAGGTGCGTTACAGTTACAGTTACATCGGCTTTCCAGCAAAGACTACCTCTAGTCCTAGTACCACCGCCTAGACCCAAGTCCAGTTCTGGCCCTAACAATTACTTGTGAGGGGCGGTAGCCACCAGCCGGCTGCCTGCCAACGTGTAGTCCCAGAGCAAAAAGGAGAGCTATTGTGCGACGCCTCCAAAATAGGTCCTAACTGCTTCTAGGGGATAGGGGGTCAAGTGGCGCTTGCCAATCTACTGCACCGCCGTGGTGGAGGTCAAAATCTGCTGGCAAAATCATCACTTCTGTCTTGGCGGCGTTGATTTGCATGCCAAAGCTAGAGGACACTTTGTCAAGGATTTTCAGCATAAGCGCCAACTGAGCTGGGTCATGCGAGAACACACATAAATCGTCGGCATACATCAGCATTACTATGCGCTCAACCGACGACGACAACACAGAGCCGCCGGCTCGGGTCACGACTGACACGCCAGCCCCCTCTGGATCATGTCTAGCGCCTTTTTCACTATGTGGTCAATAAAAACATTGAACAACACAGGAGCAATGACGCACCCCTTTCGCACACCAGACGACACGGGGAATTCGTGCCCGATTTTCCCAGCCAGCCGCACGGCAGCTGCGGTGTTGGGGTGAAGATCCTCCAACAGATCAATAATGTGCGGATGAACACTATATAATCTAAGGACTCTCCACAGTGCCGCACGGTTTATGCAATCGTAAGCTTTAGAATAGTCGACAAAAGCCACAGCCATGCATTGTTTGTACTCGGCATGTGCCGCGCTCAGCGAGCGCAGAGTAAAAATCGCATCAACAGTGCTTCTGCTTTTTCTGAAACCACACTGAGCCTCATGCAACTGACCATCAACCTGCGTGGAGACACGGTGCAGAAGTATGGCAGCGTACACTTTCCCGTCAATAGAGAGAAGGCTTATACCGCGGTTGTTACCAGGGGAGTCACGTGGACCCTTCCCCTTATATAACGGTTTGATAATAGCAGTTTTCCATTCCCTCGGGGCTCTCCGCGACCGCCATACGGCGATGATGACCCGGTGGAGCCATGCGATGGCAGGTGGGCACCGCAACAGCATGGCGTCCAGCTGTTCACCGCCCGGAGCGGCGGCCGAGCGCAACGCTCGCACACACGCCTCCGTCTCAGCCAGGTCAGGGGGCGCCCGTGCGCTTCGTCCACCTCTGTGGCGCGTGTGAGCTCAAACGCCGCTACATCGTTCTCTAGCTGGTTCAGGGTCTCGTCGCTGAGCTTGGTCTCCCGCCATATAGCTTGTCGAATGACTCTGTCATGGCCTTCAGCACCCCGTCTGGACCGCTGTGCAGCGCGCCCGAGACGTCCCGCATAGCAGGTGGGATCTGATGGCTGCGGCTGCGGCCCGCCAACCTGTCGCACGCGCGCGCAAACTGGCTCAGATTCTTCTTGCGTAGCATGTCTTGCGCCTCCGCCACCTGCTGGCCGATCCACCTCTCCCTGTCTCTCTGCACAGCTGCGTCGGCCGCGCGGTTGGCGCGGTTGCGCTCTCGTTTGGCAGCAGCGGACTTGCTCCTGAGCCATGCCGTGTGCGCGCGCTGCCGGGCGTCCATGAGCCGGAGGGTGCGCTGCGACAGAGTGAACTGCCAGCCGCGCCGCCGGCGGCTGCCGCGTGGAGCGGGGTGGTTGGTGGCCAGCTCGCGAATGGCAGCAGCCATCGCGTCGTACTCCGCCTGGGCATCAGCGCCCTCGGGCGGCACGGCCTCCAGCAGCCCAAAGCGATCGGACAGCTGGAGGTTGAACTCACGACGGACAGCCGGGCGCCGCAGTTCTGAAGAGTCCCATGCGCGCCGCTGAGAGCCGCTTGCATGGCTGCATGGCGGGAGGCTCGCATGCGGAGGCGCATGGACAGTACCACCATGCGGTGATCGCTGTCCCAGGTTGGGCTCCTACGCACCCTACAGTCTGTCACCGCATGCATGCGGCGGCGCGCGACCAGGATGTAGTCCTTGACGCTGTGCAGGCGGCGCACAGACCATGCATGCCATCTGCTCTGCCACGATGAGCAGGTGCGTGGGAAATACAAAATCACAAGCAGGAGGAATTCAAAAATACAAGCAGGATACAAGCATTCAACACAGGCAT
>VFSX01000125.1:0-12500 GCA_016618255.1 Chlamydomonas sp. UWO 241
TCATCTGCGTCATGATGACTAGGAATCTGCGGAATGTGGGATTGGGGGTCCGGGTCGAGGGTTAGCGGCGCTCTGCAATCTTGGGGAGGGATCCGATCGGGACGGTTCACAGCCTTGGCCTTGGCGGGGCCTCGTCACACGCCTCGCTCATGCGCTGGATCATCTGCGTCATGATGACTAGGAATCTGCGGAAAGTGGGGGAGTTGGGGGTCAGGGTTGAGGGGTAGCGGCGCTCTGCAATCTCGGGGAGAGATCCGATCGGGGCGGTGTACAGCCTTGGCCTCGGCGGGGCCTCGTCGCGCGCCTCGCTCATGCGCTGGGTCACCTTAATCATGATGACTAGGAACCTGCGGAATGTGTGGGAGTTGGAGGTCAGGGAGGAGGGTTGGCGGCTCTCTGAAATATCGGGGAGAGATTCAATCGGGACGGTTTACAGCCTTGGCCTCGGCGGCTTTGTCGCGCGCTCTACTCACGCGCTGTATCATCTGCGCCATGGTGACTCTAGGAACCTGCGAAAGGTGGGGGAATTGGGTTGAGTTTCAGGGATCCAAAGGTTTAGGGTTAGCAGCTCTCTGCAATCTCAGGGAGCGATGCGATCGGGATGGCCCGCGCGCCTTGGCCTCGGCGGCAGCATCGCGCGCCGCGCTCATGCGCTGGATCATCTGCGCCATGAGGACGAGAGACCTGCAGAGTTGATGGCGGATGTTGCAGTCAGGGACACCTCCCCTCGACCCGATCCCTACACCCCATTCCACTCACTCCTGCGACCCGATGTCCCCGCTGTGGTCGTTGTCGACCTCACGCAGCAGGCTCGCCACCTTGCGCCAGCTGACCTCGATGCACCAGATTCTCCCCCCCCCCGCCTCTAAACCCTCAGCCCGGAAACGTCACCCCTCATCAACCAACAGCAGCCTGCCTCTTGAGTCACTGGAGGTGGGCAATGCAACAATGCACCACTCACTCCTGCCACCCAATGTCGCCACTGTGGTCGTTGTCGACCTCACGCAGCAGGCTCTCCACCTCCCACCTCCCACTTTCGACCTCTCTCACCCCTACAACCTTGAACCACACACCTAGGCAGCACACCCCTGAACCCCAAGACCAAACCAAGCCAAGCTCACTCCTGCCACCCACTGTCGCCACTGTGGTCGTTGTCGACCTCTCAACTCTTATAACCCCCAATACCTGGGCCCCAAAGCCCCACCTCCCCACCCGTCAACCTCAACCCTACTGCCTGCCACAACAGCCTGCCCTCCTGAGACTGTGGAGGTGGGCAACGCAGCATAAAAAAATGAAAGGCACCACTCACTCCTGCCACCCGATGTCCCACTGTGGTCGTTGTCGACCCCACGCAGCAGGCTCTCCACTTTGCGCCTGCCAACCCGAAGCCCTGCAACCTTGGCCCTAATGCCACCTCCCAACCTGTAGACCTCAACCTCTCTGAACAACACCTGCCTCTTGAGTCTGTGGAGGTGGGAACCGCAACATAAAAACACGAGAAAAGCACTCACTCCTGCCACCCTGTGTCCCCACAGTGGTCGTTGTTGACCCCACACAGCAGGCTCTCCACCTCCCACCTCTCAACCCTTATAAGCCCTATAACCTGGGCCCTAAAGCCCCACCTCCCCACCCGTCAACCTCAACCCTACTGCCTGCCTCAACAGCCTGCCCTCCTGAGACTGTGGAGGTGGGCAACGCAGCACAACACAAATGAAAGACACCACTCACTCCTGCCACCCGAGTCCCCACTGTGGTCGTTGTCGACCTCACGCAGCAGGCTCGCCACCTCCCACTTCCCACTTCCCACCTCTCTCACCCCTACCACCTTGACTCATACACCTAGGCAGCACCTCCTTGAACCCTTGAACCCAAGGACCAAACCGAGCCAAACTCACTCCTGCCGCCCGGTGTCCCCATGTGTCATTGTCAGTGACTTCCTTTTCATGATTTTAATTAATTATTCCACGTTGTCGACCTCACGCATCAGGCTCGCCACCTCGCGCCGGCTGACCTCGATGCAGCAGACACTCCACCTCCCACCTCCCGCCTCTAAACCCTCAGCCCGGAAACGTCAACCCTACTCAACCAGCAGCAGCCTGCTTTCAGTTTGAGTCAGTGGAGGTGGGCAATTGCTAACAATACGACGCACTCACTCCTGCCGTACCCGTATGTGTGCCCACTAGGTGTCGTGTGTCGACCCTTAGAGCAGTTCGGCTCTCCACCCCGGCGCGCGGCTGACCGGTCGAATCGAGGCGCGAGTGCGCAGTTGCAGTTCTCAATCTGCGTCTCGTTCAAGGCAGGGTCCGTGTTTCAGAGGGTTTCGAGGGTTGTAGGGTTCAGGTTTTTAGGGTTGTTGATTGTGGCTACATGATGCTCAGGCTAGTCTAAGGTTGGACGTTTCTAGTCAAGTGGTTTGACTACGTCAGCTCGCTGGCGGGCGGGGCCGAGCAGGGTAGGGTGTTGGAGTTAGGGGCAGGACGAGGCAGTGGCAGGCAGGCATGGGATCAGGCGGCAGGCGGTGGGGCGGCATTGCCATTTGAAGTTGCTTTGGGTGAGTGCGGGGTGGTCGGGGCGGGCGGGAGGGGCAGACAGGCGGGAGTTGCTGTTGGGGCGGGTGGGGCGTGCATGAGGTGAACTGACTAGGCCGTCCATATTGTTTGCCTTGACGGGGGGGGGGGGGTCGAAACCATACTTGTTTAATGCAATTGCGGGGGTCATTTTTCGTCGTTTTCAGTCGTTTTGACGCCCCAAATCGCGATTTTCGACGATCACATTATTTTCTCAGCGTCGCGGGGGGGAGTGGGGGGGCAAAAAAGACACTTGTTCGCGAAGGCAAACCGCACGGACGGTACCTTTGTATCGATCGCGCCCGAGCCGTCCTCGTCTATGAGCTTAAAGCACGCCTGGAACTCGGCGCGCTGCTCCTCCGTCACACGCGGCTTGACCGTCTTGCCGTGCGCGCGCAGCCACCTGGTGCAGTTGGAACGTGGAGGTTATCAAGCAGCGGCCGCACTGCTGTGTGTCAGGTGTTTCCAAAGGAAACTAGTTCAGCGACCAAGGGCTTTCAGCCCTTACTAAAACCCCGAGAAAAAAATAAATCAACCCAACCCAGACCCCAGACCCAGAAATTTATCCAGGTGTTAGGTGCTTCCAAATGAGATGTTCTGCTCCTCCGTCACACGCGGCGTGACCATCTTGCCGTGCGCGCGCAGCCACCTGGATGAGTGCAGTTGGTGTGCGGAAGTGGTCAAGAACCGCTCATCATACTGCTCTTTGTTGCAAGGTGTGTCCACAGGAGTGAACGTCGACTCGTATCAATCGCGCCGCTTGACCGTCTTGCCGTGCGTGCGCAGCCACCTGGGATGGGTACAGTTGGTGTGTGGAAGTGATCAAGAGCCGCTCATCTGGCTGTGTGCTGTTTGCGCAAGGCAGGCGTTGCCACAGGTGTGGAATCTCCGACTCAGTTTCTCAACACGAATCAGTAGAAACAGTACAAAACTTTGCAGCGGGAACACTAGGCCCCCACCACCAACCAGTAAGCAGCCACCTGTTGGTCGTGCTCGGGCGCTACACGCGCCGAGCACGGTCTTATACGCCTTGAAGATTTTTCCCTGACTGCAACATCCATCATCATACGCCGAGCAAAGTCGAACACGCAGCCTTTTGTGTCACACGACGGTAACGCCCAGCATCATCACTACAACCGCGTCGTGGTCACTCACTTTGACACGCCGATGTACAGCTGCGCGTCGTGTTCCACCATGTCCCTGCTCGTGTGCGCGGGTATTGGGTGCGCCATGGCGTGCCTGCAGAGAGGGAAGGGAGGGGGCGAGGGAGGGCAGGGGCAGGGGGCGTCGCGCTGCTGGTGGTGCACACCCGTTCACGCACACACGTACGCACACACGCGCGCATGCACGCACGCACACGCGCGTGCGCACACACACGTGCGTACGCACACACACACACACACACGCACACACACACGCTCGCTCTTATGCACATGGATGGCTCTTATGCACATGGCTCCCATGCGAGGTGTTTCCCATGCTGTTGTGCATGCATGCCCAGGCTGTCCGGTTGACACGCCTACGCGCATGTATCGTGCGAGAGGTTTACCAGCCATGCTGCATTGCGGGGACTGTTGCCGCACAAATCGAAGGCACAAGTAAAAGCACCCGCGTTGCGACCCCTCTTCCGCCCTCACCTCGTGCCGCTACCGCCTATAAAGCCTCCCTCAAATGCTAGTCGCCGCCAGGCGCGTCAGTAGGTAGCGTGTATCAGCGGGAAAAAAACGCAAACAAGTGACGCGTCTACAGACGTGCGTCCGCTCGAGCAGGTCGATATTTTGCTGTGAGAAAACTTCTAATGTACCCCAGTGGCATGCAAGGGCTTCCGTTTCTTTTCGTGTCGCAAAGTGTAGATTCACGCTGCCTGCCGATCAACAGCTATCAACAGCGTAGAAAACGCATCTCTACCCTTGCTTGAAAATTGGCACCTGGCACAAGCCTCGGGCTGCACACCACACATGCCATGCATTACACCGTGCATGCGCATGCATGCAGTCTCAGCCATGAGAGAGAGTGGGGCCCAGCCTGCGTGATCGAGTAGGCAGCCCTGTCTATAGATCTGCGGGCACTGCTCATGGAGGCACCACCACCAGCCACATGCATGGACGACCTGCCGGAGGAGCTGCTCTTGGCCGTGCTAACTCGCGTAGTCTCGTACGGCCCGCGCTGGGCAAACGCAAATCTGCCGCTGTGAGATCTCCAGCCGTGTGTGTGTTGGGGGTATGTGTGCGTGTGTGCGTGTGTGCCGGGTGTGCGTGTGTGCGTGTGTGCGTGTGTGCGAGTGCGTGTGTGTGTGTGTGTGTGTGTGTGTGTGCGTGTGTGTGTGCGTGTGTGTGTGTGTGTGTGTGTGTGTATGTGTGCATGTATGTGTGTGTTCGTGTGATGATGATGATAATGATGATGATGATGATGGATTTTACAGCCGTGTGTGACTACGATGGACGCGATGGACCAGGTGCTGGTGACCGCCGCGTCTCCTTTCTCTCTCAAGCAGTAACAGTAACACGGGGTTTCCAGCTAAGCAAGCTACTCTCGAGCAACCCACCGAAACCCACCGTAACATTGTCTCTCTCTCGTGTGCTGCCCCCCCCCCCCTGCCTGTGTGCTGCCAGGTGCGCCTTGCTGCCCTACACACAGTGGGACACCGGACGGGACCGACGACCGACAAGCAGCGCTCGGTGGTCACTTTTCTCTCTCTTGAGCACATAACCACTGTTTACGAATGCCTTCTGCTCCCCTTGCGTCTGCCAGGTGCACCATGCTGCCGTACACGCAGTGGGACACCGACCGGAACTGACTGACCGACGAGCAGCGCTCGGTGATGGCGCGGCACTCTGCTCTCTTGAGCACAGAGCCACTGTTAACAAATTCTTCTCGTGTGCTGCCCCCCCCCCTGCCTGTGTGCTGCCAGGTGCGTCGTGGCCCTACACGCAGTGGGACACCGGACCGGACCGACGACCGACCAGCCGACGAACAGCACTCAGTGGTAACTCTTCTCTCTCGAGCAAAGCACCACTGTCAAGGAATCGCTCTCGTGTGCTGCTGCCCTGCCCTGCCTCACCCTTTGCGCTGTGCTGCCCTACGCAGCGGGACACCGGACGGGACCGACGACCGACAAGCAGCGCTCGGTGGTCACTCTTCTCTCTCTCTTGAGCACATAACCACTGTTTACAAATGCTTTCTGCTCCCCTTGCGCCTGCCAGGTGCGCCATGCTGCCGTACACGCAGTGGGATATTGACCGAGACCGATTGACCGAAGAGCAGCGCTCGGTGATTGCGCGGCACTCTTCTCTCTCAAGCAACGAACCACTGTTAACGCATGCCTTCTGCTGCCCTGCCCTGCCCTGCCTCTGCCAGGTGCGCCGTGCTGCCCTACACGCAGTGGGACATTGACCGGAACGACGACCCGCTCCAGGGCGCCAGGGCGTCCCCCTTCCTGCCGCAGGTGGGAAACTCCAAACCCTGAAAAAAACTTCAAGGTTTAGAAGCCCTACCCGAAACCCTGAACCCTCGACCCTCAATCCTTAACCGGTTGCACTGAACCCTGAACCCTTGACCCTAAACCATACTCAACCATTTACCTTGAACCATACCGTACACACAGTTAGCTTTCGCGAATATGTATTGTTTCTTACCCTCCCACGAAGCTGTAAACGATGAAAACATTTGCGTTTTCCGCGATTTTGGACGCCAAATCGACTGAAAACGATGAAAGACGACTCCCGCGAACGATTAAACCATGATTCCTTTTACCCCCCCCCCCCGAAGGCTAACCGCGCGTACGGTAAGCCCTAAATCATAAGAGCCCTGGGCAGGGGAATTGCATACACGTACAGTAGAGCGAGAGCGTCCTTTGGGGGGGGGGCTTTGCCGAAACGATACCTGCACTCGCAATGGGCCACTCCTGGAGCGTCGCATGGCAGCTTATTGATCTCACACGCACACACAACACACAACACGCGCACACAACACATGCACACATGCACACGCACACACACGCACACACACACACACACACACACACGCGTCCCCACCCCCCTCCCGCAGGTCTGCAGTCGATGGAAGGCTGTGCTTGAGAGTGCAGAGGCGCGGGTGAGTGCGATGTCGAGGATCGCCTGCCCGCATGGCGTGCATGGCGTGTGGTTTATGATGAGGACACACCGTCACAAAAGGAGAGTGCCCCGCCGGGACAGCGGGCCCACAAAGGACAGCTCCCCGCTGATTTTTGCCCCCGCTGTCTTTTTTTCTTAAGGATGGCGGTGTCTTCGATTACCCAAATATATTTCACATTCGTATGCACCTTTCGTCGCCGAAGGCGCAACCGTTTGAACTCAGAACTCAGAACTCAGTTACAACTGGTTATAACTGGTTGGGGCTCGATTAACGGAGGCGCGTTCTCGTCGCCGAGCTCTGGACCCAGCAATGCGGCGCTGCTGGTGACGAGGATCTCCGTGCCGCTGACAGTAACAGTAACACGGGTTTCCAGCTAAGCAGGCTACTCTTCTACTAGAGACACCCGCCGATACTCCAGCACACTGAAGTACTAGAGTACCGCCGGCTCCCGGCCGATAGACTACCGCTCCCGCCGGCTAGACTACCCCAAACAGCGGTCTCTGAGAGACATGTCTGGCAAGGAGCATATAGGAGAGGACCTTCCTCAGGGTCACAGTAGTGGCCTTGTGGCCAGTCAAGCCGGCAGAGCCGACTGGCGCTGACTGGAACGGTCCCCGCCTGGCAGTGCATGGCTGTCCAGCTCTCGTTTGCATGGGGCGCCGGCTGAGCCCCATGCAACGGCCATTCAACACCCATTTTACTGAAATTGCGGCTGTGCAAGGCTGTGAACAGCCGGAGGTGCGTGCTCTGTGCTGCTCACTGCGGAGTGCGAGTTGTGGCAGCGTTTTCCTTTTCATGTTCTTTTGTTTGTTTTTCCATGGCCATTTGACTGAAATTCTGTCTGTGTACGGCTGCGAACTGGCTGCGAACAGCCAAATGGAAAATCACTGGGTTGCTGCTCGCTGCGGAGTACGAGGTGGGCTCTTTGCCAAGTAATTTACTTTTCATGATGTTGAAAGGGGCTCGATTAACGGAGGCGTGTTCTCGTCGCCGAGCCCTGGACCCAGCAATGCGGCGCTGCTGGTGACGAGGATCTCCGTGCCGCTGACGAGCGGGGTAAAATACGACTGGCCCGGCTCCTGCTAGACTGCTCCTCGGTGGAACACTTCAGGAGCGGCTTGCCCGGCGCTGCCATGGCTTGGCGAGTAGCCGCGGCGCTGCCGCGGCCCGTGCTGGGAGACGGCCCTTATCCTCCCCCCATGCAGGACGCCATGCGGCACCGATCTCGACGAGTTGATCGACGAGCGGAGGAGCTGGCGCCCGTCAATGCATGCTGGACATTGGTCAAGATGGCTGCCCGTGGAGGCGGGCTACCATCACGGCTTCAGCGGTGGCGACCGCCGAGGCAACACAGAGTAAATCCGCTTCACCAATCGCAGCGTTCGTCACCGCGCTCATCCTCGGGGTCGCTCGTCTGCCGGTGACTGGCGTTGGAAGGTCTTCAGGCAGCCTCCATGACAACTCTGTCGTCCATGCACCCCTGGAGGGTGGGACCTGGCCATGCATGAGGCATGGGGCGCCGGCTGAGCCCCATGCAAACGAGAGCTGGACAGCCATGCACTGCCAGGCGGGGACCGTTCCAGTCAGCGCCAGTCGGCTCTGCCGGCTTGACTGGCCACAAGGCCACTACTGTGACCCTGAGGAAGGTCCTCTCCTATATGCTCCTTGCCAGACATGTCTCTCAGAGACCGCTGTTTGGGGTAGTCTAGCCGGCGGGAGCGGTAGTCTATCGGCCGGGAGCCGGCGGTACTCTAGTACTTTATTGTGCTGGAGTATCGGCGGGTGTCTCTAGAAGAAGAGTAGCCTGCTTAGCTGGAAACCCCGTGTTACTGTTACTGTATAACTGGTTGGGATTTACGCTCTCAGACGTGTGGGTGTGCAGAGGCATGGGTGAGGGTGCCCGGGCGAGGGCGCGCCTGCTCGTATGGCGTGCATGGCTCGTATGGCGTGCAAGGGCGAGGGCATGCCTGATTTGGAGCGCGCTGCCTGCATGGCTCGCATGTATGTCGTGCTGCATGTGCACGGTGTGTGGTGAAGCCCTAGCTAGGGCTTGCCCTCCCGCGCAGTGCATGAGGGGGTGCACGCCTGCCCTCAGCCTCGGCCGACCTCATCACCCGCGGTCACCCACCGTCACCCACGGTCACCCATGGACACCCACGGTCACCCATGGTACTCGGCCTGCATGCAGGCATACACCTGCATGTACACATGCGAGCGTGGCGTGTGCGGTCCCCCACCTCCCCTAGTACACCACCTCACCAACACTCCCCCCCCACCACCACACACACACGCGCACACACACACACACACACTCTCACACACACGCGCACACACACACACACAGAAACACACACACACACACACGTCTCTCTGCCCACCACCTCAGCAAAACCTCCCCCCCCCCCCCCCACACACAAACACACACACACTCTCACACACAACCACACACACACAGAAAACACACACACACACACGTCTCTCTGCCCACCACCTCGCCAAAACCTTCCACACACACTCTCTCACACACACTCCCACACACACTCCCCCCCCCTCACACACACACAAACACACACACACACACGTCTCTCTGCCCAGGCCATCACCCACCGCCACGTCGTGCTAGATATCGGCCACGAGCTGCTCAACGGCGTGTTCTATCCGCTGCGCTTCCAGTCGCAACCGCTCGACAAGGTAAAAATAAGCGCAGCAGTTACAATACAAGTAGTAACCGCAGCAGCTTCCCCTCTTTTACCAGTAACCACGTTGTGCTCACACGAGCTGCTCAACGACGTGTTCTATCCGCTGCGCTTCCAGTCTCAACCGCTCGACGAGGTAAAAATAACCGCAGCAGTTACAATACAAGTAGTAACCGCAGAAGCTTCCTCGCTGTCACCAGTAGCCATGCTGTGCTCACACGCGCTGCTAAACAATGGCGTGTTCTACCCGCTGCGCTTCCATTCGTAACCTGCTCGACGAGGTTAAAGTAACCGCAGCAATACAATACAAGTAACCGCAGCAGTACAATGCCAGTAACCGCAGGTTATTGGTAACCTCTGTCACCAGTCACCACGTGCTCACACGCGCTGCTAAGCAATGGCGTGTTCTACCCGCTGCGCTTCCAGTCGCAACCGCTCGACGAGGTAAAAGTAACCACAGCAGTTACAATACAAGTAGTAACCGCAGCAGTAGTAACCGCAGCAGTCCCCTGTGTTACCAGTAACCACGGTGTGCTCACACGCGCTGCTAAGCAATGGCGTGTTCTTCCCGCTGCACTTCCAGTCGCAACCGCTCAACGAGGTGACCACACAAGACGGCGGTGCTCGCGCGCGCACGCCGCACGCACAGATGGACACACCCCACTCCACACCCCCATGCACACACACACAAACGTCCTACCTCACCAAACGTCTTACCTCACAGACGCAACGGTCGTCCCACCTTCCACCTTCCTTCCTCTCACCCTCCAGGCACCTTCTGGGTACCATCCCCAGGAAACTTGCGTCCGCCGCCTCGGCGTTGCCAAGCTGCGCGCGCCACCAGCACAGATATGACACCCTCCCCTGTGCGCACGTGCACACACACCACCACACCCATGAACACGATGATCGGCACAGCACCGTCCCCCACTTTCCTGCGCAGGGAACCTTCGTCCGCCGCCTCGGCGTTGCCGAGCTGCGCGCGCCACCAGACAGATATGACACCCTCCCCCATGCACGCACACACACACACACACACACACACACACACACACACACACACACATGTACACGATGATCGTCACAGCACCTCCCCACACTTTCCTGCGCAGGGAGCTTTCGTCCGCCGCCTCGGAGTTGCCAAGCTGCGCGCCGCGCCAGCGCAGACGTGCACAGGCCCGCACAGACCCTCCAGCTGCTCCTGAACGGAACAGCACGCAACAGCATGCAACAAGCAAGCAACACACAAGCACGCAAAAAACACGCAAAAGCACGCAACAACACGCAGGAGACGTTCGTCCGCCGCCTCGGCGTTGCCAAGCTGCGCGCGCCGCCAGCACAGACCCTCCAGCTGCTTCTGAACGCAACAGCACGCAACAGCATGCAACAAACAAGCAACAAACAAGCATGCAACAAACAAGCAACAAACACGCAACAACGCGCAGGAGACGTTTGTCCGCCGCCTCGGCGTCGCCAAGCTGCGCGCGCCGCCAACACAGACCCTCCAGCTGCTCCTGAACGCAACAGCACGCAACAGCGCGCAACAGCATGCAACAAACAAGCAACAAACACGCAACAGCACGCAGGTAACCTTTGTCTGTCGCCTCGGCGTCGCCAAGCTGCGCGCGCCGCCAGAACAGGCCAGCACAGACCCTCCAGCTGATCCTGAATGCAACAGCACGCAACAGCGCTCAACAGCATGCAACAAACACGCAACAAACACGCAACAGCACGTAGGGAACCTTTGTCCGCCGCCTCGGCATCGCCAGGCTGCACGCGCCGCCAGCACTGGCCAGCACAGACCCTCCAGCTGCCTCCAGCTGCTCTTGAACGCAACAATTTGCAACAGCATGCAATAGACAAGCGACAAACATGCATGCAACAAACAAGCAACAAACACGCAACAACGCGCAGGAGACGTTTGTCCGCCGCCTCGGCGTCGCCAAGCTGCGCGCGCCGCCAGTACAGACCCTCCAGCTGCTCCTGAACGCAACAGCACGCAACAGCATGCAACAAACAAGCAACAAACACGCAACAACACGCAGGAGACATATGTCCGCCGCCTCGGCGTCGCCAAGCTGCGCGCGCCGCCAGCACAGACCCTCCAGCTGCTCCTGAGCGCAACAGCTCGCAACAGCATGCAACAAACAAGCATGCAACAAACAAGCAACAAACACGCAACAACGCGCAGGAGACGTTTGTCCGCCGCCTCGGCGTCGCCAAGCTGCGCGCGCCGCCAGCACAGACCCTCTAGCTGCTCCTGAACGCAACAGCACGCAACAGCGCGCAACAAACAAGCAACAAACACGCAACAGCGCGCAGGAGACGTTTGACCGCCGCCTCGGTGTCGCCACGCTGCGCAAGCCGCCAGCACAGGCCAGCACAGACCCTTCAGCCGCTCCTGAACGCAACAGCACGCAACAGCGCGCAACAGCATGCAACAAACACGCAACAAACACGCAACAGCACGCAGGTAACCTTTGTCTGTCGCCTCGGCGTCGCCAAGCTGCGCGCGCCGCCAGAACAGGCCAGCACAGACCCTCCAGCTGATCCTGAATGCAACAGCACGCAACAACGCGCAACAGCATTCAACAAACACGCAACAAACACGCAACAGCACGCAGGGAACCTTTGTCCGCCGCCTCGGCATCGCCAGGCTGCGCGCGCCGCCAGAACAGGCCAGCACAGACCCTCCAGCTGCCTCCAGCTGCTCCTGAACGCAACAATTTGCAACAGCATGCAATAGACAAGCGACAAACATGCATGCAACAAACAAGCAACAAACACGCAACAACGCGCAGGAGACGTTTGTCCGCCGCCTCGGCGTCGCCAAGCTGCGCGCGCCGCGGCTGCAGCGCTTTGTTGCGGACAACCGCCTGCACATCACATGCCTCACAATCAACGTGGAGGGGCTGTGGTGAGATTGCGTCTGAGATTGCAACAGATGGTGTGACAGAGATGGTGGCAGAGATTGTGATCTGCTGCAGGTTTTAGGGCTCTGCAGCGCTTTGTGCCTTACCACCGGCTGCACATCACATACCTCACAATCAACGTGGAGGGGCTGTGGTGTGATCTCTTATTGCTTGCGCCAGGAGCGTCGACAGGGTTTGGGGGTGCACAGAGA
>VFSX01000125.1:15000-32500 GCA_016618255.1 Chlamydomonas sp. UWO 241
AGGATATTTAGTAATTAGTGTTTTCCCGGCTCCAGCAACTTTGACCGCTCATACCAGGCACAATACACAGCGGGTATTCATGCAACGCATGCCGTTGGGCTGCTCTCGGCACGAGCATTCCAACGCACCGCTCCAAGCCCTCTCCCACTAAGTGTGTGGGGTTTTTCTGGGGAATGGGAAATCCGGCTCGGAGTGGTATACGGCTCGCAGGGGAATCACTGATGCACGTGCTCTCGCATCGCCCAGCACACGTCACACGCACACACACACACACACACACGCACACTCACACACACACACACACACACACACCAGTGATGCAGAAAATTTTCTGCATGATGGCGCTCTTGCGACGCGGAACACGGCCCGTAGGGCCGCTTTGGAGCGATTGGGGTCGATCTTGTGACGCAAACGTGTGAAAATCGCAAATTTTCACACTTTTCACACAAAAACACGTTGCACTCCGCTCTCTGGCGCGACGCTTAGGTCCCGCCAAACGACCGTCCCGTGTGACGCACGTAATCGCGTCACGGCTTTCTGCACCACTGACACACAGACACACACACGCAGGCACCGCCACCACGGCAACATCACGTTGCTTCGAAACCACACACATGCACACACACACACACACACAGGCATCGCCACCTAGACGGTGACATGGCCGTGCTGAGAAACCATACAGACTTTGACGAAACCTGCATCGCGTTCATGCTGGGGCAGCTGGCAGGCACGCTGCAGGTGTGTGTGTGTGTGTGTGTGCGTGTGTGTGTGTAGGGCGCGGCACGGTGCACGTATACCGTGTATACGGTATGTGTAACGTGACGGTATAAATACCGTATACGGCGGGATGTATACCGTATACAGCAATTTTCGCGCGGCAAGTAAAAGGCATAAAGGCTCCAACTCCCTTGAAACTGCATGGATTTTGACGATTCGACTTGCATTGGACAGCTAATGACAAGAACTATCCAGAACAATGCTTGGATGCAGCATGGGGTGCTGGAAATATATGGTGTTAGCATGGGGCGCAGGGGCGCTCCGGCTGCCATGCAGTGAGAAAAAACTAGTTTTGTGTTTCCTGTAAACCAAACATAGCAAAGTCAGCTTGTTAGAGTGGATTTGTGATGCCCATCATGTCAGGCATCCGAATCCACAGTTCCCGTCTCACTCAGATCAAGGAATCAAGGGTATATATACAAGACGTCCTAGATCCCTGAGAGGATGGTTTCTTTTGAGGGGAGGTGGCACCACATGCGTGCGCTGGCGGGTTGTGATGTGGTAGCTGAGCAGAGTGCTGCGGCGGGTGTGCACAACGGCCCCGCTTCCGGTGGGTTGAGGGTGGGCTTTTTGGTCCCTTCATGGTTTTATACCTTGGGCCCGCCATCCGTCTCCTGGAGGGGTTGAGTGTGGAGCCTGCACTGTGGTGCTGCTTGCTTGGTGCCCGCCACCGCGTGTGGGTGGCGCTTCCGTGGGGCATCCCCCCTTTTTCTGTTGGCAGGTCTTCAGGACTGCTTCCTCTAAGTCCTGCTGGAGCTTTGGAACCGAACGTGTGACCGCCAGAAGTGGATTGTAAAACTCTCATCATCATCTCATCATCACCCTTGTAGGCCCTTCCCACACTGGCATGCTAATAGAGAGAGAGAAGAGAGAAATACGTTACAGTTCCCATCGCTCGGGCAACCTAGATAACGGCTCTTGCCAGTGCTAAAGCACCCCCCGGCAATCGTTTCATGAGTCGAGGACCCTTGGATCTTAAGTTCGTTCAGTAGCGGGTGACCAACCATATGCGCTAGCACGAGAGGATATCCGTGGGCTTGGGGTTGTTTGCGGGATCCGAAAAACTGTCATCAGAAACTGTCAATTGTGATTTTGCTGCGTGTGGTTACGGTTGTGGGGCTGATCCGGCCTCAGCTACCCCGCGGCAGATGCTGTCCCACAGGTGTGGGAACCTAGCTAGGGTGGTCCACTTGGGAGGGAGCCTCCTGGCCTCCAGGATGGCGGCGAGCTCAGGAGGGGTGATCGCAGGGTCCTCGGCGTGTGCCTTGATGGCCTTCTCGTAAAGCGTCTTGACGACACCCATGAACTGGGCAGACGTGAACATCTCAAGGGCGTTGAGACGGTACGAGGTGATGGCACCCACCCTGTCAGGCATCTGGGCGTCCGGGCGTCGGAACATAAAGAGAGCGGCAGTAGGTGGGAAGATTGAGGTGTGGGGAGGGGGTGATAGGTGGGTGGGGGGAAGGGGGAGAGGGGGGGAGGGAGGGAGGTGGCGGGCAAGGGATCCGATAAACGACATCCGATGTTTGTTGATGGCGTTGATGATGGGCGCTGTGGGTGGGTCCTTAGCGTGCATCTCAGAGGTGGAGGTGTGAGGGGAGGATGGGGAGATGTTGTGGGGGATTCGCTTTATGCTGCGGAGGAAGCGGTTGTGAGTCACTTCCAGGCGGTGTGTGTGGGCGACGTTGAGTGTCCAGCCTTGGCAGCTGTACAAGAGGGCGGATGTGACAAAGGCGTTGTAGAGTTGGATCTTGGTGGAGGGCTGGATGTCGTTACTTTTCCATAGTCTGGGTGTGAGACGGTTGAAGGCGTAGCAGGCAGAGGAGATCCGGCGGGAGATCTCTCCATCGAGGGTGCCGAGGGACGCGGTGGGGGTTGACAGGATGCTGCCAAGGTATTTGAATTTGTCCGTGGGGTGGACTAGGTGGGGGATTTCAGAGGAAGTGGAAGGGATTGAGATTGGTGCTGGGGCGTCGGTGTGGGCAGAAGGGTGGCCGAGGGTTTGGTGCATAGTCTTGTCGTAGTTGATCTCGAGGGCGAGGTCAGAGCAGATCTGATCGAGGAGGGCAAGCATGTCTCTGAGGACGTCGATGTCGAGAGCCATCAGAGCTATGTCGTCCGCGTAGAGAAGGAGGGGGAGGATTGTAGTCGCGTAGTCTGTAGTACGGGAATCAGGGGTTTGGAGAGTGCCGTCGACCATGTAGCCGATTTGGATGCCGGCATCGGGGAGTTGGGCAATCAAGGATCGGACGACAGTATCGATGTAGATGTTGAAGAGGAGGGGGGAGAGGGGGCAGCCTTGCTTGACGCCGGTGTCGAGGTTGAATGGAGCGGAGTACGCGGCATGCTAATAATCGGTGCCACACATGGGGACCCCCCGGGGACGCCCCCTCCGCATGCCCCCCCGATTTGCATGGCATGCATGCGCCATTTCAAGGTTTTGCTGCTCGATATGGGCATCCGGGTGGGCTGTGTGGGTGGGGGCAGGCCATGAGGTCGCCAGCTATGAGCCATGGGGCGCCGAGGGGCCATCTCCGCGTCCCGCGCGAAGTCAAATGTCGATATCGATGCTTATGTACGCGTATGTGTGGCGCGCGTGCCCGGGGGACAGTGATCGGGGCCCTGGGGGTGGCTGTATTGCGCCTCATGCAACCCGCTATGCAACCTCGCTCGGGGGCTCCAACCCCCTGGTTACGAGGCACAAACACGTAACATTTACGTTTCCCGGGCGTGGGATGGCCGGGGGCCGCGCTGGGGCCGATATTGAAATGGTAATTTCCACAGGTGGCCTTCGCGACGGTCGTGTGGCGCCCACGGCGCATGCCGCGACGCACCACTGGCGCCTACAGTCGTCGAATACATAGTGGAAGTCGCACACCAGGGGAGGGGCGCAGAGGTGGCGCACAATTAAGTCACGGGGCAAAATGGCCTCACACGGAATAAACTGGGGGGGGGGGTGTCCCCAAGCGGTTTATTCATTCACGGCGACTGTGCATCCTCCCCCGCTCTCCCCCTCTCCATGCAGCTGATCCTACATGTGTAAAAACTTTCTTGCGCAGGGGGTAAGTGCATCCGTGCACCGTGGGCGACACACGCACCGTTTCAAAAATGTGTTTTGGGGTCTGGCATCAAACCATATGCTCTTTTGTGACATGCCAGCCTGGGAAGGGCCTGTATACGGTCGACGTTATACGGTATCATACGGTATACGCGCCCACGTATACGGTTTACGGTCGCGCCCTATGTGTGTGCATGTATGTGTTTTTGTGTGTGTGTGAGTGTGCTGGGGCAGCTGGCTGGCACGCTGCACACACACACACCCTCCTTCACACACACAGGAGTTCCGCCTCCACAACCGCTTTGGACGCCTCCCGCTGCGCAGGGCGCGCGGGCTGTGGGTCAGCCTCGAGTCGTGTGCGCGCCTGCGCACCCTACACGTGAGAGGGTTTGGGTTTGGGGTTTACTCTTTGGGATTTGGGGTTTGGGGTTTTGTACATTAAAAAAACGCCTCCCGCTGCGAAAGGCGCGCAGGCTGTGGATCAGTCTCGAATCGTGCGCACCAGTGGTTTCCTTGAGGAAACCGAGCATGTCCTGTTTGCCTCCTTAACACAGGAGGGAACATGCCCAATCGCCCGCGCAGGTGGTGTTTCTTCGCGGAAAAATGAGAAATCCATACTCCACACTCCACACTCTTCACAGTCTGTTCACCCAAAACCTCACCTTCTCTTCATCCTGGACCTCAAACCCTAAACCGCAGGCCCTAGACCCTCGACCCCCACCAACGGTGTATGACTGCGGCGGATCGGACGCAGCAGACAACAACCCCAGTGTCGCACACTCCACACACTACCAACCCAAGCACAACAACCCGCCCTTCACGCTTCCACACTTCCACACTCCACACTCCACACTCCACACTCCACACTCCACACTTCCACACTCCACACTCCACACTCCACACTCCACACGCCTCACAGTCTCTTCACCCCAAACCTCACCATCTCTTCATCCTGGACCTCAAACCCTATTCGCATACCCAAGACCCTCGACCCCCACCAACGGTGAACGACTGCGGCGGATCGGACGCAGCCGACAACCCATCCCGTGTCGCACACTCCACACACTACCAACCCACACACCACAAAAACCAGCCTTTCATGCTTCAACACTTCCACACTCCACACTCCACACTCCACACTTCCACACTCCACACTCCCCACTCCCCACTCCACACTCCACACTTCCACACTCCACACTCCACACTCCACACTCCTCACAGTCTCTTCACCCCAAACCTCACCATCTCTACATCCTGGACCTCAAACCCTATTCGCATACCCAAGACCCTCGACCCCCACCAACGGTGTACGACTGCGGCGGATCGGACGCAGCCGACAACCCATCCCGTGTCGCACACTCCACACACTACCAACCCACACACCACAACAACCCGCCCTTCACGCTTCCACACTTCCACACTCCACACTCCACACTCCAACGACCCTCTCCTCACAGTCTCTTCACCCCAAACCTCACCATCTCTTCATCGTGGACCTCAAACCCTATTCGCATACCCAAGACCCTCGACCCCCACCAACGGTGAACGACTGCGACGGATCAGACGCAGCCGACAACCCATCCCGTGTCGCACACTCCACACACTACCAACCCACACACCACAACAACCAGCATTTCACGCTTCCACACTTCCACACTCCACACTCCACACTCCAACGACCCTCTCCTCACAGTCTCTTCACCCCAAACCTCACCATCTCTTCATCCTGGACCTGAAACCCTATTCGCATACCCAAGACCCTCGACCCCCACCAACGGTGAACGAATGCGGCGGATCGGACGCAGCCGACAACCCATCCCGTGTCGCACACTCCACACACTACCAACCCACACACCACAAAAACCAGCCTTTCATGCTTCAACACTTCCACACTCCACACTCCACACTCCACACTTCCACACTCCACACTCCCCACTCCACACTTCACACTCCATACTTCCAAACTCCACACTCCACACTCCACACTCCTCACAGTCTCTTCACCCCAAACCTCACCATCTCTACATCCTGGACCTCAAACCCTATTCGCATACCCAAGACCCTCGACCCCCACCAACGGTGTACGACTGCGGCGGATCGGACGCAGCCGACAACCCATCCCGTGTCGCACACTCCACACACTACCAACCCACACACCACAACAACCCGCCCTTCACGCTTCCACACTTCCACACTCCACACTCCACACTTCCACACTCCACACTCCACACACCACACTCCTCACAGTCTCTTCACCCCAAACCTCATCATCTCTTCAACCTGCAACAACCCGTCCTTCACGCTTCACACTTCCACACTCCACACTCCACACTCCACACTCCAACGACCCTCTCCTCACAGTCTCTTCACCCCAAACCTCACCATCTCTTCATCCTGGACCTCAAACCCTATTCGCATACCCAAGACCCTCGAACCCCACCAACGGTGTACGACTGCGGCGGATCGGACGCAGCCGACAACCCATCCCGTGTCGCACACTCCACACACTACCAACCCACACACCACAACAACCAGCCTTTCACGCTTCCACACTTCCACACTTCACACTCCACACTCCACACTTCCACACTCCCACTCCACACTCCACACTCCACACTCCACACTCCACACTCCACACTCCACATCCTCACAGTCTCTTCACCCCAAACCTCACCATCTCTACATCCTGGACCTCAAACCCTATTCGCATACCCAAGACCCTCGACCCCCACCAACGGTGTACGACTGCGGCGGATCGGACGCAGCCGACAACCCATCCCGTGTCGCACACTCCACACACTACCAACCCACACACCACAACAACCAGCCTTTCACGCTTCCACACTTCCACACTTCACACTCCACACTCCACACTTCCACACTCCACACTCCACACTCCACACTCCACACTCCACACTTCCACACTCCACACTCCACACTCCACACTCCTCACAGTCTCTTCACCCCAAACCTCATCATCCCTTCATCCTGGACCTCAAACCCTATTCGCAGACCCTAGACCCTCGAACCCCACCAACGGTGTACGACTGCGGCGGATCGGACGCAGCTGACAACCCATCCCGTGTCGCACAGTCCACACCCTACCAACCCACACACCACAACAACCCGCCCTTCACGCTTCCACACTTCCACACTCCACACTCCACACTCCACACTCCACACTCCACACTTCCACACTCCACACTCCACACTCCACATGCCTCACAGTCTCTTCACCCAAAACCTCACCATCTCTTCATCCTGGACCTCAAACCCTATTCGCATACCCAAGACCCTCGACCCCCACCAACGGTGTACGACTGCGGCGGATCGGACGCAGCCGACAACGCATCCCGTGTCGCACACTCCACACACTACCAACCCACACACCACAACAACCCGCCCTTCACGCTTCCACACTTCCACACTCCACACTCCACACTCCAACGACCCTCTCCTCACAGTCTCTTCACCCCAAAACCTTACCATCTCTTCATCCTGGACCTCAAACCCTATTCGCATACCCTCGACCCTCGAACCCCACCAACGGTGTACGACTGCGGCGGATCGGACGCAGCCGACAACGCATCCCGTGTCGCACACTCCACACACTACCAACCCACACACCACAACAACCCGCCCTTCACGCTTCCACACTTCCACACTCCACACTCCACACTTCCACACTCCAAACTCCACACTCCACACTTCCACACTCCAAACACCACACTCCACACTCCTCACAGTCTCTTCACCCCAAACCTCATCATCTCTTCAACCTGCAACAACCCGCCCTTCACGCTTCCACACTTCCACACTCCACAATCCACACTCGACACTTCCACACTCCAAACTCCACACTCCACACTCCTCACAGTCTCTTCACCCCAAACCTCATCATCCCTTCATCTGGACCTCAAACCCTATTCGCAGACCCTAGACCCTCGAACCCCACCAACGGTGTACGACTGCGGCGGATCGGACGCAGCCGACAACCCATCCCGTGTCGCACACTCCACACCCTACCAACCCACACACCACAACAACCCGCCCTTCACGCTTCTACACTTCCACACTCCACACTCCACACTCCACACTCCAACGACCCTCTCCTAACAGTCTCTTCACCCCAAACCTCACCATCACTTCATCCTGGACCTCAAACCCTAAACAGCAGACCCTAGACCCTCGAACCCCACCAACGGTGTACGACTGCGTTGGATCGGACGCAGCCGACAACGCATCCCGTGTCGCACATTCCACACACTACCAACCCACACACCACAACAACCCGCCCTTCACGCTTCCACACTTTCACACTCCACACTCCACACTCGACACTTCCACACTCCAAACTCCACACTCCACACTCCTCTCAGTCTCTTCACCCCAAACCTCATCATCTCTTCATTCTGCAACAACCCGTCCTTCACGCTTCACACTTCAACACTCCACACTCCACACTCCACACTCCAACGACCCTCTCCTCACAGTCTCTTCACCCCAAACCTCACCATCTCTTCATCCTGGACCTCAAACCCTAAACAGCAGACCCTAGACCCTCGAACCCCACCAACGGTGTACGACTGCGGCGGATCGGACGCAGCCGACAACGCATCTCGTGTCGCACACTCCACACACTACCAACCCACGCACCACAACAACCAGCCTTTCACGCTTCCACACTTCCACACTCCACACTCCACACTCCAACCACCCTCTCCTCACAGTCTCTTCACCCCAAACCTCACCATCTCTTCATCCTGGACCTCAAACCCTATTCGCAGACCCTAGACCCTCGAACCCCACCAACGGTGTACGACTGCGGCGGATCGGACGCAGCCGACAACCCATCCCGTGTCGCACACTCCACACACTACCAACCCACACACCACAACAACCCGCCCTTCACGCTTCCACACTCCACACTCCACACTTCCACACTCCATACTCTTCACTCCACACTTCCACACTCCAAACTCCACACTCCACACTCCTCACATTCTCTTCACCCCAAACCTCATCATCTCTTCAACCTGCAACAACCCGCCCTTCACGCTTCCACACTTCCACACTCCACACTCCACACTCGACACTTCCACACTCCAAACTCCACACTCCACACTCCTCACAGTCTCTTCACCCCAAACCTCATCATCCCTTCATCCTGGACCTCAAACCCTATTCGCAGACCCTAGACCCTCGAACCCCACCAACGGTGTACGACTGCGGCGGATCGGACGCAGCCGACAACCCATCCCGTGTCGCACACTCCACACCCTACCAACCCACACACCACAACAACCCGCCCTTCACGCTTCTACACTTCCACACTCCAAACTCCACACTCCACACTCCAACGACCCTCTCCTAACAGTCTCTTCACCCCAAACCTCACCATCTCTTCATCCTGGACCTCAAACCCTAAACAGCAGACCCTAGACCCTCGAACCCCACCAACGGTGTACGACTGCGGCGGATCGGACGCAGCCGACAACGCATCCCGTGTCGCACACTCCACACACTACCAACCCACACACCACAACAACCCGCCCTTCACGCTTCCACACTTTCACACTCCACACTCCACACTCGACACTTCCACACTCCAAACTCCACACTCCACACTCCTCACAGTCTCTTCACCCCAAACCTCATCATCTCTTCAACCTGCAACAACCCGTCCTTCACGCTTCACACTTCCACACTCCACACTCCACACTCCACACTCCAACGACCCTCTCCTCACAGTCTCTTCACCCCAAACCTCACCATCTCTTCATCCTGGACCTCAAACCCTAAACAGCAGACCCTAGACCCTCGAACCTCACCAACGGTGTACGACTGCGGCGGATCGGACGCAGCCGACAACGCATCTCGTGTCGCACACTCCACACACTACCAACCCACGCACCACAACAACCAGCCTTTCACGCTTCCACACTTCCACACTCCACACTCCACACTCCAACCACCCTCTCCTCACAGTCTCTTCACCCCAAACCTCACCATCTCTTCATCCTGGACCTCAAACCCTATTCGCAGACCCTAGACCCTCGAACCCCACCAACGGTGTACGACTGCGGCGGATCGGACGCAGCCGACAACCCATCCCGTGTCGCACACTCCACACACTACCAACCCACACACCACAACAACCCGCCCTTCACGCTTCCACACTTCCACACTCCACACTCCACACTTCCACACTCCATACTCTTCACTCCACACTTCCACACTCCAAACTCCACACTCCACACTCCTCACATTCTCTTCACCCCAAACCTCATCATCTCTTCAACCTGCAACAACCCGCCCTTCACGCTTCCACACTTCCACACTCCACACTCCACACTCGACACTTCCACACTCCAAACTCCACACTCCACACTCCTCACAGTCTCTTCACCCCAAACCTCATCATCCCTTCATCTTGGACCTCAAACCCTATTCGCAGACCCTAGACCCTCGAACCCCACCAACGGTGTACGACTGCGGCGGATCGGACGCAGCCGACAACCCATCCCGTGTCGCACACTCCACACCCTACCAACCCACACACCACAACAACCCGCCCTTCACGCTTCTACACTTCCACACTCCAAACTCCACACTCCACACTCCAACGACCCTCTCCTAACAGTCTCTTCACCCCAAACCTCACCATCTCTTCATCCTGGACCTCAAACCCTAAACAGCAGACCCTAGACCCTCGAACCCCACCAACGGTGTACGACTGCGGCGGATCGGACGCAGCCGACAACGCATCCCGTGTCGCACACTCCACACACTACCAACCCACACACCACAACAACCCGCCCTTCACGCTTCCACACTTCCACACTCCACACTCCACACTCGACACTTCCACACTCCAAACTCCACACTCCACACTCCTCACAGTCTCTTCACCCCAAACCTCATCATCTCTTCAACCTGCAACAACCCGTCCTTCACGCTTCACACTTCCACACTCCACACTCCACACTCCACACTCCAACGACCCTCTCCTCACAGTCTCTTCACCCCAAACCTCACCATCTCTTCATCCTGGACCTCAAACCCTAAACAGCAGACCCTAGACCCTCGAACCTCACCAACGGTGTACGACTGCGGCGGATCGGACGCAGCCGACAACGCATCTCGTGTCGCACACTCCACACACTACCAACCCACGCACCACAACAACCAGCCTTTCACGCTTCCACACTTCCACACTCCACACTCCACACTCCAACCACCCTCTCCTCACAGTCTCTTCACCCCAAACCTCACCATCTCTTCATCCTGGACCTCAAACCCTATTCGCAGACCCTAGACCCTCGAACCCCACCAACGGTGTACGACTGCGGCGGATCGGACGCAGCCGACAACCCATCCCGTGTCGCACACTACACACACTACCAACCCACACACCACAACAACCCGCCCTTCACGCTTCCACACTTCCACACTCCACACTCCACACTCCCCACTCCCCTCTCCACACTTCCACACTCCACACTCCACACTCCTCACAGTCTCTTCACCCCAAACCTCACCATCTCTTCATCCTGGACCTCAAACCCTATTCGCATACCCAAGACCCTCGACCCCCACCAACGGTGTACGACTTCGGCGGATCGGACGCAGCAGACAACCCATCCCGTGTCGCACACTCCACGCACTACCAACCCACACACCACAACAACCCGCCCTTCACGCTTCCACACTTCCACACTCCCCACTCCCCACTCCCCACTCCCCACTCCACACTCCACACTTCCACACTCCACACTCCACATTACACACTCCTCACAGTCTCTTCACCCCAAACCTCATCATCTCTTCATCCTGTTCCTCAAACCCTAAACCGCAGACCCTAGACCCTCGACCCCCACCAACGGTGTACGACTGCGGCGGATCGGACGCAGCCGACATCCCATCCCGTGTCGCTCACTCCACACACTTCCAACCCACACACCACAAGGACCCGCCCTTCACCCCAAACCCCTGAACCGAAAACCCTACCCCCCCCACCCACCCCCCCCCTAGGTGTACGGCTGCGGCGCATCATGCGCAGCCGACAACCCGTCCCGTGTCCCACACGTCCCACACTCCACACACTACCAACCCACGCACCACAACCCTTCGCCCCAAAACCCTACCCCCCACCCCCCCTCATCCCCCCACCCCCCCTATGTGTACGGCTGCGGAGGATCAGACGCAGCCGACAACCCGTCTTGTGTCCCACACGTCCCACACTCCACACACTAACAACCCACGCACCACAACCCTTCGCCCCAAAACCCTACCCCCCACCCCCCCTCATCCCCCCACCCCCTAGGTGTACGGCTGCGGAGGATTAGACGCAGCCGACAACCCGTCTTGTGTCCCACACGTCCCACACTCCACACATTACCAACCCACGCACCACAACCCTTCGCCCCAAAACCCTACCCCCCCCTCACCCCCCAACCCCCCCTAGGTGTACGGCTGCGGAGGATCAGACGCAGCCGACAACCCGCACCGCGTCCTGGGGTGGAACTCGTACCCCGGGCACTACCTCGAGTGCCTCGCGCAGCTGACAGACGTGGGTTGAGGTTTAGGGTTTAGGGCCAGTTCAGGGCTTGGAGCCTAGGTTTCACGGGGTTTGGGGCTTAGGATTTAGGGTTCCGGGAGCTCGTACCCCGGGCACTACCTCGAGTGCCTCGCACAGCTGACAGGCGTGGGTTGAGGGTTTAGGGTCTAGGACCAGTTTTGGGCTTGGAGCCTAGGGTTAATGGGGTTTGGGGCTTAGGGTTTAAGGTTGAGGGAGCTCGTGTCCTGGGCGCTACCTCGAGTGCCTCGCGCAGCTGACAGGCGTGGGTTGAGGGTTTAGGTTCTAGGACCAGTTTTGGGCTTGGAGCCTAGGGTTCATGGAGTTTGGGGCTTAGGGTTGAAGGTTGAGGGAGCTCGTGTCCTGGGCGCTACCTCGAGTGCCTCGCGCAGCTGACAGGCGTGGGTTGAGGGTTTAGGTTCTAGGACCAGTTTTGGGCTTGGAGCCTAGGGTTCATGGAGTTTGGGGCTTAGGGTTGAAGGTTGAGGGAGCTCGTGTCCTGGGCGCTACCTCAAGCGCCTCGCGCAGCTGACCGATGTGGGTTGAGGGTTACGGGCTAGGAGGGAGCTCTTAAGGGTATTAACCCTTTAAGGGGTGAACTCATTAGGGTAGGCCCAGGGTTTGGGGTTTAGGAAACTTGCACCCCGGGCACTACCTCGTGTGCCTGGCGCAGCTGACAGACATGGGTGGCACCACATCATGCACACACACACACACACTTACACACAGGTAGCCGGTAGGCTCGTCACATACGACTTTAAAATCCATCATCATCATCACACACACACATGCGTATGCACACCATGATGCATACAGACACACGAGCACACACACACACACACACGCAGCTGCAGGAGCTGGCGCTCGGCGAGTACGCCTCAACGCTTGGGGACTTCCCAAAGTGCGTGTGTGTGTGTGTGTGTGTGTGTGCGTGTGTGTATGTATGCATGTGTGCGTGCGTGTGTGCGCGTGAGTGTTTGTGCGTGTGTTGGGCGCGCGCTGCACGAGTCGCAGCTGCTGCTTGCTTGGCGTCTGCCACCAAGTGTGGACGCCGCCACCGTGGGCCACTTGTGCAGCTTGACCTTTTGGTGGGCCTTGGGCCTGCTCTCTGGCCAGCGGGACTTATAGCTCCAGCGCGCGCTGGAGCTATGGAACCGAACGCGTGACCGCCGTGTCACACGTGTGAACGTGTGACACGTGTGAACGTGTGACAAGGGGTGTTGAGAGTGTGGATTGTCCCTTAGAAAACTAGTGGATTTTAAACTCTCTCATCATCATTGTTGTCATCATCATTGTTCATCATTGCTGAAAATCCTTGACAAAGTGTCCTCTAGCTTTGGCATGCAAATCAACGCCGCCAAGACAGAAGTGATGATTTTGCCAGCAGATTTTGACGCTGATCTGCCCACGTTTGCGCTGACTGGTGGTGAAGTGAAGACCGTCTCTGCATTAAAGTATCTAGGGAGTTGGATAACCCAGAGTGGTGGTGTGGAAAAGGAGATCGGTGTGCGTGTCGGTCGCGCGCTGGGCGTGTTTGCGTCTTTTGATAAGATTTGGGCCAGCAAGAAGATGCAAGTGCAGTCTAAGATGCGGGTTTACAACACTTTCGTGCTGCCCCACTTTCTGTACGGCTGCGAAACATGGGCCCCTACTAAAACACAACTGACTCGATTGGAGGTTGCCCACTCTAACTGCCTTCGTCGCATTCTGGGTGTGCGCCTGGTCGACCGGCACAGATTAACTTATATTCGGCAGGCGTGCGACACTGAGCCAATTGAGAGCCTTGTGGCAAAGCGATCAATGCAGTGGCTAGGCCATGTGATGCGCATGCCGGCTTCTCGTCTTCCTCGTACGACTTTTGACTGCACAATGGATGTGGCTCGGCAGCAAGGCCGGCCTCCAGCCTCCTCCGGACACTATTTTCTTAAGCTACTGATTCAGCAGCTAGGCGAAACTAGTGGCACTCGTTCTGATTGGAAGACTTTTTCGGACACGGCGTTTGAGCGTGCTCAGGATAGGGTCGGGTGGAGAGCCGTGGTGTACGGTCCGGCTGCCCCTCAGGCGCCGGCCCCTCCACCACGGCGGTCAAGTAGATTGGCAAGCGCCACTTGACCCCCTATCCCCTAGAAGCAGTTAGGACCTATTTTGGAGGCGTCGCACAATAGCTCTCCTTTTTGCTCTGGGACTACACGTTGGCAGGCAGCCGGCTGGTGGCTACCGCCCCTCACAAGTAATTGTTAGGGCCAGAACTGGACTTGGGTCTAGGCGGTGGTACTAGGACTAGAGGTAGTCTTTGCTGGAAAGCCGATGTAACTGTAACTGTAACTGTAACTGTAACTGTATCATCATTGTAGGGCGCCTACAAACTACTCTCAAACCTTGAACCACTCCAAACCTGTCAACCCTAAACTCAGGTTTGGCGGCTCGTGCGTGTGGGGCGGGGCGGTGCCCAAGGCTTTCTCTCTCTCTCTCTCTCTGTCTGTCTCTCTTTTTGGCCTCTCTCTCTCTCTGCCTCTCTCTCTCTTTTCGATCTCTCACTCTTTCGCTCTCTCCCTCTCTCTCTCTCTCTCTGTCTCTCTCCTGTCTCTCTGTCTCTCTCATCTTTCTCTCGTCTCTCCCTCTGTCTCTTCTATCTCATTCTCCCTTTCTCTCTCCTCTCTCTCTCTTCTCTCTCTCTTCTCTCTCTCTTCTCTCTTTCTCTTACACATACACACGCACACACACACACACACACGCACACACGCACAGGTTTGGTGACTCCTGCGTGTGGGGCGTGGCGATGCCCCAGTCATGGGGTGCGCTGCGGGCGCTGTCATCGCTCGAGCTCGCCATGCCGGCGTGCGACTTTGTGTGAGTTGCGGCCAGTGATTTTGTTTTCAGTTTTTCTAGTTGTTTTCTGGGAGCCGGCCAGCCCGTTGGCCGCCTTGACCGCTGCCGTAGCGTTGACTGTTGGCCGTGAAATGTGGGTCATTTTCAAGCTCTTGACAAGCTCTGTCTGATGGGATCGTCAGAGTATCAAGCAACTTGGTTGGTTGAGCTCTGTCTGATGGGATCGTCAGTAGCCAAATGGCTCCCAATGGCTCCCAGGAGCTCAAAACAAAATGACTGGTAGCGGCTTTGGTAATAACAAACAAATCAAACCCGAAGTCCTCCTCACGATCTCTCAAGGCCCTGAACCCTGGGGGGGGGGGGGCAACACGTACCGTAAAATCGGTTAGCCTTTAGTTGTTATTAATGTTTCCACACACCCCTGCTAGAATGAGCGAGTTAATATAAATGCACAAGTATCAGTGGTAGCCGCGGTCGGGAACTCGCAAATCACACACACACACACACGAGGTAAAATCCCGTTGGGAGCATCGTTTGGGGGCCTAGCTTTTTAGATATGAATCATTTTCCCCTCGTTGCTAAAGTCAAAACAAAAAAATGCTCCGCTGCGCTGCCCAAAGTGTCTCAGGGATCACTTTTATTGTTTTTCTGTGGCGGATAGCTAAAAGCTAACCGAGTGAGAGGTTGGCTGGCTGGTCGAGCTGTCGCTGCGTCGGCTGCACATGACCGTCAGTGATTTCCTTTTCGGCTCTACACAGCCATTTGGCTGTATTCCGGCCGTGCTTTGACCTAGAACACAGCTCAGCCCGACAGTGGATTGGCAGTCTGACAATCCTGCCAGATGGAGCTCGTCAAGAGCTTTCAAATTACCTTGATATAAGGACACGCGTTCAACGGAAGGTCAACGATCAACGCGGTCAAAGCAAAATCCGGCCGTGGAAGTAACAAGTAACACGGGGTTTCCAGCAAAGCAGGCTACTCTTCTACTAGAGACACCCGCCGATACTCCAGCACACTTAAGTACTAGAGTACCGCCGGCTCCCGGCCGATAGACTACCGCTCCCGCCGGCTAGACTACCTCAAACAGCGGTCTCTGAGAGACATGTCTGGCAAGGAGCATATAGGAGAGGACCTTCCTCAGGGTCACAGTAGTGGCCTTGTGGCCAGTCAAGCCGGCAGAGCCGACTGGCGCTGACTGGAACGGTCCCCGCCTGGCAGTGCATGGCTGTCCAGCTCTCGTTTGCATGGGGCTCAGCCGGCGCCCCATGCCTCATGCATGGCCAGGTCCCACCCTCCAGGGGTGCATGGACGACAGAGTTGTCATGGAGGCTGCCTGAAGACCTTCCAACGCCAGTCACCGGCAGACGAGCGACCCCGAGGATGAGCGCGGTGACGAACGCTGCGATTGGTGAAGCGGATTCACTCTGTGTTGCCTCGGCGGTCGCCACCGCTGAAGCCGTGATGGTAGCCTGCCTCCACGGGCAGCCATCTTGACCAATGTCCAGCATGCATTGACGGGCGCCAGCTCCTCCGCTCGTCGATCGACTCGTCGAGATCGGTGCCGCATGGCGTCCTGCATGGGGGGAGGGCCGTCTCCCAGCACGGGCCGCGGCAGCGCCGCGGCTACTCGCCAAGCCATGGCAGCGCCGGGCAAGCCGCTCCTGAAGTTTTCCACCGAGGGGCAGTCTAGCAGGAGCCGGGCCAGTCGTATTTTACCCCGCTCGTCAGCGGCACGGAGATCCTCGTCACCAGCAGCGCCTCATTGCTGGGTCCAGGGCTCGGCGACGAGAACGCGCCTCCGTTAATGGAGCCCCATGAAAACGCCGGCCGTGGAAGAATGAAATACAACTCCTGAAAAGGAGAAAACTGATGACCGCGCTTAGGGTTGGTGCTGCACCCTGAACCCTGAACCCTGAGCCTTGAACCCTGAACCCTGATCCCTGAACCCTGAACCCTGAGCCCCGCAGGCTGCCGGCGTGGCTCTCCGAGCTCCCACACAAAAGGCTGCACCTAATAACCATTTCAGAGCGGCACTCGTCGCCCACTCGCTCGCCCACCCTACTGAACCCTGCAACCCCTGAAAGCAAACTAATCCCCCGAACCCGTGCCTGAACCCCCGCAGGATGCCGGCCTGGCTGTCCCAGCTCCCACTCTAAAGGCTGCACCTAGTCTTAGTTGACCGTGGCAACTGGTAGGCTGGCGCACTGCGTGGCCTTGCGGGCTCTCTTAGTGGAGCTCCCTTAGACGTTTAGTCT
>VFSX01000125.1:37500-50000 GCA_016618255.1 Chlamydomonas sp. UWO 241
GACATTCGTGCTGGCATGTGAGCGCCCCTGTGTGTGTGTGTGCGTGTGTGTGCGTGTGTATGTGCGTGTGTGTGTGGTGCGTGCGTGTGTGCGTGCACTTCAGCCTGCTCGACATCCAAGCCGGCATGTGAGCGCCCATGTGTGTGTGTGTGTGTGTGTGTGTGTGTGTGTGCGTGCTTGTGTGCATGCTCTTCAGCCTGCTCGGCATCCGCGCTGCCATGTGAGTGGGTGCCACGCTGGGACGCTTGCGCCTGCCTGCCGGTGTGTGTGTGCTCTGATGGGGTGCTCTGACGGTGCTCTGAGGGTGCTCTGATGAGGTGTTCTGATGACGTGCTCTGATATGGGGTGCTCTGAGGGTGCTCTGAGGGTGCTCTGATGACGTACTCTGATGTGCGGTGCTCTGACGGTGCTCTGCTGCCGCTCTGATGGGTTGCTCTGATCGCGTGCTCCAATGGCGTGCTCTGGTGGTGCTCTGGTGGTGTTCTGATGGGCTGCTCTGATGGGGTGCTCCAATGGCGTGCAGGCGCGGCACGCCCCTGTCGCGCGCAAACGGCGCGCGCGCGCACCCGTGATGGGATGTTATGACGGGGTGCTCATGTGGCGTGCTCTGATATGCGGTGCTCTGGCGGTGCTCTTCTGCCGCTCTGATGGGCTGCTCTGATCGCGTGCTCCGATGGCGTGTGCAGGCGCGGCACGCCCCTGGCGCGCGCCAACGGCGCGTGCGCGCACCCCGCGCTCTGATGGGATGTCGTGATGGGGTGCTCGTATGGCGTGCTCTGATATGGGGGGGCTCTGACGGTGCTTTGCTGCCGCTCTGGTGGGGTGCTCTAGTCGCGTGCTTTGCTGGCGTGTGCAGGCGCGGCACGCCCCTGGCTCGCGCCGACGGCGCGTGCACGCACCCCGCGCGCTGATGGGATGTTATGATGGGGTGCTCGTGTGGCGTGCCCTGATATGCGGTGCTCTGACGGTGCTCTTCTGCCGCTCTGATGGGCTGCTCTGATCGCGTGCTTCGATGGCGTGTGCAGGCGCGGCACGCCCCTGGCGCGCCGACGGCTTGCGCGCGCACCCCGCGCTCTGATGGGATGTCGTGATGGGGTGCTCGTATGGCGTGCTCTGATATGGGGTGCTCTGAAGGTGCTCTTCTGCCGCTCTGATGGGCTGCTCTGATGGCGAGCTCTGATATGGGGCTCTCTGATGGTGCTCTGCTGCCGCTCTGATGGGCTGCTCTGATCACGTGCTCCGATGGCGTGCTCTGATGGTGCTCTGGTAGTGCTCTGATGAGCTACTCTGGTCGCGTGCCCCGATGGTGTGCAGGCGCGGCACGCCCCTGGCGCGCGCAAACGGCGCGCGCGTGCACCCGGCGCTCTGATGGGATGTTATGATGGGGTGCTCTTCTGGTGTGCTCTGATATGGGGCTCTCTGATGGTGCTCTGCTGCCGCTCTGATGGGCTGCTCTGATCATGTGCTCCGATGGCGTGCTCAGACGGTGCTCTGCTGCCGCTCTGATGGGCTGATCTGATCGCGTGCTCCGATGGCGTGCTCTGATGGTGCTCTGGTGGTGTTCTGATGAGCTGCTCTGATCGCGTGCTCCGATGGCGTGCAGGCGCGGCACGCCCCTGACGCGCGCCGACGGCGCGCGCGCGCACCCCGCGCCAACGGCGGAGGATCAGCTGTCGTACTTCAGCTGCGGCCCGCGGCCGGGCGAGCTCGAGTGGCTTCAGTCCAGGCCGGGGCTGCGCGCCCTGCTGTGGGGCGGGTGTGACACCCACCCGCTGCTGGTGCGTGTGTGTAGGTGTGGGTGTGGGCACGTGTGGGTGTGTGGGGGTTGCTTTAGTGGCTTCACCTGAGGCCGAGGCTGTGTGCCCTGCTGTGTCGTGGGTGTGACACCCACCCGCTGCTGGTGTGTGTGTGGGTAGGTGGGGCAGGTGGGTGGGTGGGTGGGTGTGTGCATGCTCGTGCGTGCGCGTGTGTGTGGGGGGGGGGAAGCTTTGCACCCTGTTGTGGGGTGTGTGTGACGCCCACCCGCTGCTGGTGCGTGTGTGGGTGTGTGTGGGGTCGGGGGGGGGCAGGGGTGTGTGTGTGTGTGTGCGTGTGTATGCGTGCGTGTGTGTGAGGGGGTGCGCACCCTGTTGTGGGGCGGGTGTGACACCCACCCACTGCTGGTGCGTGTGTGGGTGTGTGGGGGGTCGGGGGGGCAGGCGTGTGTGTGTGTGTGTGTGCTCGAGTGGCTTCATCTGAGGCCGGGACTGTGTGCCCTGCTGTGGGGCGGGTGTGACCCATCCGCTGCTGGTGCGTGTGTGGGGGTGGGGTGTGGGTGTGGGTGTGGGTGTGTGGAGGGGGGGTGCTTGAGTGGCTTCAGTCCAGGCATGGGCTGTGTGCCCTGCTGTGGGGCGGGTGTGATACCCACCCGCTGCTGGTGCGTGTGTTTGTTGGTGTGGGGTCGGGGGGGCAGGTGTGTGCGTGTGCGTGTGTGTGCGTGTGTATGTGTGTGTATGTGTTTGGGGGGGGGGGGGGGGCGGCTGCACGCCCTGGGGCGGGTTTGACACCCACCCGCTGCGGGTGCGTGTGCGTGGTTGGGTGGGGAGCGTGTGCGTGTGCCGTGTGTGTATGTGTGTGTGTATGTGTGTGTGTGTGTGTGTGCGCGTGTGCGTGTGCGTGGGAGGGCGCCGGTGCCGGTGCCGCGATGCGCCCACAATGGCCGCCTGCCCCGCAGGTCCCAGCGCGCGCCAGCTGCGCCAGCAGCGGCGGCGCCAGCGACAGTGGCGGCGGCGGCGCCGGTGCAAGCGGCAGCGGTGGCAGCGGCACCGGCGGCGGCAGCGGTGGCGGCGTCGGCGTCGGCTGCGGCGGCGGCTGCGACGTCGACGCCAGCGGCGGCAGTGGCGGCGCGTCGCGTCTCGCGCGCTGCGACGAGTACTCTGCTGCGACGCCCGGGTTCACCGCCATGGTGGGTGGGTGGGTGGGGGGGGCGGGTGGGGGGACGGTGGGGGTGGAGTGGTGGGGGTGGGGGGGGGTGGGCGGGTGGATGGATGGATGGTGGGTGGATGGATGGGTGGGTGGTGGGGGGGGGGGGGGGGGAGGGGCACGGTCGTGGGATTGTGTGTTGAGGGTAGGAGGTGGGGTGGGTGGGTGGGTGTGGTGTGGGTGTGGGTATGTGCGTGTGGGTGTGGGTGGGTGTGGGTGGGTGGTCATGCACGCGTGTGTGCGTGTGTGCGTGGTGCGTGGGTGGTCTGGGGGGCACACGCACGTGGGTGTGAGCGTGTGGGTGTGGGTGTGCGTTTGTGGGTGTGTGTGCGCACGGGCGGCGGGCGTTTGACGTCGTTGTGGGTGGGTGGGTGGGTGGACATTTCTTGTGGCTTGAGAGTCCAAGTTAGTCCAACGCTCACCGGGGGGGACAGAAAAAACAGAAAATACAGGCATGCTGAATATCAATCTTCTTCATATGTGCGTTCCAAATCGAGCAAAAAAAATGAATTCGGACACCTGGAGGCCGAGATATGGGGGCTCAAACTGGAGGGGGGGGTAGGAGGGGGGGGCGCAGAAACAAATAAATATGGGGGGTCCAGAACTTTCTTTCCAGTGGGCCGTTTTTGATGGGAAGACCACCATTGGAACCGCCTTGATGAGAGGAGCACGAAGCCACTCTCAGAAGTGACGCTGGGGTAATTGATTGGGGGTCCCCACCTTCTCAATGCCCTACCCCCCCGCGTGCTCCCTACGATGCACTAAGTGCCACATAGGGGTTTGAGCAACCTTCATGGATTGAGATGGGACTGACGCCATCTGAATCTCCTTGGAGAGAACAGCCAAACACCTCAGGTGAGTCAACCCTGAATCTGCCTGGAAAGTGTGAACTGAAGGGTCCACACTCCTTGGTGCCCTCCGTCTAAGCCATGGTATGGCTAGATTTTGGGGGTGATTTGGGCCATCTGCCGGCGAGTTAGACATTGCGATGGACAGCCCTTACTGTAAGGGAGCCATGCGCCTTGGTCCTGGCTCCATGCATGGTGTATTCAGCGAGTGGGGGGGGGGGGCAGACCCCCCCCAAAAGTATGTACCATGCCTGCAGGAAATCAGTTTCTTGCCCCCCCCGTGCCAACGCTACACAAATGTGGCCAACAAGTAAGTCCAACAAGTTAGTCCAACAAGTAATTCCAACAAGTTAGTCCAACAAGTTGGTCCAACAGGTTAGTCCAACGCCACACCAACGTGGCCAAGGGTCCTCTTCGTTTGTTCCACCCCCAAGGCTGATGAGCGCGCACATTTGCATCTGCGGCTGTGCTGCGGCTGTGCCGTGCTGAACCGTGCTGTGCCGTGCTGTGCCGTGCTGTGCCGTGCTGTGCCGTGCTGTGCCGTGCCATGCCGTGCTGTGCCGTGCCGTGCTGTGCCATGCTGTGCCATGCTGTGCCGTGCTGTGCCGTGCTGTGCTGTGCCGTGCTGTGCAATGCGGTGATGTGCTGTGCTGTGCTGTGATGTGATGTGATATGATGGGCTGTGCCGTGCTGTGCTGTGCCATGCCGTGCCATGATGTGCTGTGCTGTGACGTGCCGTGCTGTGCCGTGCCGTGCTGCGCCGTGCTGTGCCGTGCTGTGCTGCACAGGTGGACGGCCCACTTCCGTACTACACTCAGGCCTGCTTTGATCCACTGCGTGGCCTAGCTAGCTAGGATCCTTGTCGGTCGTTCCACGCCCAAGTCTGACGAGCGCGCGCGTTTGCATCGTCCTGTGCTGTGCTGTGCTGTGCTGTGCTGTGCTGTGCCGTGCTGTGCCGTGCTGTGCCGTGCTGTGCCGTGCTGTGCCGTGCTGTGCCGTGCCATGCCGTGGCGTGCCGTGATGTGATGTGCTGCGACGTGCCGTGCTGTGCTATGCAGATGGACAGCATCATGGTGGCAGCCGAGGCAGCGCTGGCTGCCCACATCCGTACTACACTCAGGCCTGCTTTGATCCACTGCGTGGCCTGGCTAGCTGGGATCCTCGTCGGTCGTTCCATGCCCAAGTCTGACAAGCACGCACGTTTGCATCGTGCCGTGCCTGTGCATCGTGCTTTTTGCAGGTGGACAGCATCGTGGCGGCAGCCGAGGCGGCGCTGACCTCAAGGTGCGTCTGTGACAGTAACAGTAACAGGCTGCAACAGTAACAGTAACAGTGGCATCGGCTTTCCAGCGACGTCTGCCTTCCAGTCCTAGTGCCACCGCCTACGCACCGCCTATACCCAAGTCCAGTTATGGCTGGTGACTGTGTTAGTTGTGTTGTAGGAGTTACTTTGATTGGAGAGGGTGGTAACATTTGAGGTGCAGTTACCTCGGTGGTTACATTTGAGGTGCAGTTACCTCGGTGGTTCCGTGCGTTGTCGTAGCCACCCCAGTTGAATCGGCTGTGTGCTGTTGGGGACGGCTCGAGCCGGAGCCTGGGATGACTCAGTGCGGGGGAAGGGGGGGAGGGGAGGGCCGCCAACACCACCACACAGGTCGTTAACCACTAAAGAACGACGATGTCGTTGCAGGGGTCTGAACGAGGGCATATGTCAACCGCCACACGCACACGCACACACGCACGCACACGCACGCACATGCACACGCACACGCACGCACACGCACACGCACGCACACACGCACACGCATGCAGGCACATGCACACACACACACACGCACGAACACACACGCACACGCACGCATGCAGGCACATGCACACACACGCACGCACACACACGCACACGCACAAGCACGCACGCAGGACCCCATGGCAGCCCGGGCCAGACACGAGAGCGCCACACAAGGCGTCGCCGGCGGCGGCGGCGGCGGGAGTAGGCGCTGCAGCCGCGGCCGCGGCGAGGAGCGTCGCGCAGCGCGACCCGTGGGCGTGGCTGCCCGAGTGGCGCCGCCCGTCGCGCGGCCGCGGCAGCGGGACCGGCGGGCCGGGGCCGTGCCTGCTGCGCGACCGGCTGGCGGAGGCGGGCGCGTGGCTCGACGACGCACACGGGGCACCAGTCGGAGTTGTGCTTTAGGCTCGTCCCGCACCCTGCCCCTCCCCCCCCGAACCCATCCTCGACGCTGCTCGAGTCAGACGGGGGGGTCCTACGCTGCGGGGGGGGGGCGGCACACCACAGTCTACAGTTCACAGTACGCACCCTCGGGGGCGTGTGATTGAGGTAGCTGCCTAACGAGGCTAGCTTCCAGGCGCACCACACCGCGAGCTAGCCGGGGGTCGGCTGCTGTGCGACCGATAGGGGGGGGGGGCTGATGCACGGCACAGCGCACGCGACGGGCCTCCAGTCCAGGGAGTTGTAGACCTGCGTGTCGGTCGGGGACCCGCGCCTGGGGGCCTGCTGCCTCACAAAAGGCGGCTCCACAGCTCAGCCCCACCAGGCCAGGCCGTGGGGGGGTTTGACACAGCGGTGTCGCTACGAAGCCAGTGGCCACAGCCCCTGTCCTGTGTCAGGGTGCGGACTGTAAGCGCATGCGCCCTTTGTTCGCGTTGCACCAAAACACGTCTGGAGGACTCTGCAGCTGCTGTCGTTCACGCCACTAGCCAGACCCACCCCCAGCTAGACCGTGGCGTGGTGCGGCGCATAACCCGCAACTCAGGACCCTGGCAGACTCGAGTCAGCGCCGGGTTGAGCAGGAACGGGGTTGAGGGGGTTGCGCGGGGGGGGCCGGCGGTTAGGGCTGCTTACAGCGGGCTGGGGCTGCCAAGCCTTGTGCCTCGAGCAGTTGTGTTGCAGTGAGCTCTTGTGGTTGGCGCTGGCCCGAGTCGGTTTGACACATGTGAACAGCCCGAGTCCGGCCGCAGCTCTGTCCTGGGGGGATGTTCTGGGGGGCTTTCTTGCCCTCACGCCGCGCAAAAAGAGACAAGAAGAATAACAGGTTGGGCAGGACTTGTAAACCGGCAGCCAGCAGCCAACAAAACACTTATTGTCGCCGCCACCCTCATGCATGGCAAGTAAGGATGTGGCGTATGATTGGTGAGGTTGATACATGTCGGAACCAGCCAGTGGACATCTCGAAGTCCGACCTTTGAAAACCTGCTCTTGTGTATTCGAGTGCATTTGAGTGCACGGCGGGCCCCTCAGAGCCCGCTCTGCTCCAGTCTCCGGCTTCACTGGTTGAAGCTTGACCAGGGTGAGGTGTGAGGTGTGGGGTGTGACGGGCCGAGCCAGACTAGTGTGATGTGTGGGTGTGGGGTGTGACGGGCCGAGTCCGACCAGTGTGAGGTGTGGGGTGCCGGACAAGGCCAGTTATGGCACCAAAGCTAGCGGGCGGACAGCACGTCAGGGCGCTGGTACACCACAGCTCAATCGAGGAGCTGCGAAAAGGAGAACACACAAGACGCGCGCGCACGCCAAGGACAGGGGGGAGGGTAGACAGAAAAGTTACGAACAGAACAGACAGTGCAAGACTTGGAATTTTCACGCGGGGTCGGCGCTTAGCCCTTCTCCTCTCTGAATGAGGGAGGAGTCCATCCTACAAATACGGGCAGTGTGTGTGTGTGTGTGTGTGTAGGGACCTGGACAGTTTCCTACAACTGTTGTGGCTTGGGCTGGGGAAGGACGCGCTGGATTCGTCTAACAACAGGGATGGCAAATCCATGTAAGGTGTTTAATGTGGTTCATTAGTTGGGAGGGTGTGGATTACGGGAATTATAATAATAATGTGGTCTCCCTTCTCTTTCTAAAGGGAAAAGAAACGAAGGGCGTGCGTGTGGAAGAGGCCTTTCTGTGTGGGGCTGCACAGGGGCGTGAGGCCGCCTCCTGAGGCCAGTTTCAGGGGTAGGACTGGGTTGCACAGCCTCCCCAATAGTGCGATGGAGTGGGAACGGTGTCACAAAGCTGCCCACCAAGTTTCAAGGGCAGGGCGTGCTTGGGGGGGGGGGCTGAAGGCCCGTTAATGATATTAGTCAACGTCCAGTTTTGAACTTTGCACTTTGCCCCCTGCCAAGGGAAAATAATAGGGGGGGGGGGGGGCAGGGCCACAGACGGTCCCTGCTAAGCCCCCCCCCCCACCACCACACACGCATGTGAGACGGCAACATTCAGAGATGACGGAGTCATCCCTGCACCATCACCATCTCCATCTCAAAACACAATCTTCCCGCCAGGCAGATCGTCCAGTCAGTGGGACAAGAGGACGTGGTACGGCGGTATGCCCATAGCAAACTTCATTTTTTTTTCGTGCGCCAAGGCAAAGCATCTCTGCGGTGTGCGTGTGCACGGGGCATACGTAATTGGCACAAGCTCCACAAAATACGAGAATGCCGGCCCCCACAGGCGTGCGGGTGGGGACGCGGCATGCACGTGCATGCGTGTGCACGTGCGTGTGCGTGTGCTACATGAGTATTCGCGAGCGTGCGCGCGTCACCTAACTAAGCGGCTTGGGCGCTCGCGCGCGGCTGCTCGGCGGCTGCTCGGCAGCTGCTTGGCGGCTGCCGCCCTCCCCCCATCGCCGCCCTCGCCGTGGTGACCGCACAGCAGAGGGCATGCACGGAAGGCACAACCAGCCGGTCCCCCAGGGTCGGCTCCGGCGCGGCGCTCCGTGCGCCGCTGCTGCCGTCGCGCCTGCCGCGGAGGCCTCGTCGGCCTGCACGGGCGGCGGCGACGGCGGCGCGTGCGCGTGCGGCGGCGGCGGCGCGAACGCCAGGTCGTGCGTCGAGAAGCGCTGCCCCGGCGTGAACCGGCCCGTCGAGTGGCGGTGGTGGTCGCGCGAGTTGACGCGCGAGATGGCCGCCGGCGGCGACACGAGCCCGGCGGTCGTCGTCGGCGACCCCACGCAGTTGCCATGCGCAACGGTCGACGTGCTCGTGATGCCCGAGCGCTCGCGCGTTGTGAACAGCGAGAGCAGGCCGCTGCCGATGGTGCCGCGCGGCGTGCCGGCGCTGCCGCCCGAGTCGCGCGGCACCATGTAGGGCGAGTAGTCGGTCGAGTTGTGGCGCGAGGTGAAGCAGAAGTGCTGGGAGCCGAGGTGCGGCATCGAGGAGGTGCTCGAGCAGGGCGGGCGCAACGTGGCCGCGCCCATGTGGGCGCCGCTCGCGCTGCCTCCGCTGGGCTGGTGCGCGAGCGTGGCGAGGGTGAGGCGTCCGCGGCCGAAGTTTTGCAACGAAGGGTGAACCGGCCCGAGCTCCTCTGCACCCAGCCGCTGTGGCGGCTGACGCGACAGCTGGTGCTTGAGCGCGCCCATCTCCGCCCGCAGCAGCGACAGCCCGTCGGGGCCGGGCGGCTCGGCCTGTGCTGCCACCTGCGCCGCCTGTGCCGTGGCCTGCAGCGCCTCCTCCTGCGCGTCATTTCTCCGCTGCTGCCACTCCTCCGCTGCCGCCGCCACCAGGCTCGCGACTCCGCCCCGGGACTGTAGCATCTCGCGCGACGGGGCGGTGGGGACAGGCAGCAGCGACGGCATCGAGCTCGCGGGCGTGCGGTGCTGCCACTGCCCGCTGGCGCCGTGGTCGTCTGCGACCACAGCGTCGTCGGCCCACGGTGGCTGCTCGCTGCCTGCCTCGCTGCCTGCGGCTGACAGCTCCAGCTCCAGCTCCACGTGCTCCGCGTGCGCCATGACGCTCGGGGCGTGCTCAGCGACCGACGGCAGCGGGCCGGTCGGCAGGGAGGAGGCTGTGAGCAGCTGGATCAGTCCGGAGTGCGCGTTGCCCCCCGGGGACGAGCGCGCAGCGCGCGCATGCGCGCCATCCATGCCAGGACCGTGCACAGCTGTTGGGCATGAGCGCGCAGCGGGGGCATGCGCATGGGCATGCTCTGCTGCTGGTGACGAGCGCGGGGGCGGCTGCTCCCCCTCTCCATCCACGCCACGCATGGCTAGCCCGGGGTGTCTCAGGCGTCTCCACCTGCAGGCATGCGTTGCTTGGTTGCGTTTTGCCTTGCATTTGTGAAATTCACCCCCCCTTCCCATGCGTTCGCGGGTCTGTCTCCTCCCCCCCCTCCCGCCCCCCCCTCAAGCACATGCACGTGTATCTGGTTCCACGATTATGCGCCTCGTGCGCCTGTTGTGGCAGCCCCCCGGGCCACCCAACTCTCACGCACACAAGCGCCCGTGCTAGCAACAGCCTCTAAAAGGCCAGGAGAGCAGGCACTCACCCTTAGGCGGCCACATACCCACGCGGCGGCGGCGTAATCGAATCAGACGCAGAACAAAAAAACAGTTCGAGTGCAATACCCGCCTTGGAATACGCCTGGAGGTGCAGGTCACGGTAAATGCAGTGGGACGCCACCTGTGTACAATGCAGTGGTAAATGAAGTTGGACGGCGCCTCTGGCCTCGGTGTGGATGCTATCACACTGTGACCAACCTGTGACCGGGGCAGCTTCCGTGATGACCATTTAGCACTCCTATTGCGCCCCAGCGCGCTGCCCAACCCGTGGTACCATGTGGCGTGCATCTGATCCACGGCTGGCTGCGGTATTGGTGACAGTGGCTTTGGCGCTCGCCCCAACTGTCTCCAGTTTCAGCAACAAACGGCCGTATGATACAACGACAGGTGCGTGCTGTGGCAATCAGATATCGCTGTTGCGGCTCGAACGAACGGGCGAACGTGGGTCGCCTTCATCAACCAAAATCATACATCTAAACCCGCGGCACCCGCGTTGTGCCTGCGCTCAGACTGGGTGACGGGTACTGCCGTCTACCAGCATGGGTGCCGGATACCTCCCCCACCAGAGGCCCAGCCGCAGTGGCCGGATTGCCGCAATCCCTCCCGTAACCTTACTGACGTGGAGCTCGACCTCCTCGGCGCGCTGCTTGCTCCCAAGGTCTACATGCACCCACTGGACTGGTGCGATTGACCTGTCGACCTGAGACCGGCCCCAAGACGCGCAGGATGCAGATGCATGGCCAATGCATGGCGCCGCATGGCCAATGCATGGCGCAGCATGTGGCAAGGACCACACTCAGAGCAGCCACAACACACGAACCACACACTCAGGACTTCGCTCGCAGATGTCAAGCTGTGGATGGAGAACAACTACTTCTACGGCCCCGCGTTTGAAGGGCCGTTCACGCTGGAGCAGTACTGGGAGAGGTTTGACCCAAACCCGAGCGACGATTTCCAGTTCCAGGTGCGTTTTGCCTACCCCACACGCGTGAGCAAACCTTTGGGTTCAACGGTGGTCAAGGGTTTAGGCTCCAACCCAGGCGCCACCAAACACCTGGTTGGTACACGGCAGTGACCCCCCTGAAAGCCGCGCACCGCTCGGGGCCGGATTTTTCCCATTTCCCAGAAAACCACCCCACACGTGATCGGAGAGGGCGCCGACGGGTGCGCTGGAAAGAGCTCTGCTTTCGCCGAGAGCAGCATCACGACGGCATGCGTTGCGTGAGCACCCGCTCCATGTATTGTGCCTGGTTTGAGCGTTTGAGCCTGGTCAAAGTTGCTGGAGCCGGGAAATAAATACTTTTAACCACCCCCAGGGGAGTCTGCACGGTGGGTGCCCGACCCCACAGGGCACGCCACTCAACACCGCCACCGCATGCCCAAACTCATTCTACCCCAGTCCATACTGCAGCGCACTTAATGAGCGACCGGCTGAGGGGACTACGGGGCAATCTCGAGGACATTCCTGTTGTTGAGTTGAGGGGAGGTTGATAAAACCAGCAGTGGGCCTTAAAAGCCATCTTAGCGATAAGACGGCCCACTGCTGGTTGATCAACTTCACCTCAACTAAACGCGAGGCGCCACCCAACGCCGCGCGCACTAAGCACATTCCACTCCATCCCCGTCTGCAGCCACCCGAATCATGAACTCTTGTGGTCAGTAACAGTAACATCGGCTTTCCATCAAATACATCTTCTCGTCCTAGTGTCGCAGCCAGGTCCAGTTCTAGCGCTAACAAACACTTGTCACACGGACGCACGCATGCACCCACCCTACCACATTCCCAACGTCGGAGGTGGCGCCTCAGGCGGCGCAGTTACTTGCGCGGATCAGGCGGCGCCTGAGGCGCGCCGACCGCTCGAGGCGCCGCCTGAGGCGCACCCCTGATCGCCTTAGTTGCCGCCTTGGCGACAACCCGACCGCCTCGGGGTGGCGCCTCAGGCGCCGCCTGAGGCGCGCCGACCGCCCGAGGCGCTCCGGCCGCCCTAGGCGCTCCGACCGCCCAAGGCGCCGCGTGAGGTGCACCCCTGATCGCCTTAGTCGCCGCCTTGGCATCATCCCAACCGCCTCGGGGTGGCGCCTCAAGCGCCGCCTGAGGCGCGCCGACCGCCCGAGGCGCTCCGACCGCCCAAGGCACTCCGACCGCCCGAGGCGCTCCGACCGCCCGAGGCGCTCTTACCGCCCGAGGCGGCGCCTGAGGTGCACCCCTGATCGCCTTAGTCGTTGCCTTGGCATCATCCCGACCGCCTCGGGGTGGCGCCTCAGGCGCCGCCTGAGGCGCGCTGACCGCCTAAGGCGCTCCGACCGCCCGAGGCGCGCCGACCGCCCGAGGCGCTGCCTGAGGCGCACCCCTGATTGCCTTAGTCGCCGCCCCAGGCTTCATCCCGACCGCCTCGGGGTGGCGCCTCAGGCACCG
>VFSX01000125.1:55000-57500 GCA_016618255.1 Chlamydomonas sp. UWO 241
CAGGGTGCCGAATACTTTATGTGCACGCCCGGCGTACACGAGGGGGACCTCGAGCACGTGTCAACGCTCACGTGCACGCAGGTGCGGTTTGTCTTTTGGGGGCAGTGTATGCAGGGTTCAGGGGTTCAAGGCAGGGTTTGGGGTTTATTGTGGTTCGAATTTTGAGGGCTTGGTAAGCAGGTCCGGCGTACACGAGGGGGACCTCGTGCACGTGTCGACGCTCACGTGCACGCAGGTGCGGTTTGTCTTTTGGGGCAGTGTATGCAGGTTTTTTTAGGGGCTCGATTAACGGAGGCGCGTTCTCGTCGCCGAGCCCTGGACCCAGCAATGCGGCGCTGCTGGTGACTAGGATCTCCGTGCCGCTGACGAGCGGGATAAAATACGACTGGCCTGGCTCCTGCTAGACTGTCCCTCGGTGGAAACTACAGGAGCGGCTTGCCCGGCGCTGTCATGGCTTGGCGAGTAGCCGCGGCGCTGCCGCGACCCGTGCTGGGAGACGGCCCTTATCCTCCCCCCATGCAGGACGCCATGCGGCACCGATCTCGACGAGTTGATCGACGAGCGGAGGAGCTGGCGCCCGTCAATGCATGCTGGACATCGGTCAAGATGGCTGCTCGTGGGGGCGAGCTACCATCAGGGCTTCAGCAGTGGTGACCGCCGAGGCAACAACAGAGTTTATCCGCTTCACCATCGCAGCGTTTGTCACCGCGCTCACCCTCGGGGGCACTCGTCTGCCGGTGACTGGCGTCGGCATTGGTCTTCAGGCAGCCTGCCATGACGACTCTGTTTGCCCAGGCCCCCCTGGAGGGTGGGACCTGGCCATGCATGACGCATGGGGCGCAGGCAGAGCCCCATGCATGGAGTTGGACAACCATGCACCATGCCAGGCGGGGACTTTTCTGCTTCAGCGCCGCCAGTCGGCACAGCCGGCGTGGTTGGCCTCAAAGGCCAGGAGGAGGACGGTCCTTTCCTATACGCTCCTTGCCAGACATGTCCCTCAGGGACTTGTTTGGGTCTAAACTAGCCGGCGGGAGCGGTAGTCTAGACGGCAGGTAACCGGCTGGTGGCTATCGTCCTTCACAGGGCGGTGGCACTAGGACTAGTGTTGTCTTAGCTGGAATGCCATGTAACTGTAACTGTATGCAGGGTTTAGGGGTTCAAGACAGGGTTTGGGGTTTATTGTGGTTCGAATTTTGAGGGCTTGGTAAGCAGGCCCGGCGTACACGAGGGCGACCTCGAGCACGTGCCCACGCTCACGTGCACGCAGGTGAGTTTTTTTCCGGTGGGGTTCTTGTGCTTTTTTGGGGTGGGACTTGAACCCAAAGTTTCTAGGTTGAGTGTAGGTGGGTTTTTACTCGAGGATTTTGCGGTCGAGTAAGCCTTGGACCCATGGCATCGCTCCGCTTAAGGGAGGGGCAAGGGCGACCTCGGGCGCCAATGTCGACGCTCACGTGCACGCAGGTGTGCGCTTGTTTGGCTTTCGGTTTTTTTTGGGGGGGATGGCTTTGTTGTGGATCGGTTTTGGAGGGCTTGGTCAGCAGGTCCCGGCGTCCACGAGGGCGACCTCGAGCACGTGTCGACGCTCACGTGCATGCAGGTGAGTTGTTAGTTCGGGGCTTAAATTGTCATATTTAGAGGTTTAGGAGCTTTGCTGTGGATCGGGTTTACATAGACTCACACATTCACACACTCACACGCGCACACACACACACACACGCACACACACACACACGCACATACACACGCACACACACACACACACACACGCACACACACACACACACACACAGGACCTGATCGACGCCAACGATACCGTCACACACACGCACACATGCACACACACACACGCACACTCACACACACACACACACACACAGGACCTGATCGACCTCATCGACGCCAACGACACCGTCGCAAACGCAAACGCGTCGAGCCTCATCCGGCGCCAGCTGTTCAGCCAGCACGGGTGGAAAGAGGAGTTCAACTGCGAAAAGGTGTGCAAACATACAAATGCACAAAGCAGTGAGCGAGATTTCAGGGTCTGCGGGTTTGATCCTGCGCCAGCTGCGTGCGAGAGACGAATGCCGCGCACAAAACGAGCGTCATCGGGTCGGCAGCCTACCCTGTACCTCTCTCTCTCACTCTCTCACTCTCATCTGGCGCCAGCTGTTCAGCCAGCATGGGTGGCAGGAGGAGTTCAACTGCAAAAAGGTGGGGAAAGCACGAGTCCTGTACAAGTACCGTAGTACCGCTGTGCCTTTGCGCCCAATTAAGTCCGAAAACGCCCCACAAAGGCAGCGCAAAGACGAAATTCTGTCGAAATTCCTCACGCAAGGGCGCAAAACGTCCAGATACATAGGCCTTTAGTGGACCCCCGCGAAGGCACAGCGGTGCTATGGTAATTGTGAGGGTGAGGGTCCGCTAGCTAGGGTGGAGGTCTTCGTCCAACGCAAGCTGTTAAGCCAGCACGGGTGAAAGGACGAGTTCAACTGCAAAAAGG